>JAPMLY010000150.1:0-70000 GCA_026401115.1 Tetraselmis chui
GAGGATGGGGGTCTGCGCTTTGTGCGAAACGGCGTCGACTGCGTTTGAGATATTGTTTGTATGCGTGATTAATTGTGTGTTATCTACGCATGTTCGTGCGAGTGTGCGTGCAATGTGTGCCAGAGTTAAGGTGTCCATGTGAATAGATCGTGTGTGTGTGTTCGTGTGTGTGTGTGTGTGTGTGTGTGTGTGTGTATGTGTGTGTGTGTGTAATTATATTGCGTTTGTTCGTATGTGTGTGATTGTGTGCATGCGTGGGTGAGTGTCAGCGTCTTTGTGTGTATGTGTGTGTGCGTGCGCGCGTGCCTTTGCACGTAGGTGCTTGTGTTCGGCTCAGAGAGAGATATTCATGTGGATTTGCTTGAAAAGAGGGGGCTCGAAATTAGGTGCTCTCTTTAAATAGGATAGCGCATTCATCTCATTAAAGCGTCTGTGGGTGTCTCCGCAGCGATCGTTTGATAATTGTTTGCAGCTGTTTCGGGTTTGTCCGTTTCTTGTGGAGCAGCGCTAAACATTGTCCCTCTACTGTCACACCTAACAGGGCGTCGTCAGCGTTGACGAGCGTATTTGGGTTAAAGTTGTCGAAGTGACGGAGGACGAGCGCGGCACGCGCATCGCGTGTTCCATGAAGTTGGTGTCGCAGTCGGATGGGCAGGATCTGGTGAGGCCCCCCTACCCCGCTTTTGGTGTCATGTGATTGAACCACAACATTGAGGATGAGGACTAATACCAATATATCATAACATATAATGTATACAATGTTTGGTGGCATTGTTTGAACAATTTAGCACATAAAGCTGCGTAAAAGGTTAATAATGTGGGAATTGGTTTAGATGAGCTGATGACCGAATGAAAACTGAGTGGACGAGTGTGAACCTTAAATGTGTCAAAGGGTAGTAAGAAGGGAACGCCTCCAAAATGTTATTATGTCGAATTCTTTGAATGTTTCACAATCTCTCATTCTCAATTGCATTGGTTGAAAATGCTTTCCATTTGAAAAGTCTCCAGCTCCAAAGATTTCTCAACGCAAAGCAGCAGATTTATTGCCAAATATTTGTTTCACCGCATTCCATCGCAAATCCCCCCTGCTTTTTCCTGCTTGGTCCCCTTTTTCACACAATTTGTTTCATACCGTTTTTACATTTCTCCCACCACTGTGACCTCCCTTTCCCCCTCCGCCCCTGCCTCCAGGACCCGACCAACCTGCAGTACCGTCCGCGCGGCGAGGGTGGCGGCCCAGGCGGCCGTGCACCAGTAGGGAAGGCAGCGGGTGAGGTGAAGGGGGCCACCATCGATTGGGTGAGCATACCACAAACCCACCTCTCTCTCTCTCTTCGCATGTGAAAAATTGTGCAGTCTTTTCTGATTTCTTCCAATAAGAGAGTGTATCAAGTTCAATGTTTAATTCCAATTTTCCATGCTTCGATGGCATTTCATAAGATATGATAAATGAAGCAGTTAAGCTTTCCGACAGCATGCGCCCAATTATGTCCCTCTTGAATAATGGTAATGAAATCTAAAGAATGGATTGTGTGAATATTGTTTTGTGCTCACGTTTCATTTTTGGGGTTCTGGGTTTTACGGTGAAAACCCTAAACCCTAGACACATGTTGGGCTATTTGGTTTCGCTCGGCTTAGTAGGTTTGCGGCGTACTTGTAATTGTTTATTATGTCTCAACAGAAAAGTGATGACGTCTTATTTTTTCCCGGATTGTGGACCATATTTGAAGTTTCTTGGAGTTTTCTTTGGTGAACAAGATGTTTTAGGGAAGATTGACTTAAACGTCGAAATGTTTTAGTTTTGATCTGCATTAATATTGAGAGATACACCGAAGAAAGGGTTTGCTTTGAATTAATGTTGCTAATGCGATTTTCAAGTTATTTTCGGAGGGTGTCATTTGCACTAAAGACACTTGACCGGGCTACTAACCTCAGATGAACCGCCGCCTCGCGCCTCGGCATGGAGGCTTTGAGACAACAGCCTACTTCGCGTGACATGTTGTAATTCAATTTCAATTTCAATTTCAAATGAAGGGGCACCTCGCCGCGGGGGAGTACCAACACGGGGATCAAAAGAGGCGCTACGACATTCTGGCGGATGAGGAGGATGGGCCCTCGGGTCGCCCGCTCCCTCCGCCACCCGGCCCACCGCCGCCAGCGATGATGGCGCCGATGGGGCGCGGGCGAGGGATGGTGATGCCGGCGTGGATGAGCGCGGATAAGGCCTCCGGATTGGTGGGGGCCCTTGACAACGCTCAAAAGTAATTGTTTTGAGTTGAAATGAGAGGATGAAAGGAAAATAAAGAGAGGTGGAACATCCGTAAGGGTTGCCAGAAGAGGAGACAAGTTGTTTAAACGCACAAATGAATCATCAAGGAGGTGGGCGACAAAACGACCATAAGTGATTCGTGAGCGAACGAGCGAGTGTATGTGCAAACAACGAATGGAAATAAACAAACAAATTAACACATGAATAGATGAGCCAAGTACCAATTGGAGAACGAGCGACTGAGTGTATCGGCAAAGAGCAAATAGAAACAAACAAGCGAGATTAATATGAGCGAAATTAATAAACAAATAGACAAACGAAACACAAACCAGAGAACGAACAAATGCGAGAGTCAGCCAACTAAGATTTGAAACAAACCAACCAACCGCCCAACACATAGAGATAGCAAATAAATGAAGAAAGAAATGGATAGCCTAAGAAAGCACGAACGGGCAGAAAGTAACAACGTATTTAAGCGCGAGTGGGTTGACGAGCCAACGATTAAACACACCTCCTCGTTATATCCCATAATTGTGTTCATATATTTATTTCCCCCTCTGATGCTAATGCACGACAATGCTGCATGTGATTTTGTTAGGGCGCGACGGCGCCGGGTGGCAGTGGCGTTCCGGAGATCAACAGTGTGGAGGAGGTAACGCCGGCTGCCTTTCTTTTCTTGTAGAGTGCTCGTTTAGAAAAAAATGTCGCCATCATTCCGATCTAGTCGCTGAGTCATCGCAAATTTCAAATCCGGTGGACACAATGCTCTACTCATATCGGTGTACATTCTTCATGTAAAAATCTAATTTCTTTAATAATGTACAACAAACCTCATCGCAATTCGGGCCGACTATCCGCTTAAGCTCTCAAATGCTCATCATTTCCGTGTTTATTTACATTAGTTTTACTCTCAATAATTCGATTTTCTGTCAACATTCGATCAAACTACCCTCATGATTCCGTCTTATCTTCGGGCAGTGATTTGCGGGTCGATTTTCGGTACAACAGTACGTGTTTCCCTGCAAGAGGGTGTCATGTTACATGACATACATGTCGCGGATGCTGTTTTTTCAAGTGTTTTATGTACACACTCCCATCATATGCCCTCTTCCCATAAAGTCCGTTACTAGCGGCACGGATTTAATTACCCGCCACACACTGCCGCGATGGCCATGCAACTCGATTTGGGGGTTGAATACTGATTTTTGAACAACACACCACGGCGCGTAGTTCACTAACGTCAGCATCTCTACCGGCACGCCCCAATTTTTGTGGGCCCACACGTTGGATTTGCGGCCCATATTTTGCGGGCCGAAATTCGTGCATGTGCATGTTATTCACGCCTCTACGCGTAGCTAGGTGCACGTAGTGTCGCAACAAGCAGGGAGACTACTCGACATTGGGTTTTCTACATGTTTGCACAATGGCACTATCCGCTATCCGCTATCGGCAGTATCCGCCGAGTGTGTTGCGCCCGGCCGTCCGCAAAGCGGCAACACCGAGGATGTTGTGTGCACTTGGTTTTCTTGCCACGTGCCCGGAAATACGAGCAAGGAGCACGGGGTAGGGGTATATTGGGCTTGAGGGTCGGTTGATTTGCAGTGTAAGCAGCCTAGCGCGCGGATCGCTGACCTCTGAAGCTTGCGCATCGCCGGGCGTGATAAATGGCGTGCAGCTTTCAAAGTGCTTTATTAGCACGGGCTTTTATATGGCTTACGGCAAATGGCACGGCACCATGCCATCCTAGGGCTTTAAATGGACAACGCTGTGAATAAAAGAAATATAGAGCACGGATTGTTGAGCGTATTAGCGAAGCGAGTGTGCGGGTACCACATGTCCGTGGGATGCTAGCCCCGCGGGAATGTGGCAGATTTTGAAACCCTAAAAACTTTAGTTGGCTGTACGTACGAGGGCCAAGATGACATCGGATGGCGGATTCGACGCGAAAACCGGCCGATTGGCGTGATTGAAAACTTGGGGGAAGGGCTTTCATTTGCAACTTATTTTGCTTCGATCGGACACCGTGTGGCAAAGTTAGGGGTTTTTAAGCCTCCCAAGCAGTGGGTTTCAGGCCCCAATCCCACCCATGTCAAGCATCTTAACGGCACTTGCCATCACCCCCACGTGCTCCCAACTTTACGGACAACATGTTGGGATAAAAAAAGACCGCATGTGGTGTTGCCGATTTCGGGAGAATTCACCTCCCACAGTGTGAAAAAATCCGGGGCGCCCGAATCAGGGTATGCCAATAAATCGGGGATGGGCCGCAAACCCTAATACGTCGGATAGTAGCCGGGACGGGCCCCATTTGTGCCCCGCTTCCCCTTGTACTTTACCGTCAACACAAGCTTTGGTCCGCCTTTTCAACGAGCTAAAGTACAGTTATTAACCCTAGAAACCCTACATGATAAACACCCGCCCTACGCGAAAAGCCATATTTCACTAGTAAAGGACTTCATGGGAAGAGTGTATACTTTCCTTATTTATGATATATGAAAACAAATTATTTGGGTTTTTCATAGGGGGCTATTTATATTTTCACTTGCCAAAATGCGACACAACTCTCTCTCTCTCTCTCTCTCTCGGATATTGGGGTGTGGAGGGCTACCTAACTGTGCTTCCGTCGCGGAATGCGTCAGGCGCTGGCGATCTTGGAGCGACACAAGAAGCACAAGAGCAGCAAAAAGAAGAAGAGCAGTAAAGAGAAGAAAAGCGGAAAGGATAAAAAGGCGAGCAAAGACGGCAAGAGCGGTAAGCGGCACAAGAAGCGAAGCAAAGGGGAAAGCGGCGAAAAGGGTCGAAAGGGGAAAGATGAGCGAAGCCGACGTCATCGAAACTCCCGCTCGCCCTCTTCCTCATCATCCGACAGCTCGGAGTAGAGCTCCGCTGGCGCCCATAGCCCGACAGGCGGATCGATACGACGCCGGAGAAACTCGCCATCGCCCTGTAATGTGTCGTGCGTGTCCGTGCTGTATCGCCTCAAAGATGAAACTCCCGCGCTTCTTTTTGGAGTATAACGTCGGTTCGTCTTCTGCGCCGTCCCACTATTCGGTGCTGCACTCGTGTTTTAGGCGGGAGCATCGGGACACAATACCTGTCTCATCATCCTGCGTTCAATTTGAACCGTCCCCATCTTATCATGGCGTATAGCTGAGTGATTGTATGTTACTGGTACATGATAGAACTTCGAATTAATACTACATACGATGCTGAAATCGGAAGACGACCGTGTAAACCGGCGACCATGTGATGCTCAATCGCACGCACACACACTGTCTACGCCGCGTCCGGGAGTAGGCGCGTTCGACTGATCCTCTCTCATTTTTACATCTTACCCGCTGCTCTGACTCCGATCTCTCTTTCGGAGTCTCCTTCTGAAAGCTACGATTCAGCGCTGGTGAGTGTTCTTCTTCATAGCTTTGGATAAATATTCCACAAATAAGATGGGGAACCATCTCTCAATGCCATTCATCCTTACGTTTTATGGAACTTACGAATGATAGTGACACAGGCAATAAACGAAAAAAAAGTCGCCATGCGTAAATGGTGCGTCGTGTGCCCACAGAGCTTATTTCACAAATAGGGGCTCATTGATGATTGGCAACGGACAGATTACTTTATTACAAAGGATCGTTTCACGTAAAGATACCCGTTCTAAAATCGGAAGTAAACAGATTGCCGCTGCCGAATTTGGGACGTCTTCGGGAAACGAGGGAAGAGGAGGTGGGTTGGAGAGTGGGAAGACGAAAGGACGAGACGGTGTTAAGGGTGGAGTTTGGTGTACTTAGTGGCTGCCTTGGAACGGCGACGAGGCGCGCGTCGGAGATCGGAAGGTTTACAGCCGACGAGTCGACGGAGGAGGGCGTCGAGGGCGAGAGCTGTGCCGGCGTTGGCGAGCATACAACCCGCGAGTTTGGCGCGGAGGTGGACGGGCATGACGACCAGCTCCGCAAACGTCCAGGTCACCCAGTCGCCCGGGCCGCCGGGGCTGAGCAGGAGGTACGCCACGAAGGTGGTCTGCGCCGCGAGGACGGCGAGCAGGGCGGGGTTGTGCCAGATGGGGAGGCGGAAGGGGGTGGTGCGGTTGTTGACGACGCCCGCGATCACCAGCTGCGCCAGGCTCATTAGACTTATGCACGCCGTCTCCATGGACTGACGGACGGGCAAAGCACAACAGCAGAGTCTCAATTATATAACATGGGTACAAACAGGGATCCGGAATCCTTTTGTAACCATTTCTGATGAATGCATGTTATTCTACCTCAGCATCAATAAACTTTATAACAGCTGCAGTGAAAAACCAAGCAATTGCTATCAATGTCGTACGAAAGCCGCACCCCAAGTGACAGCAAAATAATCTTTCCGTCCTGTTCCAACGTCTGCTTTCGAGCATTATCCTCATACGCGAAATGAAATGGAACACAAATCATGCATCAAGACTCAATACTATAAATGATCGTTAAGCTGTGACAATGTAAAAGCGACAGCAATTCACATATCGGTGGGCGAGGCATGGGAGCCTGGATGGGGTCGCAACCCATTATACCGCGCCACATTCACACACAGGAGACATATCCGATGATAGATACTAAAGCTAATCAAGATCGGCGACCATACAACAGCGACAGAGGTTGATTTATATATTTACAAAAATTAATATGTTTTTACTAATGTGCTTTTACTAGCGGTAGCGGATATTTGCGTAGTCAATACTGCGCCATCTTGTAAGTGCGTAAATTTAAGGAGGCAGGCTATTCCGATTGTTTCGATAGTGGATTGCCAAAACGAAACACAAAGTCAATTTGTCAGTTCGCACACATTATATTTTCCGATACATATGACAATGAACCCACGGCAGCCATGAACCAAGCCAACTGCTGGTGCCCTGAACCCCTATCGCACACCCCCAGCACTGATCACCCAAGCCAAGACCTGCAATGACGGGTAGATAAACAAATATGCAGGCATTAGCCAAAATCAGATGGATATCAAAACACACCAGGTCGTAAAACAAATGAGACGCAGCAATTCGCGATATCTATAAATTGAAACCCTAAATTATATCGCGATATAAAGTTTTTTTAGATACAAATTCGTGGCAGTACCCGTAGCGTGAGTATGAAAGTGAGATGGGCACATATTAATTGAAAACTGTCAGAGACATGTGTCGCGTACTCGACTGATCTCCAGAATGTGCCCCCTTTCAACGGCGGCGGGTCGGTAGGAGGGGTCCGTTGAGACGACCGCCAGCGCGGCGATCTGAAACAGAACCACGAGCACGATCTGTGCCACCAGCAGCCCCATCACCTGCACGGACGTCCCATTTCGGCGTTCAGCGGGTTTCGAGACACCCATCGATCATAGTACCCGTCGATAAGTAAATATTGCAAGCACTCGAACGCCGAGGCGGTCACCGCGCTCACCTCACAGCGGAGCAGGCGGTCGGGAGGCGGCCTGCGACTGAGTTGTTTCCGCGGCGCGGTGTAGCCCATGAAGGCGGAGGTGGTGGTGGCGAATAACATGTCTTGAATCAGGTACTGGTAGTTGCCGACGCTGAGACCGAAAAAGTAGAGGATGTTCAGGCCAAACACCTGCGAAAAGCACGCGCATTAAAAACAAAAAGCAAGTACACGGGTCGCCAACATTCAACTCGACTTGTCGCTACAGCAGCGCACAATAAGCACATCATTCAGCTCGGTGGCTAGCAGAACGGGTATTGTTCATAGGAATCGTTGAGGTCGTGTGACTGTTCGATATTGACGATTACGAGATTGGAATCTGTGGGGATTTGATTACAGCTAAAGGAGCATTAATACTCTCTACGAGAGGCTCATAGTCGAGCCTGAGTAATGCCTGTCATATGTTGGTTTTGTACAATTATTTATGAGACCCCCTCCCCACCTCACACAATACCCACACACTCTCACACAAACACCAACCCACACACACACACACACACACACACACTCACACACACACACACACACACAAATTCACACACACATTTTTATTCGGTAAGAAAATACAAAAGTAACACTGCTGTACCCGTCGTGGCGAAGCGCAGTAGTTAAAGACACAACCACCTGTACCTACGCAGTACTTAATCGAATTTTGCACATATTCCTGATCCTAAAACCAAACAATATGAAAATACTGCATTCGAGCCGATGGTAATGAAAAGACACACCGACAGACTTTCGCAAATTAAAGCAGCGCGACAGGCAAGGACTGGATCGTTCTCATCTTTGCATTGTAAGTGAGCGCTCGTCGATGCAAATTTTGAAAGACGGCCAAATCATTCGACTCTCGCGCGCATAGCGGAGACGTCGGTTCGGCTTCCACGCACCTGAATGAAGGCGTAAGTGACGATGTACTGTACGACCTCGTAGCTGCACGCCAACGAGCAGCGCCCCTCCGCGATGACCTCCACGATTGTGCGAGGACTGGGGCGGCTGCTGGTCAGCGGCGCCGCCACGCTGGCCTCCGCCTCGCACAGGCTCAGCCCCACTGACGCGGCGCGTAGGGCCATGATGTCGTTGGCGCCGTCGCCCACAAACCCCATCTGTGACCCACGTTTGAAACAGAATGATCAGGAAATTCAATTTATACATCGATCGTGCTAAAATCAGCGCAATAGTCTTAGTCTTAGTACAAATAATCTTTACATAATGAGTGTAATATGTTAATACATTTAAAAAACAAACGCCCATTGAAATGATTACAATTCGATGAATTTCATATGATTAAACTTCAATGAACTGCCTCGCCTTTTATTGGCCGTGTCTTAATTCACAATTTCATGCGAAGGAGTGGCAAAACAGAGGGGGCGAAAAGGGGTAGGGGCCGAAGACATAATACAAAAAATGAATGTTTTTTCTTGACCACCGAAGACAAGCAGTGGATTCGGTACAGAACTGACTATATGAAAATAAGGTCCCGACTCAAAATAAATCGAAAAATATGTATACAATTAAGGTGAACAGTACATGTTAGAAGTATTGCCATGACGGAGAATATCATCAGAGTGTCTAGTCAGAGAACAACTCGCAACACAATAATCGACATCATCGCACACAGTACAAGATTTGCCTATTTCAAGCGATGGTACTCACGCGCAGTGGGATTCTTTTGCTGGCGCGCTCATCTTCCGCTGCGAGTAGGTCGACGAGTCCGGCTTTGGCATCCGGCAGCATCCGGCCAAAGACGGTACCAAAGCCGAGCATCACCTCCAGAATGCCGCCCGACGACCCTCGCCAACGGCCGTCCTGCGTATGGAAACAGTGAGCGGACAGTATCCATTCTCATCATCAATAATAAAGGCACCGATGATGAATGGAATAATACGATACTACGGATATCGCCTGCATCACAATTGGAAAACAATAAATGATAAAATTAAAATAAGCTTGGCTTTAACATTGGCCACATAAACTTGGGCGCTGTTTCTACCATATTCGGTTTTCCTGCTCGCTAATCAAAATCGTAATGCGATAAAAAGGCGAAATGGGGTGTGGCTTGGGAAAATCTTCGAAGCCAGCAAAACAGAAAAGTATCAAAAGGGGAAAAATCAGTAGAAAGTCGGAAAAGATCATCAAAAGGACATAAAAGCAACCAAGACACAGGAAAAAATGTTATAAATGGGGAAGGCGAGATAATGTTCAAAAATAGTGGATTAATGTCTTACAATTGCTGATCAAATTATGAAAAACGACACATTGAACACAATTAGAGGATAAAATAGAATAAGATTTATGGGAACTATGGATTTCCTCCAAACAATTGACTTCTCGGACGACCTAACTTTGAATTTATGGTGCATGCACCGGAGGAAGACTGCTGCGAAATTTGTTTTGAATTAATATGCCGCAGTCAGAAAAATGCGGGTACTGTACCTGGCCGGCTTGTTGTACTGCCAACGCGACAGCTGCGCCGGTGGCCGCGAGACCCGCACCGTCATGCAGGACGAGCTGCAGCAGCTCTTGATTGCTCATACGTTGGTCGCCATTAATGGTCAGTGCAGGTATTGATCCCTTCGTCTCGTCGCCGAGCTTGTCGGCAGTTGCCGAGTGTTCGTCATCGGCCGCGAGCGACTCCTCGGGGGGTATCAGCTTAAATAAAAACTGACTCTCGCCCTCGCCTGTGGCCTCCGTCTCATTGGCGGCCACCTCGACGCAAACGACAGGTTTGGCACTGGACAGCATGTGTGCCTGTGCAAAACAATTCCACATCCCTCGGTGGCCGTCAACCTATCGCTAACGAATGATAATACTATTCGCGGTTCCTGATCGAAATATGATAAAAGCAAACAGTAAAGAACCGCGAATCGTAGCGACAACTATAACAACGAAATAGAGGCGAAATGCGTGCGCGCATAATATTGGCATTGAGAAGTTAATATCAGTAACTACTGCAAATGGTTCGCACATACTGTGGTGAAGGTCGGATTTCAACTTGACAAACAATGGTACTTTAACATTGAATCGCTCGAATGCCAATCCATTATTTGCGGTTTCCAATTCAAATATTTCAAGGTAAGTGAATGTCTGTTTATTTCTGTAATTGATGCATAAAGATTTACTATTGACATTAGCTCCATGCCGATGAATGAAGACAGGCATATGGAAACAAATTCAATCCAGCCCGATGGTAACACATGCAAAACAATTGATTGTCCCTGGTGTCATGTCTTTGTATCGACCAGTGCGCGGTGGTGCAGGGAGACAACGCGTACGGGTACGGTGAACGCGTAAACGACCCCTGATCTGAAACATTTGAAAGAGTAATCAATGTAAAGAATGTGATTTTTATATTCACATGTATTCACAGTTCAGTGCATTTTCAGACTGCAAGGACGGAAACAGGCAATATTCACTGACTGGAAGCGGCACTCACCTGGCGAGCTGTGTGTACGGCAGTGGCGATGTGGTCGCCGGTGAGCATGCAGGTCCGAATCCCCGCGTGCTGCAGGGTGGTGATGGTGCGGCGTGAGTCCGCCTGGAATCGCAGCACGACAGCCAAATCGGCAATCGCTGTCAGCAACGGTCACTCTAGAATTGGACGAGGGAGGAAAAGCAGAGGTGGCGGTCGTCCAATAGCCATCGCACGATGTCATGCAGCGGTCATCGACATTGTGAATTGCATTGACATGAAATCACAGGCAAAGTCAAAACTCGGTAAATACAACCTTATCACTGATACACTATTAGTGATTAGTGACGAGTCTCTGTATCAGTAGCCAAATAACAGCTTTAAGCCTAACTGCATCAGCACCGTAGAATAGTTACGAGCCCATTTTAGAAAACAGTCTTGGCGGATTTAACGTGTCTCGTATTGATATATTCAAATTGCAGCGCATGTGTAATGACCGCACGCGCTGTTTCCTTTTTATTGCACCACTTTTACATAACTACGCACATCACCAATCTACAGATATTAGTTCAGCAGCTAAAAAAAACTGCGTGAGATTGATGAGTGTGTATAAGTAGCATTACTTTCATGCCTGTCTGCTCCTCTCACACCCTCCAAGAAATGCCTGGACATACGCAATGGCGACAATGAAGCGACCGCGGCAGTTTTAATGGAAAGAAAGGCTGCCGTGCAATGGGAAATCGGGCTAACAAGTAACTGTAGATTTTAAGATTTTGTTCGTTTCTCCTGTTGATGATGGCCCCTTGGCATGACCTTTTCACCCCAAGCAGCTCAAGTACTAAAAATAAAACTGTCATGCTAAGTGTTTAGGCCTTGAGTTTTTGCTTTAGGTTTTAGGGACAACACAAAAGCCGGTTTAATCTGCATCATAGATAGGCCATGCATACAGCGCAGTATACACAAAAAGGCGGGAAACGTAGGGTACTAAATTTTCTGACGATTAGTAAAACCGCGGAACTTTTAAAAATGCGCAATTGCCCGATAACATCAAATGAAATACGACGCGCACTGTTCGGCTGCTGCCCGACGCTGACAAGCAAGACGCCTCCCACCTTAAGAGGCGCATTGAGGGCCACGACGCCCATGAGGCGCAAGTCGGCCTCGAGCTCCTCGCGCGAGGCCGAGAGCGGAATGTCGTCGTCGCCGTTGGAGACATCCGCTTCCGCGAGCGCGACGCAGCGAAGGCCAGCCGCCATCAAGCAAGCCAGTCTATGCGCAAACTGAGGCGGGAGCTCCGAGTGGCCCGCAATGGCTGATCACAAAAACCCAATGAGCGATGAGAAGTGTGACACCAAAAGAAAAATCGTGTAAGCAAACAAACACAGGCAGTTGAGTACTAACCCGCCACCCTTTCGGGGCTTCCTTTACAAAACAGCTTCACTCGCCCGTCCGGATATTCGACGAGTACCGTACTGCGTGCTTCCTGTACATAGCAACATGCAGATGGGTCAGTTCGTTGATTGACCGGGATGGGAACCGCCAAGTTTTACTCACACTAGGTTAACATGTAGGGTTTTAGGGCTTTGAGTGAGCGATACCGCCGAGGTGAACTCCCACGTCTTGCGGACGCGGTATACGGAGGCGGGCTTGCCGGGCGGGTGGACGGCGAGGTTGCCATTGTCGTCGCTCAGCACGGACCAACGGGTGTGCTCCCACAGGGACTGGTCGAGAGGGTCGCCAAACACCTCGCCGTTGATCACCGTCTATCTCGACAAAGGAGGAACGCGGGACACATAAAGTCAATCTGTGGCGGATAAACAGGAACGGGCATGTCTGTTTTATACTTTACAGAAGTAAAATGTAATTCCTTACAAAAAAACAGTGGAGACTACCAATCAATTTAATACTATATGTCAGTTAGTAACGGGTACGTATTTGTAATGGGTCGGGGTACCGATTTGTAATCAGCAACATTCGACCGGGACAAAAAGCCTTCTGAGTTTGAGTTACATAACGCATATATTTCATACCAAGACTGCAAGTGAAAAAAGATGTCATGCATTTAAAAAATAATGCACAACGTGCAATACAATTTCAAGAGCGGCTGCAGTCTCGCAATAAGAGCATCAAGTGAGCGACTACTAATAACATATTCGTCATATTTATCAATACGCTTTATGCGGCAAACTCATAAAAAAATGCATGTTTTCGTGCTTTGGGCGGGGTAGCTGTATCCGCACCAGTCCATGACAGGTGGCCATGAGGACCTCCCAAGCAGGGAGACCCGCACCCTCGTCCACGGCACCCGACTGCTGCAGCAACTCTACCGCATGGGGAGACATCTGGCGGAGCGCATACAATGCAATCCATTAAATCAATGCCTCCAGCAATAAATCAGCCACAATTTAAAAGATATCACACTGCAAAGATTATTCTGACCTGTTCCAAATGAGTATCATTGCCATTATTTATTATGAATGCGAAAAATAAAACAACACATTGTAAAGTACTTGAGAAACCAAAATTCGCTATGTCATATTTTCAGAATTGCGAGCGGGAAAGATGCCACGTCATAATGGATGGGGACTCCGCACCACACTGACGTCAAGCGAGGACGCCTTTTGTGTGGTTAGCTCGACACTGCCGCTCGCCGCGCGCCGAGTAGATTCGCCGTCTCGTTTTTTCACACTTTCCCACAGCGAATCCCTTCCATCAGCTCCCTCCTGTGGAGGGCCACACACTCGTCACTTGTTGGCGATCCCGCCATTTTGGTTCTCGCCAGCCATTCGCGGAAAATGCTCACTGTATATTCAAATAATTAACTCCAAGCAATAATAATGTATAGCTTCAAATCATTATTAAAAACGTCGGTATTCTGGGCGACATTATTAAAATCGTCAGCATTCAGGAATAGCATGACGGATACCCCTGTGGCAATACCTTGGCAGGTGACATTAGCCCATTTTCCCTATCAATTTTATCATAAAAAACCGTTGCTATCAAAAATATATGTGATGTGATACTTGCATACCCAAATTGAAAACGCGTTATTGTGTAACGACGGATATTACATTTACTAATGCATACTTCGGTTCAATGCTTGGCGCCCACCTCGGCTGTGAACGGGTGCTCGACCACCTCGGAGCAATCCTCCTCTTCGTCAGATCCCCCATCTTCCTCCTCGTCCTCCTCCGACGCCGTGGCGGTGGGTTGCCCGCTGACCTTCACCTCCTCCAGTGCGCCACCCGGCGAGGCCTGCAGCCACAGTTCCTCCAGGCGAAGCGCGTTTTCCGTCAGCGTGCCGGTTTTGTCGAAGGCAACGCAGTCCAGCGCGCCCGCGAGGATGATGCGACGCGACTCGATCACATTGATCCGCGCGCGCTGTAGCCGCCACACTGAAATCGCCACCGCCACCTGGCCAAGTCGACAGCATAACAAGTGATTCAGAATAATAACAAAATATTGTAAGGTACAAATATACATATTATACGACAATCAGATAAAACGTTTTGACAAAATCATTAAATTTTTCCAGATTTCGTGAAGGATATGACTCGGAAAGAATTTTCGACGGGCAGAAGGGTCATTGACCTGCATGGACGCCGGCAGTGCGGGTGGCACCGCGACGGTGATCATGTCGAGGAAGCGGGCGACGATGAGCGAGGCCGGCGCTCCCCAGCGCACGAAAATGATGACCGCGACGACGTACATCGCGAGTGCAAGACTGGACATGAAGGTGAGGAACACGAGAGTGTCGCCCTCGAAGGAACTCTGTCGGAATCGCCACAAACACATATCAGTGACCTACTAAATTACGGAATTCTAAGGAGCAGTACATTTGGTAGGATGTGTATGATTATGTAGAATAATAGTCGAAATTCTCAAGGACTTAACTTGGCGACTAATTGAAGCGGGAATCAGGTGAGTGGAATGGCAGAAGTATGAGAAATTCATTTTCTAGTGCAAGCGCGAGACATTTACTTCAAACACGTGCGTGTTAACTACTATCTGTGTAACTTAACGATGTAGTAGTAGATATTCATTTGACACGAATATGAGCGAAAGACTCCCGTACCGCGAGCTCCTCCGGGTGCAGCATACTTCGGACCAGTTGTCCCTTCGCAGAGCGGAAACTTGTGCGAACAACCATCGCAAGCGGCGCCGCCTCCGCTTCGGCGCCCCAAGCCTGCAGCACTGCGGTGCCTCTGCGAACAGCGTCGCGAATGAATCCATTGCCACCATATACTAAACCTCCGTACGAGTCCAAACGGTTTATCAATACATTACACATTTATACACTACGTATTGGGTACGCCCTATCAATACATTACACATGTATACAGTACGTATTGGGTACGCCCTGAGGCGGCAGCCGGAAAACCGGTGCTTGCTGTAAAAAAACATTTCATGACAAATTAACATGATCATCGTGCTATTTTTCTCGGATGAAATCACTTCTTAGGAAAAAGCCATGGGATTCCCGATTTGGTACGACATTGATAGTACAGGTACCGGCAGCTGCTGAGCTGCATATGGTACTTAACCACTGATTCCAAATATGTGATGCACACTTTTACAAAGGCTTTGAGGAGTCATCAATCTAATGTTTCCTACCGTACAGGTACCTACCAAACGGAGATGTTCATGCGAGTATCCTTTCATATATGGCAGTTATCAAGTACGGTAATCAATTAAAGCAATCTCAGGTTTGGAGCCTAATAGCAAATACGGATGTGGACCTTCCATGCCCCGGTTAGGCGCCGACAAGCGACTCGATTGACAGCATAACCTGGGCCACGCACCCACAGAGCGTGAACTCCGAATGCTTTAGCGGGTCGTAGTCGCTGCCGTTGCCCCCGTTCCACGCACTCTTGCGTACCGGAATCGACTCCCCCGTCAGCATGGCTTCGTCGAGAACCGCGGCGCCAGAAAGAAGCACCACGTCGCAGGGCAGCTGGGTATCTGGCGGCAACGCGCGGGTTCAAGCATCGAAACTTTGGTTGTTAGCTAGAAGCGATAATGATGCGCTAAAGGGAATTACAAGAGAAATGCGAATAAATATGTGTTTTTCGAAAAGGTCTATAGACACCGCCACAAACAAAAGTGACAGACTGGTAGTGAATGGTATTGAGATGGGGTTACAGGCAGGGTGGCTGAATAAGGCGGGAAATATTGTAGCACCGACCTCTCGCCTACCCACTTAAACATGACTAAGAGTTGCCGCTGATCGTGAAAAATAAGGACACATGAGGTAACACTGTCAGGGATAGTTCTTGAGCATATTGTGGCGGCAGTTTTGGGGATTGTCTCCGGGGTTAATGGGACGCGCTTACAACATAAACAACACACTTACACATATACAATCACATACACACACATGAAGTGATACTCACACACACACACACACACGCACACACACGCAAACACTCACACACACTCTCTCACACAAACACTCATACACAGGGGAAGAGAGAGAGCGCGCCCTCGAAGCCAAGTTGGGCCTTGGGCGACCACGTCGTCAACTGGCATTATCAGATCAACATTTCGTCCACTTCAGACAAACGCCTATGCGCTCAGGCTCGTGATGTCGAGGGGGTGAGTACCGGCGTCAATAGCAATGATGTCACCCGGCACCAGCTCAGCGGCGTCGATGCTCTCCGAGGCACGTCCGCCCTCGCGCGGGTCACCCGGCAGCAGCCGACGAACCACAATGGTCTGCTTCACCATCGCCGCGAGACGCCGCGACTGGGCCCAGGTGTTGTAGACCTGACTGCAGATGGCCATCCAGGTGATACCCAGAATCACCATCGAGTAAAACACGTACCCGTCCGCAGTCCACACAATCACGCTGCACGGGCGGACGGTGGCAGGTCACGTCACAACGCCGAGCTACACATTCAGCAGAGTCGCCACAGTGCGTGCAGACGAGAAAACCGGTGAAACAAATTCTAGTAAATTGCGTTTTGGTTGTTTGCTTAATGATTCATAAAAGCAGTGCTCGAAAAGTGAGCTGCAAATTGTTTTAAAAAAAAACGAATTTATTAAACCAATCGTTCGTAATTTGTGTATGTAAAATAATCTCTCCGTAAGAATGATGCAAATTATAATGCTCTAAATAATGCCACTTGATTGCGTGACACAGAAAAATGTCTAAATCCGACATTTTTACATAAATTAGCAGGGAATGATGGAGAACTGAAGACGGGAAAACACTTATTTGTCTCTGACTGTGCAGTTGTTAGCGGTAACATGGTTCATTCGCACCTAATATCTTGAAATTTTAATTTTAAGTTTGCTCCGTTGAAATAGGGTATTATAATAAAATGCATTTCATCTCTGACTTTGAAATGTGTAGCATGAGGTGTCTGCTGCGCGTGTCGAAAGTGCGCACCTGAAGTACTGAAACACAAAGTAAGGGTGCCACATGTCGTCCCAGAACAGCCGCAGCGGGTGCTTCTGCGCGAGGAGCATCGCGTTTGGGCCATACGCGACGCATCGGGCCGCTCGGCCGCCCTCCGCCGCCTCTCGCAGCTCAGTCCCGCTCCGCAGACACTCCACCGCCTCGTTCAGCTCGCGAGTCAGGCCGGCGGGCATCTCCTCCAGCTCCTCGAAGGACGCCGCGTTGGGGTGCAGCAGGAAGCGCGCGCCCTTGTGCTCCACCAGACGCACAGTGTCTGTCGCCTGTGTCGCGAAATCACAATTACAAACTTACTTACAAGAAAATCAACGCGGGTGTGAATCCCGTTCCAATGGATATGTGAGTATGTGACAGTCCGACGGGTAATCAGCAGTCTGGGAGGGTGGCTACGGTGGGCTGATTAGGGGCAATGCCTACCTCCCCCAACGCCCCGGCTGCACTCTTGACACTCATCACCGTGTGGCTCCTCTTACTGCTTCCAGGGGTGGACTCCTGCGGGGCGGAAATGTGGCATCCGTGACCGCGGGTATGATGTGCACGGAAATGCCGAAATAGGCAAAAAAGGAAGGGGCGTCAAAGCTGGGATGGCCCGGGGAAAAAAAAAAACTGACAGTATATATACAATTCTTAACATTCTATGGTTTTGATATTTCTAGAAGTATTATGTAGGGTTTCGGCGCAAACCCTCGCGCGGCCTTGATTAAGAACAAGTACCTTAATAAGTTAGATTTCCTCGCAATTCATGTTGTCAAACATGGGTAAATTGAATTGAGAGGGGCAGCCAACCTCGACTACAGAACAGACAACATGCAAGATCAATCAAAGAAGATTCAAGTCGGGCGTCGGAGGGGCGCACTGTGATAAGGACGTGAGTGGCGTCACGAAGGGGGCAGGCGGAGGCGCAGTGTAGCCGCAGCCACCATCGCTGCGACCAGTGCGCGGCCAAGTATGCGAGTCCGCAGGTGACAACGACAAGAAGCCAGAAACACGCGCGGTTCTTGGCGCTGATGTAGTATCCTTCAAAACCGGCCTGCGCCTGTAACACGACGGGGGCCGATTTCGGAGGCACGAAACGCTAAGAGCCACGCGCAACGCGAGTGAAAAGTTTGGAGTAGCCTGCTTAATTGGTCCTCGCTAGTTTAGAGTACTGCCGTGACTGTTCGTCGTGAGACTCGAAGTTCAGACGTCCCGGCACAGATTGAAATGATTTTAGGGTATAGCAGGGTTTATGCCTCATCTGGTCACTATTACACACCACGACGCAAGCTTAAACCGCCGGCCGCCGAACTGACACGGATCCTTCGTCCCTAGCTTCCTTGACAAGGCGAACATATCGGGGGACTGCTCGCCGCTGCCAACATTCGGATTATGTATTCGATTCCTCAGAGAAGAGGAACGGCTGACTGCCCAAGACGAGTTGGATGTCGCGCGGTCGAGGCATTTGGTGCAAGGACGCCATATTCGGAAGCGAACTGCAATGTCTCATCTATTTTAAATACCATCTGACAACAAAACACGAATACTACCATCGCAACGAATTTAAATCGGAACGGCGCTACTTACTTTACGTTACTGCCCACCCACTACGTGTTCGATGAATGGATAGAAAAAAAAATGGTGTCCGCCACCAGCTTTCAACGAAGCCGTTGTTATCCACAATAGACTGCACGTAGGTGGGAGGTGAGTGGGCAACGGGATAGCGTCAGCAACCACTCCGCATTTTATTCCGATATCAAACGGGAGTCTTCATCTGCTCCGCATTTTCTGACCATCCAAATTACGGGATATGTCGGATCCTGGAGGCGGGTCGTAAAGAATCTCACAATGGGTTGATACTGGCGCGACGACGGAGGAAACAGGGCCCAGCAAGAAGCGAAAGACGATACTTTGGAGTCTGAAGAGTCTAGGGCACATTTCTGGCAAGACACGACAGGAGTAGTGTATAGACACACGACGCCTAACGTGATTCACAAATAAGGAGAGTACTGGTATGTAAACTGATTGGGTCAGCACCTTCGCGCCGCGCGAGGAGCATCCCGCGGGGGCGCTCGGCTCCGTGTGTTCCCGAGCTGCAAGCTCCACACCTGGCTGGATTTCTGCCATTAAGGTAATCTTCCCGGAGCAGCTCGTTACCCTGAGGGTCTCTGCCCAGGTGAAAGGAGTCACCTGCCCAGCAGGCAGCCGCTCAGTATCCAGTCGTCGGCTCGACCGCCCCTCGGTGCTGACAAGTAAAATATAGCGATTAAAGCCGCGATTCGTATTAGAGGAAGATTCTTTATTCTGTATCTTCCCCCGAGAATAATGGATTTATACCCGATTCGTATTAACAAGATGGGAAGAAAAATCTTCGATCTTGCTTTTTTCCATCTCAGATACTGGCAAGATTCCGGAATCTCGGTTTGGAATCTTGCCATATGGATTATTCTGCTTGGGCCGAATATTACCCGCATCATGTACAGAAAATATCCGTGCGGGCGAGAGAATCAAAATGCCTTCTATCGCTGAACTAGCCACCGAGCGAGTGCAATTGGCGGCAGATCCCTTCATTATAGTGGAAGTCCTCTTCTACCCTCAAGCAACCCAAGTCCTTTGAGCACGCGGCGGTAAAAAGAGGTGCACTATGGACGTTGGCGGAGAGCGAGCGAGCGTCTCCTCGGAGGGTGTTGGTATGTCGTCGTTGCCCCATCATCCCTTTCCCACCCGCGCCTTCCGTAGTTCTCGGAGGAAACGTCTATCCATATCACCTTTCATGTCCCACTTCTTTAGACATTTGCGCGCAGGTTCAGGATCCCTTGGGGGCACTTCAAACGATCCGCGGTGCCCGTGGAACTGGAAGGTTTGCGAGGCGGTATGCGCGGTGGGCGCGGCGCTTGCGGCATCGGTACATATGAAAGTACCCGTAATAATACACAGAATCTTACCTGTGAAATACGAATTGGGTCCCAGCCGCCACCCAGATTCGGCGTAGAATCTCAAATTGTACGGGATACCGGAATCTTCCACCGGCGAATCTTCCTCTAATACGAATCGCGGCTTAATAGGCGCTCAATCATTGCGGGTGATGTGGGTGGACTGTCATGTGGACTACATTCAGACTACTGTGATGGTTCGCGCGCGAAGAGGTACGGGTACGTTTCCAGCGTGAATGAAATTAAGTACGGAGCTCGGTCACCTAAGGATGTTGAATTAATATTATCGACAATAATATTGCGATGATTATTTCAAACTTCTATGATTAGTTAACGCACCCGTATACCGGTATCTTAATTAACTTTTAGGCAGGCTAGTAATTGAAAATATCTGTAAAGAAAATGCAGAGACAAAAATCGTCTCTGGACAAATTTTTATGGATCAATTTGCGTATATTTTAGATCTGCGCAATAATTCAAGTTTTAATCAAGTATAATAATTTCACTGCATGGCGGATACCGTAGCAGCGACGACATTTTCGTCCTGACTACACAAACTACCCTACCTACATGTGCCCTAGTTTTGCGGAATAATATGTGTTTTGTCATCGCGACATAGTACTTACTTTGTGTTTTGCTGCATTTTCATGTCTGTGAGAAACTACGTATTGTACTGCATTCCTATCGCTACTTCTCTGGCGACTATGTTGATTTATTTTATTCTTCCTCTATAGATTTCACTCACAGCATTATTTTATTCAAGTTTTTCTTGAGGGACGTGTCGCAATTTCATCAGCATTGTAAACCGTTGGATTTCGGCACGGACGGACCTGCGCGCGAGTCCGGCTGCTGGTACGGGTACCGTATTCGGTTGTGTTCTGGCTGTCGTCATCGGTATAAATCGATATCTGCATTGGCGTAATGTTTACTAATCTTGCGGTGAATCGGCACAGTAAAGGTACCAATTGCCAATATGGCGGGGAAGCAATCATTCGATAAACGCCGATAAGGCGGTTGTACAAATACGATACACAACAACGTCTCTTCGTCACCGGCCGGCAGAGGCGGTTTATTAGCGTGATGATATTGATGCTTGCTACAGGTACTGGCGATGAGGGAAATAAACATGTAGCAGAGGAATATCAAATTTCTTACAGGAAAAAACAGCATAAGCCACCAAGCACAAAGAAGAAAAGAGGAGCAGTGGAATCCATCAGCAAAGAAGGAGAAACAGTGGACCAACACCCTGAGCAGTTGATGATAAAAACACTGTATTTAGCTCGTTGCGATGGATGTTTTTCTCACAAGTCGTTTTAGATTTTTCTTTGAATAATCATGAAACGTTATGGCATGCCTTCCTGTTCCTCGGGCTTAGGTTTTTTCCTCTCTTCTTCTTTTTGCTTGGTGGCCTCCACTGCTTTTTCTTGTAAGAAATTGGTTTTTCAATGAATAACCCGGAAATGTGTATGGTTATGATGATAATTATTTCCAACATTTTCCTCGATTGGGTTAGCGCATTACGGCACGGTTCTCGTGCAATGGCACGTCATGCACTCACATGAGCGTCGCCTAGCCGGGAGCATTATCGATGATGAGTTTGAGGTTTGTTTTGAACTTCTATTCTCGGTCGTTGTGCTTGTAAAATGCCGCATGCAAAGGGGGTCGGTTCGGTTCAACAAGCCAGTCCCATATCCCAGGGGCAAAGAAAAAATCACCATTCACCCAACATCAATGTACATGGGTTACCTAATGTTTCTA
Organism: Tetraselmis chui; assembly: GCA_026401115.1. Taxonomy (NCBI): domain Eukaryota; kingdom Viridiplantae; phylum Chlorophyta; class Chlorodendrophyceae; order Chlorodendrales; family Chlorodendraceae; genus Tetraselmis; species Tetraselmis chui. The sequence goes on from JAPMLY010000150.1 coordinate 22,223, forward strand.
CCGCAGTTTTTTATGGGCCTATCCTTTGTGTAGCCCTTTTTGCAAAGTTGCCGTGTCATTGTCTTCGCGACCAACGCTATGTCGCAGCCTGCATGCCGTCGGCTAGTTGCTTAGCGTATGTGAAGCATTCAATCATAAAAATGCACGTAGTTTTTGCAATCAAAATATAGTGGAACAATCGCTATTGAGAAATATTCTTTGGCGAGGAGGGTACCGTCGGATCAACGGTGGGACGCGGGTGTTGGAGTTGGCGGCGGACAGCCGGCAAGCAATGCCATGGTAAGGCGTTGTAATTTTTCGTCATCTCTTTCGTCACGAAGACCCGTCGTTACCGATGCAACTCTTCTTTCACCCCCCGTTTTACAGTTGTCGATTGCGGTCCCGTTTGGATGTTGAACAACGGATACATTAATGAGTTGTGTGGTGAGACGCCCACCGACTTACGTATGGGAGTTTTGGCACCTACAACCAATTTCGCTAGCATGAGCGTAACGCGCTAACTGAGACGCGGCGTAAAGCTGCAATTAATGCACCATGCATGTCCGAACAAGAACCACTCAAGTTGGAGGACTAGTTAGAGATGCAGCCTCAACGTTTCGTCATGTTGAGCATCAATCCTCACTCGCACAACGTTATTGTTTGGGTTACGTCTTAGTTTTTTTTTTGCCTTTAACAATTGGTGGCTGAATCGTAAGCAGCATACAACAATTCGAGACACGTTCGACTCTTTGGTTACAAAGATTCGCAAGACGTCTTTGCTGCTTAACATTAGAGACGATACAATTACGGCCATGCTTCAACTTACATAGTGCTCTTTAATTACGCTACGTGCATCCAGCAGTACAACGAGTTCTTGAAGAGGTCTCGACGGCATTTTATGGATGATTTTCACTGCTTCAGCTTCATCTTAGGGCTGTCTAATTTACAGCTCTTGACTCGAGCCAAGACGCATCGTTCCATGTAGAAGGACTACGCCATGCCAATGGTCGAGCTACAAAACTTGCTTAATGACCTCGTGACCAACTCGCCTCATCCATGCCGTGCTAAAGGTGCACCGGCTCCATCTGACAACCATGGAGGCAGCCGACATGCTCAAAAGCGCCCACTTGAAAGCCCAAATGTCGTACCTACAAAGCGCTTCGATCGATGTGAAGGCTTTAGTGGTGGACGTGGTCGAGGCCGTGGCAATCGAGGAGGCCGCGGGCGTGCTTCTTCAAACATTGGTCGAATTGACTTGAACACCATCGTTTGAGCTTTGATCCCTCATGAGCGGAAACGACTCAGAAAGAGACTTCGCTTTAGGTGCCACAACAAAGGGCACCATCTCTTCCAATGCCCAGAAATGATGGGCAAGGCCCCGGTCGACATCCTCAACAAGCATTGAAATTGAAATTGAAATTGTTTACAACATGTACCGTATGCGCCGGTTTCTACACCAAAAAGCCGTATGCGCCGGCTGATGTCTCTGGGCCCTCCCAACTACGCCATTCAGGGAACTTATAAGTCAGGGCTAGACCGTTAGCCACCTAAATCCAACCTCTCCAGGGATGTTTCGGGGGTTTTACTCCCCCCCGGGGAGTTGTGCAAGTCGAGGCGAGTGCGGTGTGCAATCAGGGGTGGGCGAAGGTGCAGTGTGGGGAGGCGCGGCGAGATGTCGTGCGGGATTTGATGCGGTATATGAGTAGAACATGATGCAGCCATTGAAAAGTATGCGTGTGGAGTTGTGCAAGGATGCGAGTCGTGTCGAGTCCTGCCTTGGCGATGAGTTTGTCAGGAGGGTCCGTGCGGGCCGTAAGTAGGGAGGTGAGGCTCGTGATGGTGGATGAGTGCGGTGTGCCCGTGCGGTTCATGACGATGGGGAGGATGTCTACCACTGTGCATGGCCAGTGGCTGCGGATGGCGTTTGCGAGGGGTGTGTATTTGGCCCGTATGATGTATGATGTTAGGGAGAGGTTATTGTCCGTGCAGTACTTCCATTCCCCTATCTGAATCTTTTTTATGGATGCGTAGCGGCGGCGACCGTTTGTGTGACCGACGAAGCGAGGTTCGAGGAGGCGGATAAAGTCGGGTTTGTGTGCGGGGGGTCGAAGCACGGGGGGGAGAATCTCAGGTGGGAGGATGGCGGGACATGAGGTTAGGGAGTCGGGCAAGAGACCCTCGTCATCAGCGACAAGGCGGGTGGGCATGTGGGTTGGGTGAGGTGGGTGACAGTCAAGTGGGGTGTGGGCACGAGTGGGGGAGGCAATTGATTTGATAGGTTTGTTACCGAAGTCTGCAGTGATGGTCTCCCAGCGGCCTCCGTTGTGGCGTTCTAGTAGTGAGAGTAGGAGTTGTAGCGCACTGTTGTGTCGGTCCTGTCTCAGGCCAGACATGGTGGGGCAGTTACCGGCCATGTGGCCGTTGCTAGTGAATTGGCCACATAGTGGGCAGCGTAGGGTGGGGTTGTGTGTGAGAAGGCGGGTGTTGTGGACACCCCACATGAATTCCTGTTTGTGGGTGAATTGGATATTTGTGAGTGTTGTGTGTTTTTGTGGAAAGAGAAGTCGGCGCCGTCCTCCGCGGCGCGGGCGAGGAGGGCTCCGTGTTTGGTTGTTTGCGAGAGGGGTGTGTGTGAGTGTTTGGTGTTGTAGGTGTGTGCGTCAGCTTTGAGGTTGGTGTACTTGTAGGGTATGGGTTCCCCTAGGGTCTGAGGAATGAGGGTGTATGGCCAGGGCGCCCGCCGGCGGCGCAGCGGCGGCGGCCCCGGAGAGGGGTGCGCTCGCATACCCGTCGGCACCTACCTCTACCTCCACGCGGTGGGCGCTGGTAACCCCATAGCCATGCCAGGCCTGGCACGGTAGGGGGCTGAACGAGGTACCGGCAGCTGCGATCCGAGGGATCAGCAGCTGTCGGGAAGCCATGTACGGAGGGTTTTGGAAAAACATAATATCCGTACACCGGCACAGGATCTCCCGCTCGGCCAGTCCGATATGTCTTTTTCGCGACTAAATACTCGCAGATACTCTCCCGACGATGGGGCGGGGGCGGCGTTTGCGAAATATTTTTTGGCGAAAAGGGGTACGGACGGATCAGCGGAGGGACGAGGGTGTTGGAGCTGGCGGCGGACAGCTGGGAAACAGCGCTTGGGACAGCGCTCGCTAGCAATCGCCATCCGTGCGAGAGCCTTAGGTCTCCCCAGGGGGCGAGGCCTAATGCTACGCAGGACGGAGGCTGGTCGCAGCCGGAGGAGCGGCACGGTCTGGCGGCGGCGGTCCCTAGGATCGCCCGCCGCCGGAAAAGCCCGGTACGGGGGGTTTTTGGAAAAATTCCCGTACCCACCATCTTTTGAGGACCGGCGACTCGATCCCTGTGTTCTACCAACCCCTTCCCTAGTCGGTACCCGGTTATCGATAGGCTGCCTCAGGCAGTGTGCCTAGGGTTATCGTAACGGCACACTTCTCGTAAAGGCGGCCCCCTAACAACGTAAGCCACCGGGGGAGGGCACGGACGGCCACAGCGCGATCAGATAGGTGTTGGAAACAGACGGGAACACGACAGGGGACATGAGAAAATCTGGCTCGGGGCAGGAGAGCCAGCCGGACACCGTCTGCAGCCTAGTTATTTTCTCTTCTCAGCCCCCGAAGGAGGAGAGAAGACTCGGCTAGGTGGCGAGCTGCGTCGGGAGGAGCGGCTAATACCTCGGGCGGGGTTGAGCACGGATCGAGGCGGGACCGACGACGACCTATGCGAGGGGGGTTTTTCACCTGCCTTTCCCCCCAAGCTCCGGCACGACCGGAGTCGCACGGGAGCCGAGGTCAGGCATGTTCGCCTCGACCAGCTCAAGCTAGACAGCCTTGCTGATCAGCGACCCCGCAGCGGCTGGAGCAGGCCGCGTAACCTTGAGATTAGCGACATTTTATTTTTCATATTGTATCCAAAAAAATTTACGCATAGATCAGAAAATTATAAATACCTGGATACGGGTATGTTTTAGACGGTATCGTTACTGCCATTGGAGAGGTTGGGATTAGTGGTTCACGGTCTACCTCACGCTTAGAAGTCCAACAACAAGTTGAGCATAGCAAAAGGGGGGGCCCAGAGACAGCAACCGGTTCTTACTGGTGTTGTTGTAAACAATTTCAATTACAATTTCAATTTCAATTGTATGGCCAGGTCCAGTGGCCTATCGACACGTCCGAACCTGTGGCGTATGTAGTGGCGGGCGGGTGACCATCCGCGACATGGTTAGCGAAGGTGTCTGCGAGGTCGTTACCTAGGGAGTGGTTGTGTCCTTTAATTTTGCCGAGGTGTGTGCGGATGCCCGCGTTGCAGCGGGTTTGGAGGGTGTGTGTGATGGATTGGAGGGTGTCGCGGTGGATGTTGTGGCGGTAAGCGGATGGGCAGTTCAAGTATCCTTGTATGAGGCGGAGGGAGCACGCACTGTCTGTAAGGAGGTGGGTGCGGCCGAGATGGAGACCTCTGTCTATGCCAGCTAGTTCAGCGCGGTTGATAGTGTGGGAGGGAGGGGTTGAGGTCACCAGAATTTCGATGCGGGTGTCCGAGGCGGGGTGGGTGGCGGCAGCTCCTAGGGGGGAGGAGCCTCCCTTTTTCGAGCCGTCTGTGTATACAAAGTCTTGCCAGTTCCAAGCAAGAGTACCTATGGTGGGGGGGTATGTTAGTTGTAGTTGTTCCGGGTGGGGGTAAGTGATGGGGTGAGTTGGGTTTGGGGGAAGGTGGAATATGCCCGCTGAGTGGGGGGAGTAGGTGCCGAGGACGTGGGGAGGAGGGGTGGTGATCACTGGGTTGGGGAGGTGAGTGTCGTAGATGGATTCGAGAGTGTTGTGGAGTGCGGTCATGGCTGTGGGTGACGGGAGGGTGGAAAGTGCGAGGGGGTTGGCGACGAGGTATATGTCGACCATCCATCTCGTGCCGAATGGGGTGGGGGTGGGGTTGCCTGTGTGTTGGTCTGGGGGTAGGAAGGTGCGTCGTTGGGGAGGGTGTAAAGGTGGTGGGTGTATGGGGAGTTGATGTATTTGGAGTGACGGTAGGGTGTGTGTTCCCATCGGGGGAGGATGAGGATGGTTGCGCTGGGTGTGTGAGGGGCTGTGAGGTGTGCGCTGGTGATTGCGTGCTCCATGGCGCGGCGCATGCATTCGTGGTCGTATTCGGGGTTGGCGATGTTGGTGCCTTGCCATGTGTGTGGGGCATTGCTGCCACTAGATGAGAAGACTATGTCTTCGGGGTAGAGGGAGTGGTAGGTGTGGGAGTGAAGGGATTTATTGAGGGGGTCGGAGTATAGTTATGTCTGGATGCGGAATGTGTGCCGGAGAGCTGTGAGGAGGTCTTCTCTTGTGGCCCATCTGTTACGGGTAGTGGTGGCGGGTGTGGGTGAGTGGATTTCTGAGCGGGAACCTATGCGAGTGAGGAGGTGGTAGACCTCCTCTTCGAACGTATGCTGCGAGAGGTCGGGGCGGAAGAAATGGTAGAGATAGCGGACGCGGGGGCCGTTGAGGGTGGTGACCGCGCGGCCGTCGGGACTGCATAGTATGGTTGTGTCGTGGAGTGATGGTGTGCGTGGATGGCGAATTTACCGGTAGGGAGCATGTCGAGGTCGGGGTTGATGGGGTCGTGGTTGAATGTGATTAGGGGGTGTGACAAGGGAGGGGGTCCTTGTTCTGGCAAAATGGGTGTCGTGGAGGGGACATAGCCGAAGTTAAATGCGGTGAGGGCGGTGGGGCCGGAGGGGGTCTCACTGATGGTGTCGTGTAGTTGTAGGCACGGGGCCCACTGGACCTCGTGGAGGCGGGTGAGGTCGTGTTGTTGGCCACGAGCACACCACTCGCACTGCCATGTGGCGGGTCCCTGAGCTGGGCGGCATTGGGAGTGTATGGCAAAGTGCGGGCATGTGCAGCAGGTGGAGGTGGGTTCTGTGTGCAGTGGGTCATGACAGATGGAGCAAGCGGAGGGGGAGGGGGTGGGGAGGCATACCGATGTGGGAGTGGAGGAGATGAGGCGGAAGCCATCGTCGAGTTGTAACTGAATGTCCCATTCCGTGAGGTGTTCCGGGGCCCATCCAACCATGTACTGCGTTTGGCCGTATTCGGTGTCCTTTTGTTTGGAGATGATACGCGTGACGTCGCAGGGGGGGTAGTGGTGGTCTGAGGGGGTGAGGTATTCTGTGTCTAAGTGTGTGGTGGGTGCGGTGGGGGTGGGGTGAGTGGTGCGGGAGGTGTAGATGCCAGATGAGAGGGTGGGGGGTGAGCGAGGGAGGTGAGGGGAGAGGAGGGGAATCCATGAGGGGTGTATAGTGGTGGGGGGGATGCTTGTTTGATAGTGAGGCTAGTGAGGGGGAGGCGGTTGTGAATAGTATTGGAGGGCTCGGTGAGGATTGCGGCGAGGAGGCGGATGGGAACTGAGAGTGGGGTGGTGGACCCCGTGAGTGTGGTGATGGATTTGCAGGATTTGAGGATGAAGGAGGATGAGGTGGCTCTGAGGACGACTTGTGGCCACGTGGTGATGATATTTTTCCAGAGGGGGGTGAGGCGGGGGAGGAGGGAGGCGTGTGTTTTGCGGGGAGAGAAATCGCAGTAGGCTTACTTATATGTGTGAGGGTCGGTGATGTGAGTGGCTTTGTCCCGGAGTGAGGCGAGGAGGGCGTTGTCTTGAGTGGTGAAGTGGGCGCGGATTGTGGAGGCGATAGGGTTGGTGAGGGAGAATGGAGGGATGTTGTGGAATAGGGTGCCCGCATCGCGCTGAGCTCTGACTAAGCACTTGAGTGCAGGTGGGGTGTAACAAGTTGACATGATGAATTCCGAGGGCAAGTGGGAGTACGTGGTGGATAAGGTGCGGATGTGTGCGCGGGCCATGTGGCCTCTATAGCCTGAGTTGTTCATGATTTTATGTAGGTGGCAAACTGTGAGTTATGCGGCGTGGGCTTTGAGGGAGGGGAGGCCGTATCCTAGGTCGGAGGTAGGGCGGTGGAGGGCGGTGCGGGGAAAGTTACGTACCGAGGAGACGGCGGAGCGGAGTGCGCGGCAGATTTGTCCTTCGAGAGTGTCGAGTTGGGAGTCGGTGAAGAGGCCGAGCTAGAGGGTGAAATGTTTTCCGATGAGGAGTCCACGGATGACCCTGATTCTGCGGGATTGTGTTAGTGGGGAGGTGGAAAGGGTGGTGATGAGGGATGTTGTGGTACGTTTTAGTTCGTGCCAGTGTTTGGTGAAGGTGAGGGAGGTGTTCAGTTCGACCCTAGGACGCGGTATGTGCCCGTAGGGCCAATGGAGGGAATGCGGGCCGGGGTGGAGTTGAGGGTGATGAACTGAGTTTGCAGGCGGGATGCGAGGAGGGTAGTGTTGGCGAGGGTGAGGGCGTTGCCTGTGCGCCAGAGGGCGCCGGTGATGCATCATTTGCGGATGTTGACGGTCATGCCCGTGTAGGCGCTGAAGAGGGAGAGTTTCCTGAGCAGGATGGTCATGTTGAGGGTCGAGCCCGTGGCGAGGCTGAGGTCGTCAGCGAAGCCGTGTCCTGGGTATGTGGCTGTGGGTTCTGTGGGGTCGACGTTAGTGGCGGGGGGGCCTGGGCGGTAGCCCCGGCTTCCCACCGTGAGCCAGCGAAGAAAGGGTTCAAGGAAGAAGGTGAATAGAAAGGGGGAGAGGGTGTCTCCCTGGAGGGTTCCGCGGTTAATGTCGACAGAATGGGTGGGACCATATGGGGTAAGGTAGTCAGTGGTTGAGACCCCGTAGAGGTGTTCGCATGTGTCGACAAAGGTGGGGGGCATACCGAGTTGACGCATGTGTTTGAACATGATGCGGTGGTCCGCGGCGTTGAAGGCGCCTTTGAAATCCGCGTACATGACGTAGATGTCTTTGTTGTGGTGTTTCGCGTCCTCCATCGTCATAATGAGGGAGGAGAGGGCGTCGTGGATGCTGCGGGGTTGTCGGAATCCGTCTTGTTGGTCGCTGAGAATTGTTGAACGTGGTATGCACGGTTCGATAAGGAAGACACCGTAACTTGCGGTGTGCTTGTTACAGGTACGCTACACAACCAGCCTTGGGTGACGGCTGGTGTTGAGACAAGAGATGTGGAGTCTGCTATAGCTGTTAGCTGTCTATAGGCTAGTTCGTGATATCGTGCACATGCACTCTAGATGATGTCATGTACATAAGGACTTCTGTCAGAGCATACATTAGCTCTCTGTAACTAATCTACATTAGGAATTACTTACAACACTCCCCCTCAAGATAGCTAAGGTGTGTCTTGTAACCAGATGGAAGTGATTACATAATTCCCTCTACGATGTGTGTCGCTGCATGGGTCCGGATGTCCCCAGGATGGCGCTCCTGTGTTTCACGAGTGCAGGTCCAGGCAATGGCTTGGTCAGCATGTCAGCAACCATGTCACCTGTGGGTAGGTACCGTAGTTTGATAGTCCCCAGCTGCACGTGGTCCTTCACGAAGTGATACTTCAGGTCGATGTGCTTGGTCTTCTCGCTCACCAGTGCATTCTGCGAATAGGCAATGCAGCTCTGGTTGTCTTCCCAGATGGTGGTCGTCCCGCTGGCAGGTTGACTGAAGATTTCCGAAAGCATCTGTCGAATATGTATGGCCTCCTTGGTTGCGTCCGCTGCGGAGTAGTACTCTGCCTCGCATGTTGACTGTGCGACGCAGGACTGTTTCCTCGACTTGTAGCTGACTGCACCTCTGCCCAGTGTAAACATGAAACCCGATCGTGAACGGCGTGTCTCACAGTCATTGCCCCAGTCTGCGTCAGCAAAGCCTGTCAGTTGGAGAGTGTTGTCCGCGCCCCCCCCCAACGTCAGGCTCATGCTGGGAGACCCTTTGAGGTAGCGCAGCACCTTCTTAAGGGCTTGCATATGTGCCACCGTGGGGTTAGCCTGCGCAGAGCCAGAATGCTAAGCGCGGTTGAAATGTCCGGTCTAGTGCAAACGGCGGCGTATTGCAGACTGCCAAGCATGCTCGCGTAGATGTCCCGGTCCGCGCCCGTGAGGGGTATCGGTGTCTGTTTGGCGATGGCAGCCAAGAAGCCAGGGTCCATGGGCATGCACGAGGGTTTGCAGTCCACCATGTCATGCTTGTCGAGCAGTTCACGCACGTACTTGCTCTGATCCAGACTGATGGTGCGCGCAGCTCTGTCCCGTGTAATGTGCATGCCTATGATGTCCGACAGGTCGCCCTGGTCCTTGATGTCAAACATGGATCGCACCAAGGCGGTGAAGGCCACTCGCCATGCGGTGTTGTTGCACGCCACCGGAATGTCATCCACGTAGAGGGCAATCATGGCGAAAACGCCATCTGCCTCAAAGATGTAGATGCACGGGTCGGACATCAGCTGGCGCCATCCCTGAGAGACGAGCTAGTCGCGAAGCAGCTCATTGAACTCCCGGGGGGACTGCTTCAGGCCGTAGAGGCACCGGCGCAGGTGACAGACATTGGTGGTCCCGTCATCGAACCCAAGGGGCTGTCTGATGTAGACATCCTCTTTAATGGGCGCGTACAAGAACGCCGTGTCGATGTCGAGACCGCCCAGCTCTAGATCACGAGCTGCAGCGATACTGAAGAAAACGCGTAGGCTAGCGAGGCGGATGACGGGTGAGAACGTCTCCGTGTAATCAATCCCCTCGCGCTGGCTGCACCCCTTTGCGACAAACCGCGCCTTGTATCGAGACACGGCACCAGAAGCGTCTGTTTTAGCCTTATAAACCCACATGCTGTTGACTACGCGGCGTCCAGCAGGCAGGGGAACGAGATCCCATGTCTGATTAGACGTTAGAGAGTCGAATTCCAACTGCATAGCCTGCTTCCATTCCACCGCATGTGGACTAACCAAAGCATCCTTGTAGGATGTTGGTTCAACACAGACGCTCGCGGACACCAGAGCGACGTCTCCCACTGGTCCTTCAGAGCCCTGATGACGAGGGTGAGCTACCATCATGGACAGATCTGGACGAGGAAAGATGTCGTCCATGTGGTCAGACAGTTCGGTCTCACACGAGTCAGTGACACACACCCGCGGCACAGTTGACACGTGAGCGACGTAGTCCTCGAAATGAGCGGGCGGGGCGCGCAGACGAGTGGGTCTGTCGACTTCAGTCACAGTCACAGTGTCCTCCGCATCCATGTGCAGGTCTGGGAGTGGGTGACTGTCAGGGGCAACAGACATAGTCTCTGCATCTGCACACACATCGATCGACGAGGCGACGGCGTGGGATGACCCAAACCCGGGCACAAGTTCCTCAAACTTGACATGAACAGACGTGGTGATGCGCCTGGTCGCAGGGTTGTAGATACGATATCCTGGTGAGTTGTGCGAGTATCCCACCATCACCCCTCGGAACGCCTTCATGCCGAGTTTCCGTCTCAGACTATCTGGTACCTTTGCAAATGCCGTACACCCAAACACTCGAAAGACAGACGCATCCGGAACCGCGCCTGTCAAAAGTGTGAGAGGAACCCCTCCGGATGGACCAACAGCACGACTGTACGTGCGGTTACGGAGATGTACCACCGTGCTGATCGCGCATGACCACATGCTATTTGGCACAGACATCGCATGAAGCATGGAGGACGCGCAGTCGCGCAGAGTGCGCCACGGACGTTCCGCTTTCCCAAGCATGTGATGCGCGTATGGGGCAGAGAACTGAGTGCTGAACCCCAATCTTGTGCACATGAGCTGCGTGTTCGCTGCTTCGAACACCGAGTCCGAGTCAAATTTCAGAAACGGCGCAAAAGCATGGTGTTGGGAGTGAAATCTGGCATGGGTGTGCCGCGCGTCCAGGAGAATGGTCTCGAGGTTAGCGCATGTCTCATCCTTGGATTTCAGAAACCTAACCCACATGAAGTTTGTGTGATGGTCAATGACCAGCAGGCAATACTTCAGACCGTAAGGCGATGGGACACTGACAGGACCCCACAAGTCACATGACAGATGCTGGAGGGGGGCAGCTGGCTTCTGTGATGCTGTGCGATTTTTAGGCGCAGACACAGCTTTGTTCAAGTGGCATGACTCACAGGAGAGATCATTTACAGAACTAGGCATAACAGGCACAGATGCCGTATTATGAGAGTGCTGAGCCTGAAGACTCTGCATGTTCAAATGACCCATCCGACTATGCCACAAAACAGCGTCACACCCAGCAGCAAGTGCGACAGATTTCTGTCTAAAACTGTCTACGGCACGCGAGGACAGCACCGCGCAGGCGTGCGACCTCGGAAGGAGATACAGTCCATTTCCCGACGGGATTAGCATCCCCATTCCTGTGGTGACCAACAGCATGCTAGAGTCAGTGTTGGTGGGAAAAGAAAACTCACACCCCGAGTGTTTTTGCATCCAGCTGACGCTCAGTAAGCGACTGATACGCTGTGCAGACCGAGATGACAAATCAGGGGTATAGAGTGCATGAACGCGCCGAAAGACTGTACGACCAGAAATCAGACAAATGGGAATGCGAACAGTTCCACTGCCCTGTACTGTGACACCGACTCCACCGACAGTGCTGTTGCGGATCGAGGGACGAAATTCCGAAAAATCCGATCGAAAAGACGTTAAGTTAACATAACACGCGGAGTCGACAACCCAGTAATCCGACAGATCAGCAACAGGAGCTGTAGCGGACGCGAAAGCAACAGAGGCAAAGGATGTACCGACCTCTGTGTCGTCGTACTCGTCCTGCATGTCATATTCCAGTACGTCCTCAACACCAGCATCCCCCGCCTGAGGATCTCCCTCAGCAGGTATGTCGCTGAGGTGAGCGGTGGGAGGCGGCTGCCCGGCGTACTTCTCCGCAATCTGTTTGCGCTTGGCCAGTGTCCAGCGGAGGACATCAGCATCTGGTGCCTTGCATGTAGACCAGACGTGATTTGGGTCCCCGCAGGCCCCGCACTTCATGGCAAACTTGGACTTCTTCCTGTCCGAGGTCCAACCGCCAATCCCACGGCCACCCTGACGTTTCCGATCCGCAAGGAAGGCATTGACTGGATGTCCCGCAGCAGCACTGTCAGTATGACCAGGGACGTCAGCGTCCAGATTCTGCGCCTGGTGAATGATGCTGCTCATCACTTTGTCGGCGGACAGGATGAAGTCGGTGTCAAATGCGTTGATAACACACTGTTTAGCCTGGCCATACTGCCCAACGTTAGAAAGTCCACGGATCAGGACTAGAGCGAGTACGTGCGGGTGAATCGCAGCTGAACCATCCTTCAGTTGCATGCACTCGTTTAGTTCGTCAAAGTGTTGCTTTACTGCGTGCACGTACGCAGAGACTGACTGTCCGGAAGCTTGACGCACCATAATACGGTCCAAAAGCGACAGGGTCCGGGATATGGACTGCGCGTCCAGTCTCTCGCACAGCAATTCCCAGGCATCTGTTCCGCACTCAGGGCGTCCAGCTGGAACACTGGCGATTGCCTGTGCAGCAACTTTATTATGTCTGCAGCACTGAACGAGCATGGCGTGTGCGAACCGCTGAGCGATTGGATTCAGGGGAACACCGGAGGAGGACAGAGCCAGCTGAGGAATCAGCGCGGCCCCCTTGATAGACAAGAACGACAGAAAGTCGCGCTTCCATGTTTTAAATTCCCCCGTCTTGGGCATTAGCGGAGCTTCCAAACGAAATGACCGCGAAAACGAGTCACTATCGAAGTTATTACCCCAGTCAGCCGTCATGGCAACAAATCCCGGGTCGATCGTGTGTCGACGACCGATTGCCCCAGAATGTGTTGGGTCGTGCACAGGAGCAGGCACGAAGGCCCCATTAGGCCTATATGGGCCGTCTGCAGGTTGGTTCCCCCCCGAGTCGATAGCGGTCGGGTGATCGCGTAGTGCGTCCCGACGGAGTAGCTCCGACTGTGTCCGGGCCTGGTCGTCCATACGCGCGTGGAGTAGTTGCAGCTGCTCCATCACCAGTCGAATACTATCGCCGGCTGAGTCGACCGACGGAGTGTCGCACGTTCCGGAGTCGGCAGCCGAGTCGGCGGCCGATGCGGTAGGTGCCGCTTTTGATTTTGGCGCCATTCCAAGAAAAGACAAGTACCCAACCGGACAGTGGAAAAATCCACTAGCGGTAACTGTGCCTAACGACGGTATACAAAGAGACGGCCTGATGCCCACCGACCCCTCGGCATGTAGCCCCGGGGTGTCTCAGAGCACCTTTTCCGTATCCTCCACCCAGTGTGGGGCACAGTGACAGCCGAGGCAATAACAGGCAGGTGTATATGTCCGCTGCGGTAAGTTACGGCTGATGCTGTCGTGCACCATGTGTATGGGTATTCACCCTCACAATGCTCCCCCCTTCCCCACTCCAGCTTGGACCTGTATGCACCCTGTCCGCACAAGCGAGTGCGCTTGTGCGGTTGGCTAGGTCGTCGAGGCGTAGAGTAGGATATAGCCGTAGTAGGCTAGAGTAGGTCCGAAGGTAGCGGGACTGTTCCGGAGAACAGAATCAAAAAATTGAAGAAATAAAAGTAAAGGTAAAGTAAGGTGTAAAGTATTGTTATTTAAAAATATGGTTGGCGTTGCCTTCGAGCGAGTTTCCAAGTTGCACGCCGAATGACACTGCTGTCTCGCGTATCCTTCAGGTGGAGGGCTCCATAACCTGTTGAACGTGGTATGCACGGTTCGATAAGGAAGACACTGTAACTTGCGGTGTGCTGGTTACAGGTACGCTACACAACCAGCCTTGGGTGACGGCTGGTGTTGAGACAAGAGATGTGGAGTCTGCTATAGTTGTTAGCTGTCTACAGGATAGTTCGTGATATCGTGCACATGCACTCTAGATGATGTCCTGTACATAAGGACTTCTGTCAGAGCATACATTAGCTCTCTGTAACTAATCTACATTAGGAATTACTTACAACAAGAATGCCGTGGGTTTCGGCGTATTTCGAGCCTGCATCTTTGATTAGTGCCGTCCATAGTTTAAGGAGGTTATTCATGAGGGCGATAGGGCGGTAGTTATCGAGGAGGGAGGGGTCGCCTTTTTTATGTAGCAGGCATGTTGTGCATGTTGGCATGTTGGCACCAATCAGGAGGGGTGTAGGATTTGTGGGCGAGGAGGGAGAGGAGGGAGAAGAGGGCGGAGCGGGTCGCCGGTGGTAGGAATTTGATGATTTCATTGGGGATGCCGTCGGGGCCGGGGGCTTTGCCGGTGCCTAGGGAGTTGAAGGTTTTATCGAAAGTGTCGCGGGTAGTCATGTCGGCAAGGGTAAGAGAGGGGTCACCGCGGGGTTCGATGGTAAAGTTGTCGGGGTTGTCGGGGTTGTCGGGGAGTTCCCACGGGGGGGTGGGCAGTTCGTGTGGGCTGGCGCGGCCGAGTTTGGTGGCGAAGTGAGAGTGTACCGCGTCAATGACGGCGGAGGGAGAGGATGCGGTAGTTTTATCGGGTCTAGTAATGCGCGGTTGAGGGTGGAGGCGGCGCCGGCGGGGGGTAGGAGGCCGCTTTTAATTTTCAATCGGCGGTGGGAGAGTTTGGGGCAGGTGTCGTATGCCGTATTGGCTCGAGTTTTTATTTTATTTAGCTTATCTGTGGTAGTGGCGTGAAGGAGCTGGCGTATGCGTGCTTGGCATTGTTGTTTGATGGCGGCAGGGGAGAGATATTCAGTTGTGTTTAAGAGGGCTTGGGCGAAGGGGAGGGGGCCGTTGGTCTTGCTGCATTTGCGGAGTTTGAGTATGTGAGTGCGGGTTTTCTTTGTAAGCCAAGTAGGGTCAAGGGACGCCTGGGGTGGGCGGGCTTTTTTGGCGGGGAGGGGGGGCCAAACTGTGGCTGCGTGGTCCATGTGTTGGGAGAGGAGTGTAGTGAATTGTGAGGCAAGGGTGTCGAGGGTGTCGGGGGAGGCCGAGGTGTGTGAGGTGTTGAGAATTTCTGCGTGGAGGGCGGCCGTTTGGTTGATGAGGTCGGGGTTGCTGAATTGGTACGCTTTTATGTGGTCGGGTGTGAGGGGAAGTCGCAAGTTGAGTTTGCGCGTCGTGTGACGTGTGTGGGGGTGGGTATGGGGAGGGGGGGTGTGCCATGAGGGAGAAAGGGGCGGGAATGACGAGGTGGATTGCAGAGTGGTCGGTGAAGTGGGAGGGGGAGGGGAATATCGAGCAAGAGGATGGTGGGAGGGAGAGAGGTGAAGGGGGCGTGGAGAGCCAGTGGTCAAGGCAGCCTCCGCTGCGGGGGAAGGTAGGGATGGGGTTGTGGAGGGGTTGGAGGTGGGATTTTAGGAGGGAGGGAGGTGAGGGCAGGGTGACCTGTACCTGTGGTGGTGCTCAACAAGCAGAAATGATGGCGAGAATGTTGCTCTTCGGACGAGTTGATGGAGGAGCCGGCTACATCTTATTGCCGTCCCGGGACATTATTAGCGACAAAGGCGCAAGCTCCTCCTTCGATACCTCCATTGACTTCAGTAGCGACACATGCTCAATTAGTAGCTTGTCGTCGTCATCAAGAGAAGAAGAGAGACAGTCATAGACATGTAAAAACCATGCGTTCAATCGTTTAACTTTGTTTTTGTACCTCTTCACGCACGGTTCGACTTCACTTTGGAAGATTGTGCTGATAACAAGGGTCTAAACTCGCATTGTGACTTTACTCACTTTTCGCCGAGTGACTTTGTCTCGGAAAGAGACATAAGTGGAGAGCGGGTGTTCGTCAACCCACCCTAGGAGTCAGAAAAACATATGGCACGTCATTTCGAGAGTTGTCGGCGTACAAGTCCAACAACTATGATGGCGGTGTTTGTCCTATCTAAGTAGGCTAAGTTGGCGCCCGCCGGCGGCGCAGCGGCGGCGGCCCCGGAGAGGGGTGCGCTCGCAGGCCCGTCGGGACCTACCTCTACCTCCACGCGGTGGGCGCTGGTGACCATGTAGCCGTGCCATGCTTGGCACGGTAGAGGGCTAAATGAGGTACCGGCAGCTGCGATCCGCGGGATCAGCAACTGTTGGGAAGCCATGTACGGAGGGTTTTGGAAAAAAACATAATATCCGTACACCGGCACATGGATCTCCCGCTCGTGCAGTCCGATATGTCTTTTCCGCGACTAAGTACTCGCATATACTCTCCCGACCAAGGGGCGGGGGCAGCGTTTGCGAAATGTTTTTTGGTGAAGAAGGGCACGGACGGATCAGCGGTGGGACGAGGGTGTTGGGGCTGGCGGTGGACATCTCGGAAGCAACGCTAGGGCACGGCGCTCATTAGCTGTCGCCAACCTTGCGAGTTTTAAGTCTCCCCTGAGTTTTAAGCTACGCAGGCCGGAGGTGGGTCGCAGCCGGAGGAGCGGCAAGGTCTGGCGGCGGAGGTCCTCATGATCATCCGCCGCCGGAAACCCCGGTACGGGGGGGTTTTGGGAAAATATTCCCGTACCCACCATCTTTTGAGGAACGGCGACTCGACCCGTGTGTTCTACCAACCCCTCCTCTAGTCGGTACCGAGTTATCGACACGATGCCTCATGCAGTGTGCCTAGGGTTATCGAAACGGCACAGTGCTCATTAAGGCGCCCCCCTAACAACGTAAACCACCGGCGGAGGGTACGGGCGACCACAGCACGATCAGATAGGCGATGTAAACATACGGCGAAAAGATAGGGGACATGAGAAAATCTGGCTCGGGGGTAGGAGAGCCAACCGGACACCGTCTGCGGCCTAGTTATTTTCTCTTCCTAGCTCCCGCAGGCGGTGAGAAGACTAAGCTAGGTGACGAGCTGCGACGGGAGGATGTTAGAGTTGGGAACGGATAGTTACACGGAGGTCGTGCTGGCCCCACAAGGGGGCCGGCTGTGGTGACTAGAGAAGTGAAAAGAGAGAGATGGCGGCCGGCGAAGGCACCGGCATGGCCGGCCGGCCGCCACTAATAGGGAATGGAGTACCGCTAATAGCATTACACTAAGGACTAGAATGAGAAAAACCTATCTTGTACATAAGAACTAGGCAACGGGATGCTAGTGCTAACACCCCCCCTCAAGGTAGCCGAGGTCTTGACGTCATCCTAGCTTGCGTTGAGGAAGGTGCCATCTTGGTCGAGGGTGTAGTGCTTGTAGCGTGTGTCTCAGGCCGGGTAGGTGTAGCGTCATGCGTTCACAGGAATGTGCCGCTACCGGCGAGTTGCCAATATGAAGCGGTTCTTGTTAAACCTTGCACACACGATCAGTAAGGAAGGCAACTAACGCATACGTAGTTACAGTCACAGTCACGCAAAGGGACAGTCACAGAGACAACCAGCCCGAGGCGTGGTGTCGGGACAGCAGAAGTGATAGAGCTGAAGCCTAGCGACAGCTCTGTACCCGTACAAACAAGTTATCGGTATGTCCGATCTAGACATGTACTAATCATATCTAGAATAGCTTACAGTAGCTATCTGCAACTAATAACTATAAGGTATTACTTACAACACTCCCCTTGAAGGTAGCTACGGGATGAAGCGTTGCATTGGGTCTTGTCCTCCAAGGATTGCACTTCGGTGTCTTGTGAGTGCTGGTCCTGGGAGGGGCTTGGTGAACATGTCAGCCACCATCTGGTCAGTGGGGAGGTATCTCAACTTGATGGTTCCCTGCTCCACGTGGTCCTTGAGGAAGTGCCATTTCAGACCGATGTGCTTGGTCTTCTCGCTTACCAAGGCGTTTCCGGGAGTACGCGATGGCGCTTTTGTTGTCCTCCCAGATGGTGGTGGTTTCGGTGATGGGGGCGTTAAAGATCTCCCCCATAAGTTGCCGGAGATGGAGTCCCTCCTTGGTGGCATCCGCCGCGGAGTAGTACTCGGCTTCACACGTGGATTGGGCCACACAAGTTTGTTGTTTGGACTTGCCCCCCCAACGTCAGGCGCATGTCGATGGTGCCATGGAGGTATCGAAGGACCTTCTTCAGAGCCTGCAGGTGGGCTTCCGTGGGGGAAGCTTGGGCTGAGCCGAGGATGCTCAACGCCGTGGAGACATCGGGGCGCGTGCAGACGGCCGCGTACTGGAGACTGCCCAAGAGGCTTGGGTAAACATCCTTGGCCACGCCGGTGAGATGGGGCGAGGACATGTGCGCGAGGCCGGCGAGGAAGCCAGGGTCCATGGGAAGGGACGACGGTTTAGCGTCGGTCATGTTGTACTTGGCGAGGATGTCGCGCAAGTACTTGGATTGGTCCAAGGAGACGGTGCGTGCCGAGCGGTCACGGGTGATGTGCATGCCGAGTAATTGGGAGAGGTCGCCGAGGTCCTTGATCTTGAACCGTTCTCCGAGCTTGGCCTTGAACGATGCAAGCCATGCGGTATCATTGCAGGCTGCAGGGATGTCATCGACGTACAACGCGATCATGGCGAAGACGTGGCCGGTGCGGAAGATGTAGATGCAAGGGTCAGAAACGCACTGTTGCCACCCATTGTCGACGAGCCAGGCACGGAGGAGCATGTTGAACTCGCGGGGGGACTGCTTCAGGCCGTATAGGCAGCGCCTGAGGTGACACACTTTGGACGTGCCATCGCTGAAGCCGAGGGGCTGGCGGATGTACACGTCTTCCTTAATGGGTGCGTAGAGAAACGCAGTGTCGATGTCAAGTTGGCAAAGCTCAAGGTCACGGGCGGCTGCGATGGTCAGGAAGAGACGCAGGCTGGCCATGCGGATGACAGGAGAGAACGTCTCAGTGTAATCTAGTCCAGCGCGTTGGCTGCACCCTTTGGCGACGAACCGCGCTTTGAAGCGGGAGACGTCACCGGCGGTGTCAGACTTGACTTTGTAGATCCACATGTTGTTAACTACCATGCGACCCGGGGGAAGGTCAACGAGTTCCCAAGTGCCGTTGTCCATGAGGGAGGAGTACTCCTGCTGCATAGCGGCTTGCCACTGGGGGGCCTGGGCGCTGCCCAAGGCAGCTCGGTACGATTTCGGTTCCACACACTCCCGGGCGGACAGGAGGGCGACGGCAGTAGGCGATGTGCCGGCAGGTGTGTGAGGGGGACCAGTGATAAGGTTGGGAACGTGAGGGTGTTCGAAGATGTCCTCTTTGGCTTTGCCCTGTTCAGGGTCACAACACGCCGTCACGAGGGTCGGGGGGAAGTCGGACACGTGGGCAACCATTTCGCCGTAGCGTAGGGGATGAGAACGGAGCCGAGCTTGGCGAGGGGCGGCATGAGGGGGCATGGGGTCTGGCAATGGTATGTCGATGGGGTGGGATTGGAGTGAGGTGGCCGGTGCGTCATCCGAAGGGTTGGTGATGGTGGAGTCGACGGAGAGTTGTGCGCCGAAGCCCGGGGTGTCTTCCTGAAAGACAACATGGACGGAAGTGGTGATTCGGCGGGTTTCCGGGTTGTAAACGCGGTACCCGGGTGCGTCATTGGGGTAGCCGACCATGACGCCACGAAACGCCTTTTCACTGAGTTTTCGACGCAGTTTGTCAGGCACCTTGGCGAAGACGGTGCACCCGAAGACGCGAAACTTGGAGGCGTCAGGCACAGACGACGTGAGGAGGGTGAGTGGGATGCCACCAGTGGGGCCGACTGAGCGACTGTACGTGCGGTTGCGGAGGTACACAACAGTGCTGACAGCGCATGACCACATGGAGTTGGGAACGGCCATACTGTGGAGCATCGCTGACGCATTGTCCCGGATAGTGCGCCAAGGACGTTCGGCTTTGCCGAGCATGTGGTGGGCGTATGGGGCAGAGAACTGGACCCCGACGCCGAGCTGTGCGCACATCTGGCGGGTTGTTGCAGCCTCAAAGACAGAGTCCGAGTCAAATTTTATGATTGGTGCAAACGCGCCCGATTGGGAGTGGTAACGTGCATGCATGTGCTTGATGTCGAGGAGGATGTTTTCCAACTCCGAGCACGCATCGTCTTTGGACTTGAGGAACCGCACCCACATGTAATGGGTGTGGTGGTCAATGACGAGCAAGCAGTAGCGGAGGCCATGTGGGGAGGGGACGTTGACCGGTCCCCATAGGTCAGAGGAGAGGTTGAGGAGGGGACGGGAAGGTTTCGCGCATGCAGCGGTGTTGCGCGGTGCAGCTGTGGCCTTGTGTAACAAGCATGAGTCGCAAGAGACATTGGTTACAGAGCTGGTTAACGCAGGGCTAGTCGGGACACCGTGCGTGTGCTGGGCCCGCAGGCTTTGCATGTTTAGGTGTCCAAACCGACGGTGCCACAGTATAGGGTCGCACTGGGCAGCAAGGGCAACACTAGGGGAGGGAGAATTCACTGTCATCGTGGAGGTACTGGGGGGGGCTCTGGCTGGTGGGGGAGGAGGTAGAGGCCGTTTCCGGAGGGCTCTAGCACACCCATTCCTGTGGGAACCACAAGCAAACCAGTGTCAGAGTTAGAGGGGAAGATGAATTCACAACCGCTGTGGGTCTGCATCCAGCTGACACTAAGTAACCGGCCGATGCGCTGAGCAGAGCGAGAGGACAAGTCAGGGGTGTACAACGCATGGACAGTGCGGTGAATAAGTACGCCTGTGTCAAGTCGGACTGAAATTCGGACGGAGCCACTGCCCTTGACGTCAACACCAACCCCGCCAACGCGCGAGGGAGCGGAGGGGGGTGTGAATCGTACGAAGTCGCCTTTAAACGCGGTGAGGTTGATCGAGCAGGCGGAATCGACTACCCAGTACTGTGAGAGGTTACGACCGGGGGTTAGGGAAGAGGAGAAGGCTACGGAGCTGAAAGGCACACTCACCTCGGTGTCATCGTAATCATCCGTGCACTCCTCGAGGGTAGGCAAACTGTCAAAGTCATCGGCGGGGACGTCGCTCAGCACAGCGGCGTGCGCAGAGTGAGAGAATGGCAGCGGAACCATCAACCATCTGACATGTCTCGTTGTAGTCGTCGAACGTCTGTCGCATGTAGTGGACATAGTCACTGAGTGACTGTCCGGGGCGTTGTCTGACCATCAAGTTGTCCGGCAGAGACAATGAGCGAGCAAAGGACCGACTGTCGAGACGTTCACACAGAAGGTCCCACGCTGCCGCTGCGCAGTCAGGACGTGCTGGGGAGACGCACTTCATCGCTTGGTCGGCGCGTGGGTTCGCGCTAGCTGCATGAAGGAGCAGGGTGTAGGCGTAGTGTTGCGCCGGTTCGTCTAACATGACGCCCGAGTCGCGGAGGGCAAGCTGCGGGATGAGGTAAGTGGCCTTGATGGAGAGGAAATTAAGGAAGTTCCTCTTCCACTGCTTGAAGTCCGTGGTGGGCCCCATGGTAGGGACCGACATCTTCATGGACCGGTTGAGGGCGTCCTTGTCGAAACCGTTGGCCTCGTGGGCCGCGCGGCCGATGACCACCGGGTCAATGGTGGGGCGACGCCCGCCACGGGTGGTGTGCCCACAACGTGTAGGATGCGAATGCCGGCCAGGAAAGGGAGGCGGTGGTCCACCGGGGAAGGGAGAAGGTGGGCCGCCGGGGAAAGGAGACTGGCCGCCCATTGTAAGCGGGGGGCCGTACGGGTGCGGGTGGCCACGGGAGGCGGGGACGCGGGGCGGCGGTGCCTCCAGGAAAAAAGGTCCGGGATCCGGTAGGGCATACCCTGCAGGAGGGTACGGAGGAGGTGGTGGTAGGTGTTCCGCGGGCAGTCCGTGAGGCTGTGGTGCGGTGTGCGCATCGTGGCGGCGGTGTGCGACATGGGGGTCGCCAACCGACGCTGCAACGAAAGCATCATCGTGGGTCGGCTGCGCGTCCAGCCGAGTGCCGGGAAAGGGAGGTGCGTGTGTTGGGGGGTCGGAGGCAAGGAGGTTCAAAGAGTGGTTGTCGCGATGGGGGTCGAGCTGCGCGTCGCGACGACGCACAGCGAAAGAGGGGTCCGCAGGGGCAGCAACAGTACCAACAGCAGCAAC
This sequence comes from Tetraselmis chui, assembly GCA_026401115.1. Taxonomy (NCBI): domain Eukaryota; kingdom Viridiplantae; phylum Chlorophyta; class Chlorodendrophyceae; order Chlorodendrales; family Chlorodendraceae; genus Tetraselmis; species Tetraselmis chui. Next base: position 43,993 of record JAPMLY010000150.1, read on the forward strand.
CTGAGCGTCCAGGCGGGCGTTTATGAGCGCCATTTGCTGCAGGACGAGTGCGAGGGTAGCATGAGTGGGACTGACAGAGCTCTTCGGAGAGCCGAGGTCAGGGGAAGCAGGAGGCGAATCGGGTGGATTGTCGACAAAGCGAGTTTTCAGCGCCATTTCGACAGAGGGCGAATAATAAGAGCTGAAAAAACAGGCAGCGGTAAAAACCGCTAGCCGGACGTGTGCCTAACAGTGGTTTCAGAGAGACGGCATGATGCCCGCCGACCCCTCGGCCTGATGCCCCGGGGTGTCTCAAAGCACCTTTTCTGTGTCCTCCACCCAGTGTGGGGCACAAGTCGGGGCCACGGCCAGTGCAGGTGGGACGATGCGGCGGCGGCTGAGTCGCTACGATAATATATTAATTAATATAGTAATCTAAGGCTGTCGTGCACTATGTATATGCGTATTCATCCGATAGTGCGCCCCCCCCCCGTCTCCAGCTTGGACTTGTATGCACCCTGTCCACACACGACGGGTGCGTCGGTGTGGGTGGCTGTCTGGCGTCCTCGAGCGGCTGACTTAGGTGGGATGGAGGGTGGGTTTTTTTAAACGCTGATTATACTGGCGATACCGCCGACTACATGGTGAAAGTACTAGGTATCTATGTAAACTTGCCTTCTGCGGGAGAGGTGGCGATCGTAGCTCGCCGAACCAGGTTGTCGCGCGTGAGTGACGTGAGGCGGGGGCCCATAACCTGTTAAACCGTGCACACACGATCAGTAAGGAAGGTAACTAACGCATACGTAGTTACAGTCACAGTCACGCAAAGGGACAGTCATAGAGACAACCAGCCCGAGGCGTGGTGTCGGGACAGCAGAAGTGATAGAGCTGAAGCCTAGCGACAGCTCTGTACCAGTACAAACAGGTTATCAGTATGTCCGATCTAGACATGTACTAATCATATATAGAATAGCTTACAGTAGCTATCTGCAACTAATAACTATAAGGTATTACTTACAACAGTTCCAAATGTACTACGTAATGTACTATTCTGACATGTAGCGGGAAAAACTGTCCACGGGCGAATTAGCCGACGCATGAGAGCGACCGGCGACGAAGAGACAAAGCCAACAAGGATATTAGAAGCGTGTAGACACGCAAAAGCATAGACGGGCGCTGCTCGTGTTGACTCCCCCCTTTCGTCGTGGGAAAAGTAAGCTCCCCGGTAGGTTAGGTGAGCGTTGCGGCATTGCCTCGGGAAAAAACAGTAACAATACTAATTTAAGTACGCACGGACCGAATTTTCGTGGGTCGGTCTTAAAAAACCATATCCCGTCGAGAGCATCGGTAGGCTACTGGCTGGCGCCCGGCTGGCGCAGCGGCGGCGGCCCCGGAGGGGGGTGCGCTCGCAGGCCCGTCGGCACCTACCTCTACCTCCACGCGGTGGGCGCTGGTAACCCCATAGCCGTGCCAGGCTTGGCACGGTAGGGGGCCGAACGAGGTACCGGCAGCTGCGATCCGCGGGATCAGCAGCTGTCGGGAAGCCCTGTACGGAGGGTTTTGGAAAACATAATATCCGTACACCGACACAGGGATCTCCCGCTCGGCCTGTCCGATATGTCTTTCTCGCGACTAAATACTCGCAGATACTCTCCCGACGATGGGGCGGGGGCGGCGTCTGCGAAATATTTTTTGGCGAAAAGGGATACGGACGGATCAGCGGAGGGACGAGGGTGTTGGAGCTGGCGGCGGACAGCTGGGAAGCAGCGCTTGGGACAGCGCTCGCTAGCAGTCGCCAGCCCTGCGAGAGTCTTAAGTCTCCCCAGGGGGCGAGGCCTGATGCTACGCAGGACGGAGGCTGGTCGCAGCCGGAGGAGCGGCACGGTCTGGCGGCGGCGGTCCTTAGGATCGCCCGCCGCCGGAAAAGCCCGGTACGGGGGGTTTTTGGAAAAATTCCCGTACCCACCATCTTTTGAGGACCGGCGACTCGATCCCTGTGTTCTTCCAACCCCTTCCCTAGTCGGTACCCGGTTATCGATAGGCTGCCTCAGGCAGTGTGCCTAGGGTTATCGTAACGGCACACTGCTCGTAAAGGCGACCCCCTAACAACGTAAACCACCGGGGGAGGGTACGGACGGCCACAGCGCGATCATATAGGTGTTGGAAACAGACGGGAAAAGGACAGGGGACAGGAGAAAATCTGGCTCGGGGGCAGGAGAGCCAGCCGGACACCGTCTGCAGCCTAGTTATTTTCTCTTCTCAGCCCCCGAAGGAGGAGAGAAGACTCGGCTAGGTGGAGAGCTGCGTCGAGAGGAGCGGCTAATACCTCGGGCGGGGTGGAGCACGGATCGGAGCGGGACCGACGACGACCTATGCGAGGGGGGTTTTTCACCTGCCTTTCCCCCCAAGCTCCGGCACGACCGGAGTCGCACGGGAGCCGAGGTCAGGCAGGTTCGCCTCGACCATCTCCAGCTGGACAGCCTTGCTGATCAGCGACCCCGCAGCGGCTGGAGCAGGCCGCGTAACGTGGAGACTAGCGACATTTTATTTTTCATATTGTATCCAAAAAAATTACGTATAGATCAGAAAATTATAAATACCTGGATACGGGTATGTTTTAGACGGTATCGTTACTGCCATTGGAGAGGTTGGGATTAGTGGTTCACGGTCCATCCCCACGCTTAGAAGTCCAACTACAGGTTGAGCATAGCAAAAGGGGGGGCCCAGAGACTCCAGCCGGTTTTTACTGGTATTGGAGTAATTAATTTCAAAAATTTCATTTCAGGCTACTGGCTAGGTGAGACTAAAAGCTGGTTGGGACGAGCGTGGCGCCGGGCGCTTTACACACGCTCTTCTCCTTTTTACGTGGGAGATGGTAGGTTAGTCGCGGACAACCAACTCGAAGGCGAAGCGTGATGTCGGTCGGACGATGAATTACCAGCGTGGCGCCGGGCGCTTTACACACGTTCTACCCTTTTTTACGTGGGAGTAGGTAGGACTGGCGTGGCGCCGAGCGCTTTAAACACGCTCTTCTCTAGTGTAACTTGGTGGAGGGCTCATAACTTGTCGGGATCGGGAACGGATAGTTACACGGAGGTCGTGCCGGCCCAACAAGGGGGCCGGCTGTGGTGACTAGAGAAGTGGAAAGAGAGAGATGGCGGCCGGCGAAGGCACCGGCAGGGCCGGCCGACCGCCACTTATAGGGAATAGAGTACCGCTAATAACATGACACTAAGTACTACGATGAGAAATAGCTATCTTGTACATAAGGACTAGGCAACGGGATGCTAGTGCTAACAGAGGAGCAACTAATATCTCGGACGGGGGCGTGCAAGGATCGAGTAAGGACCTTAGACGACCTGAGCGAGGGGGGTTTTCGCTTGCCTTTCCCCCCCATGCTCGGCACGACCAGAGTCGCACAAGAGCAGAGGTAAGCGACTCGACCAGCATTAGGTGCCCATCCTAGCCGATCAGCGTCCTTGTCGCGGCTTGAGCAAGCCACGTATCGTGGAGAATAGCGACATTTTATATTTCATGCAGACTGTACGTGTTTACGTGTATGTTCTACACGGTATCGCTGCTGCCATTGGAGAGGTTGGGATTACTAGTGGTTCACGGTCTAGCCCTTGCCAAATGAGACCTAATATGGCATAGCAGGGAGGGCCGAGAGACAACAGCCGGTTTCACCCGGTACATGTTGTAAACAATTTCAAATTCATATTTCAATAGGCTAAGTTCAACGACCTCACTCGAGACTTATTGAAAATGTTTCAAAAATCTCTGCCATGACACAATTGTTTACTCGCCAGTTGGTAAAGGACCCGGCTCAACATGAGGTCGGTGATCCTACTCCATGGCCCGTTAAGTTGTGGTTGGTCGACGCTAATCACGAGTTTTACGATTCATCCCCGACGGCCCGACAACATATTTTATGGAAACCACATCGCTACATGTACCACGAGACGAGCCGACAGCTTCCATCGCTACGCCGCGACAATTTCCTACGGACGCTTCCGTCATGTTGATTGACCTCACTATTAATTCGAACCAACTTTAACGTGAAAACTTATGGTGGCGGATAGCTATTTTTTACTGGTCAATTGCGTTGTGACACTTAGCTTCGTATCATGGGACTTTGTAAGACGCTTTTTTTACCAACTATGAAGTCAAAGGTCAACACCCGAGTTCGACTCGCCAACGGACAACGTGTGAGGCCTTCTACAATTATCATCCGATGTCACTTTCGAGCTGGCTCGACACGAGTTTAAACGGACTTTTTACGTCAAACCAAACGTACGTACGGCGGATCTGGTGCTCGGCTTACCATTGTCGAACGACGAGCAAGCTTCTCTACAGTTTCGGCCCGACACGTATCTTCATCTTGATGGATGATACAATAGTGGAGATTTTAGGAAAAGACCGGCGACCTAAGTGTCTACTAGTGTCGCCTAGCAACGTTCAGAAATTCACGCGCAAGACGCGCCGAAACAGGGGGCGTAACCCTACATTTTACGTGATTAACGTCACGCCCGCCGCGGAACAACCGATGAAATTTTACATTGGCGAGGAGTTATTACAAAACAATATTAGAGCTTCCGGTCGTTACTCTACGATGACTTCCCGGAGTTATAGCAACCAGTGGATTCGCCGCTTGTAAGCCGACAGTAGGATCATCCCATTGAAGCACTTGGCCCAATGAAACGTCATCGTCTCAACATGTTGTCATCTGAGGAGCGCGCTGAGTTAAATCGATATATCAAAGACGCAGTAGAGGTTGGTTCAACTCGACCCGCTCACAGTGAATTTGGCTCGCCAATTATTTTTGTGCGTAAAGCCGATGGCTCGCTCCGACTCTACATACACTACCGTGGCCTTAACGAGCTTACACATAAGCATGCCTACCCACTTTCGCGTGTGGACGAAACTCTTGACGAGCTTAAGGACGCGAATTAACCTCGCGTCTCGCAAGTTCGAGTACGTGACGAGGACGTCCACAAGACTGCGCCCGAGACACTTGATGCTCTTATGGAGTGGATTGCCATGCCATTCAAACTGTGCAATGCACCAACTACGTTTCAGGGGGTGATTCACGACACCATGCGCGACTTTTTATACAAGTTCGTGACAGATTACCTCGACGACGTATGTATCTACATTCGCACCTTAGAGGGCACCTCGAAAACATGCGTCTTGTGTTGCAGCATTTCAAAGAGGAAGGCTTGGAGTTGCGTCTTAAGAAATGATTCTTCGGTCTTCAAGAGCTAGAGTACTTGGGCTACACTCTGTCTGCTGATTAAATTTCCGTTTCGACTAAGAAAGTCGAGGCCATTGCAGAGTGGCCAATGCTGCGTACGATGCAGGAGGTTCGCAGTTTCTTGCAGTTCTGCAACTTCTGCGCCAAGTGTATTCATTATTTTAGCAACCTCAAGGCTCCATTTACGGACTTACTGTAGATGTCCCAACCACTAAAGGTCACGCTGACGCCTGCTTGTTTGGAAGCCTTTGAGGCTCTCAAGTTACGGCTCATTCCCGGGTCATGCTTGATCCTTCCGGATGTCCGCTCGGACAGGATGTTCACCGTAGATGCAAATTCTTCGACAATGGGGATTGCATCAATCATGTCGCAATACCAAGCAGAAGGATTTCAACCAATCTTGTATTGGGCACGTACCTGAATAAAGCTCACCGCGGCAACACCTACTTTGCATACGATTTGGAGGCTTGGGCCGTATGCGAAGCGGTAAAGTATTGGATGTGTTGCCTTGAAGGTTGCTTTAAGTTCTTTCTCGTAATAGACCACGATACACTGCGACACATGCTCAGGCAGCCGAATTAAAAGTTGAACAAGCGGCAAGCTCGCTACCTGCGAGACTTGAAGCCGTTTGGGGCACAATGACCCTTGCGTACAGCAAGGGAGCCTTGAGCGAAGCCGATCCGTGAAGTCGGAGACAAGACTTCGTACCTTAGGTCACTCTTCCATTGTTTTGGGATGGCGAGGTTTCGACAAAACACAAAATTACGACGGAAGTCCCAACCGTTGTTAAACGACGCGCATTTAAACTTACTAATTGTTAACGCGTTGTGGTTGAGCTACGAGTTCGCTGATCTCATTCGCGAGGGGGACTCCTAAGACTCGTTTTATGGGGACGAGGGTGAGTGGACGAAAGGCATCCGGACTGAAGCTATACTTGGGTACTTTTGGCGTCTCGATCGCATGTGTGTCCCGCGGCACTCTAAGCTCCGAATGGGATTGATTTCCGAGCTACACGCACTTGGTCAGCTGGTTTTTACATAGGAGTAGTTGGCACTCTTGCTACAACGCTCGACAGTTATTATGGTGGAAGCGAATTATTCACCAAGATGTGAAAGATATTCTGAGCGTTGCGTCATGTGTCGACGAGCTAAGATTCAGCCCCATATGGCTGCGACTCTTTACCCTATGCATGTTCCACCCAAACCTTGGCAAACAGTTGGGCTTGACAACTTAATAACATACTTACCTGCAAGCAATGGCTTTGACAATGTGTTGATTGTGGTCGATCATCTGACTCAAATTGCCCATTTCCTGCCGTGCTCAAAAAGCGTAACAACATAGGGAAATGCATGTTTGTTTTTTCGTGGAGTCTACTTACTACACTGCCCCGAGTGCCCCGAGTGTTCGTCAGTGATCGCGATCCGAAAGTCGGCACTTGCTTATGGCAGACACGTTGGAGACGCCTCGGCACGGGGCTTAACATGTCTTCCAGCCGACACCCTGAGACGGATGGACTAACGGAGCGCGTCAACACCACACTTGATCAATTTCCGCGTTGTTTTTGCGGCTGCGATGGTTCGAACTAGACATACATGTTACCTCAAGTTGAGCTCGCGTACAACGCCACATGTGTGCTCGGAATTGAGCACACTCCCTTCGAGGCTAACTTTAGCTTTTCTCGAGAGCAACCACCTTACCCGATGTTCAGCATTTGACCTTCGATTCCGGTCTCGCAAGACGCAACATAGCGATTGATATTGTTCTTGGAGTTACATGCGTTGGTACGTTCGGTGTTGCAAATGCACCATGATGAAATGCAAGCTTGCTCGGAACCGTCGATATCCCCGCACTTCGTTCGAAGAGACAAGGTGAATGTCATTACAAAGAACATTTTTCCTACAAGGACAACCTATCCTGAAGCTACGTGATCGACATCTAGGACTTTTTACAGTCGAGGAGCAAATTGAAAATCACATTTATAGAGTGTAGCCATCGACAGTTTGCTCAAACGCAGTGTTTCGTGTTAACAACCTATGACCCTATTTATCTTCTAGACGATGTCCCTATAATTACTCCAAAAGGTGACGATGGTGAGTTTGAAGTCTCTCACATCTTTGCTATGTGCATGAAGTCGTTACGTGCGTGACGAGGGAAATATCCGCCCTTCATGACGCACTTCCGCGATGACGACATTCCACTTGTCTTGCACCGGTTGAACGAAATACACCGTACGACGGCGTGACAAGATTTTATTGAGACGCCCCAATGGCATGCATTGCATGTACTCATGCATACAACGAATTGATGCACGCTCACCCAACGCGTATTCTTGAGTCCTAGTAACTGCTTTTATTAAGGAGGCAAGACCACGGAGTTTAGTCTCACAGTCGGCCTCATTATTTGCCAAGCGGGGGAATGTACGTACGAGTGTAACGAGTACTATCATGCAGCAATACATTGTAGGAGATTGCATGTGTACTCGCTACTACTTTTAACCGTTCTTTTCCATCGGAAGGACGTACTGCGTGGCTACGTCGCCATTGCAAAAAGCGAGGGTAGTCTTGAGTACTATAGTAGCAATACCTCCCGGTACGTACATGTACGCACAGTTAATTTAACTAGCTATATGACGCGCTACTCTGATTTCCCGAGACAAACAAGCCGAATCGCTAATACAATCCCCCACAAAAGTCCGGACATGCATTATGTTAAGCATAAGCTAGTCAAGAACACGCTCCCCTCTCACCACGCCAAGCACGACGATACCCGAGTACCACCCAATTGTAGGAGAGCCAAGAAGCAAGCAGTAAGCCGCCATCCGGGGTGGTTAGACCTCAGCTTAAACCCGGTGTTGTCGGTAGAGTTTGTCGAATTAAGCCTATAAATTCCCGGGAAATTGTCTGAACTACACATGTCATTCTGAGCGCCACGCTTGGGCATTGCTCAAGCGCTCATACCAAACTGCATATCACTCTGTGTTCCACATAACCGTATTTTGGGGGGCTTTTTGGAGGGGGTTTGGAGGCGCGGATGCCGTGTTCAATGCGCGAGGTTTGGTTTGCGGGTGTGTGAATAGAGCACGGAAGTTCACGCCGCTGGCACGGGTGATTTCTTTGGAAAGCAAGCGAGCAAAAACGCACATGACGCAGGTTTGGGTAAACACTGCACGTTGTAAGCATGCGAGGACGATTGGCTTAGGGGAGGGGCGAGGTCCAACTTGGCCGTTAGAGACGCATCACGTTGACGGTGGTGTTTGGAATGCTTGGGTATATGCTTGTGCCAACCACACCCGCCCCACGCGTGGCACGCGTCGGGAATTAGGCTCGGAGGTCAATAGGAATGAAGAATTGGTAAACATACATCGACAAACCCCGCACAAGTCGTCTCAGGAGGTGAGCCGACTTCGATGGGTGTTGCTTGGCACTGCGGCTCAGCTTTGCCGGAGCAATTCGTAAATTAAAATAATTCATAACAAATCGATTTGTGAGTGTTTGAGCTCCGGAGTAGGTGCGTTCGACGCGTGTTGAAAGGACGCGTCCAATAGTACATGTTTAAAACGTCTTAACCATGTATGAGTAAGTTATGATCGCTTGAACATTGCGGCCGAAAGCGGCTTACCCTTGGGTTGTGCGCATATCGGTGGTAAGTCTACATACGCGATTTCGTGCGTTTCCCCCACAGCGGCCTGCCCAACACCTCCTCCCTCCATCGCCCATGCATTATATTTGCGCGACCGTCGCATCAACGTTCATATTGCAGCGTTGTGCGCCCTTTACTCTTTTCGTCCGACCAGCACGGCGACTGTTTGAAAGAGCGTGCCGCACGGGTGCGGGCGCGATAACCCCAAGTACAAGCCCGGCAGTGTTCGAATTCGCCCCTCGTAGTTGTCGGCGTATTCCATTTTGCGCGCAAAAGCATTGCCTGAGATTTCAGGGTATTTGTCAATAGAATCGACGCATGGTTACATTTTGTACTTGCGAGGTACGAAATCTTGTCGGACTTTTGTGGAGGAGTGTATATTCAGACCGTAACAAGAGCCCTTGCACCTAGCACGAGGACCATGCAAGAGCATGTGCAAGCTAGCTAACCTGGAGCTATTTCAGCGTAGTGCAGTGGAGGGAGGTGACAAAACCATTTAATCAATCCCTTTGTTTATTTATAATCTATTGTTAATAAACACTTAACATTCAGATTTTTTTCTTCCCTCTCCATTTGCACTAATGTCTACACGAGCAACAGCAAACCATAACCGATTTGTATCTGTTGGAGTTTGGAAGTACAATGGTTACACGGGATGATTAGCCGGCCCCGCTAGGGGGCCAACAATGGTGACAGAGGGAGTGACAAGAGAGACATGGCGGCCGGCAAAGGCACCGGCAGGGCCGGCCAACCGCCACTAACGGGGAAATATAGTACAACACTAAGTACTGATAAGGACTAGCTACCTTGTACATAAGCACTAGGTAATGCAATGCTAGTTCTAACACTCCCCCTCAAGGTAGCTTAGGTCTTGTCGTCGCCCTTGCTTTTGTCAATAAGGAAGGAGTCATCTTGGTCGTAGGCGTTGTTCGGGTGGCGGTATCTCAAGCCGGGTAGGTGACGCTACAAGTGCTCACATGAACGGAATGCTATCGGCGAGTTGCCGACAATAAACTGGTCCAAACGTACTGCGTAATGTACTATTCTAGCACGTAGCGGGAAAACCGCCCACGGGCGAATCAGCTATCGCACGAGAGCGACCGGCGGGGAAGGGGATAGGCCAACAGGGCTGCCAACAACGTGTAGGCACTCGAAAGAAATAGTCGGGCGCTATCGTGTCGACTCCCCCCCCTTCGCCGTGGGCAAGGTTAGAACCTCGGTAAGTCAAATGAGCGTTGCGACGTTGCCTCGGGAAAAAACAAAAACATTACTATTTAAAGTACGCGCGAGCCGAATTTTCGCGAATCGGTTTGAATTTGATTTTGAAACCAGATCCGGTCGATAGCATCGGTGAGATGTGAGCAAGGTGGTGTAGACAACCAACCTAGGGCGGCCATATGTGACCATGGGCGGCTGGTGTCGGTAGTGGTAGTTCAAGCGAGTATCTAGATTGCACGCTCTGCTCCTTGGGTGGCGGATGCGGTACTGCTAGCCTAGGGCGGCCACGGGGGACCTTGGGCGGCTAGCGTCGGTGTTGACTTCATAGCGAGTATCTAGGTTGCACTCTCTTCTCCTACTTGGGGCTGCCGTATTTCGGAGGTCCGACTATCCCGGGTAACGTTGTAGGGGGCCTATAACCTGTTAGAGTTTGGAAGTACAATGGTTACACGGGATGTCTAGCCGGCCCCGCTAGGGGGCCAGCAGTGGGGACAGAGGGAGTGAAAAGAGAGAGATGGCGGCCGGCAAAGGCACCGGCATGGCCGGCCGACCGCCACTAACGGGGAAATAGAGTACCGCTATTAGTACAACACTAAGTACTAATATAAGGACTAGCTACCTTTGTACTAGGTAATGCAATGCTAGTTCTAACAGTGTCAACAATTACTAGCTCTTGACATGCAAATTGCCATAGCAAACAACAAAGAAAGTGATTCAAAAGTCGCGGAGGTGGACCGTTTCATAGGCCAAAATGCATCGCGATCCACGCTACCAATATGCATGGGGTCTACAACGTTGTCGTTCGAATGTCATCTTCGCGTACTTGCACTTGCCAAAACCTAGACGCCTAGCCGAGGCGCGTGTAAGCACATCTTTCGCATCCTTTAGCTCATCGAGAATTATCAACCACACGCGGATTTGGATAAGCGTCCTTGCGCCGAACCTCATAAATAAGGCGGCGGCAGTCAATGTCGAGTGTGAGCGAAGTATAGGCTTTGCGAAAGAACAAAATTGGCGACCCGAACTCATTGTGATTGGAACGAATTAATCCAAGCTCCATGATGCCATGGCGTCTTTTTGATGCCGGTTTAGGTCGGCGCGGTCCGCATGAGACAATATGTGCAATCGTTGATGCTTCAATAGATCAATCGTGTCCATGGGATGATCCCACTTGAGACTCATAAGGGGTGAATTCACATGTCGTAGTAGCTTACTACGGCGTTACTTTGATGATGAGGTTGACGAGGACGATCCTATGGTTCGTGGTTGAGGTTTACATAGGCTATGGCTCATGGTTATGTACCCAAATACACGAAATGGACTACCCAAAACAATAAGGGGCGCCTTGGTAGATAGAAAACATTATTAAACACGATACATCTCTTTGCATGCATTAATATGTAGTGTTATTATATAGTCAGATTGTTTTTAATCTAGGGTTTAGCAAAACTTACTTACGTATGTGACAGAACGCATACCCTAGCGATTAAGCGTTGCTGTAAAAGCGGTGCGTCTTACCCAGACCTCGAGGTAGCCCTCGATGACTGGGGAAACGCCTCGCGCAACGCCCCAAGCCTTGCCTCGAACAACACTAGCTAGCGGCGACCCTTTAGCCGGTGCAACCCTCGACCACTGGCACTCTCTCCTTTGCGCTCGCCCGGCATCTGGTCTTTAGGCTAAATCATAAGCAAATTGACATCTTTGGCAAAACATGCCCTCGGGTAAACATGAAAATCCTAAGTCATAATCATAGTCTAGGCTGAGATACCGCCCTAATCCTTCCAGTTTCCCTCCGTTGGTATACTCCAATTGGTTGAGTATAGCCACGGAGAGTGTGGTTATTAGGTTTTCAAGTAAGGGTGGTCTCATGCTTGTAAAATCTTCATAATGTTTGACGCATATTCGGAGGCCGAAACGGGCTCGGCTTGTGAATTCAACATAAGAACTTACTCGGGAAAGGGCATCCACCTCCAATTTAGCTCGCGTCACTTAGACACCGTGTGGATTACATTTTTTTTTAATATCGGACCCCATTTCCACATGTGCCCGGCAAGCACCTCAACGACACATGTCATTACAACCGCGCATCTGCATATTAGCGGGGAGCGAGCTGAGATCGTCATGACATTTACACTGCATGTGAGAGGGATGGCGAACTCGGGGAGTTTGAGTTTGCAGCAAGCTCACGTGGAATGTTTTGAAATTTTCGTGCCAACTACATCACAACATGCATGAAGATCGCCGCGGTTGAGCCTTAAAACTCTACTTCATTGGACCGAAGTAGCATATATGACCATTCATGTTCCGCTTCGCTCTTAATTCTGCCATAAAGACAGGTTTTGGGCTACCTGCTCAAAGGGAAAACCACAATAAACAAGCCCCAAAAACTTTCTTATACAGCCGCCCTCGGCGAAAGCCCAATCACTTGACTGACGAAGAGCATTCTGAGAGGAGTGAAGACTTTGCGGAGAGCATGGATCCACCCGTTCTGTTGGTCATGCGACTGCTGCGACGAATGCAAGCACCCGTGCTACTGATGACGATATGCCCGTTAGTAGGTCAATATGGAGGATCGCGCACTTTTAGAGGGCGTGCGCTCATATCAATGCTCAAACATCCCAGCGATAGACATAAGTATGCCTCCGCTCTATGAATACCTTCTGCGTTGTGAAAGAGAAATGCCAAAAGACTGCCAAAAGACTCATATAAAAAACTAAACTATTGTCGCTCTTTGTATGTACTGGTAGGTACATCTATCGACCACGTCTAATATATGGAACGGGTTTGGGAATAGAGCTATATCATTTGGTCAGTAGGTGCTAAGCACTCTCACGACAGCGGAGGCACTCGATGGGTCGACGACACCTGCCGCCAAGCCGGTTCCTTTTCAGAAACACAATAGCGCGCTAGCTTGTAAATGATCAAATGCGTCCACTTGATATATCAAACCCCATCGCTTTCCGGCGTGTTTTTCTCTCGAGTCGCCGTAATTTTCTTGCTCTCGTCGATCCACCGTTTCTTCATGCCTTGATCGTCGTTTCGCATGGTCAGACCATCCGAGCACCGCTGCGGTCCCATATTTCTTGAATGGCGGGCGCGACCTTCAAATCGGGGTTGTTGTCGAGAAACCTGCGCGAGACCATGGGCCCATGTCAGCCGGCAGTTGCTATGAGACACGGCTCACTTGAAAGAGCCAGTCCGATCGAGACATAGCAAACAAGCACAATATATTTATTAATATCAAACAATTTATAATAAATTACTTACAATTTCCTCAGGCTGCTGCACTTGGCCAGCTCTGGCGCAACCTCCTGCAGGTCATTCTCATCCAGATACCTGTGACAGCGCCCCCACAGAGAGCATGGAGTCAGCTTCGCAGCACACTTCCTACATCTACGCGTGCTTCCCAGGCCGTGCATCGGTACAGTGAAGCAAGGGAGTGAATCGCAGGTCCAAGCCCAAACACCCACAGTGAAACCCTAAAAAGTTTAAGGGGCACTCACAGCTCTTGAAGTTGGCTCATCTCACCAATTTCCTTGGGCACATGAGTGATAAAATTTCGGTCCATCCATCTGCCAACACCGCGCCCCCTCCATTATCGATCACAGCGCATACACGAGCAGCATACCAAGAGGGGGTAGGTGGAGGAGGGAGGGGGGTGGGTGATCGGAGGCGGCCTCACATCCTCTGCAAGTTGTCCAATTTGCACATTTCCACTGGAATTTCAGTCAGCTTGTTCGAGTACGCCCACAGCTCCTGCAGCTGCGTCAGCCCCCCAATTTCTGCGCATCAGCACACACCGAGAGGGGTACCCCCCTTAGCGGGTCAAGCCACAAGCGCTCCTTCCTGCGGACTGCGCGTAGTTTTAAAATGTCTGCCGCATTTACAACATTAAGACAAAGAATGAAACCATTTGGGTAACAGATGCAAACTTGTGTATAGTTCATGCGCGGCTGTGTACGCCCTTGCCGTGTCTCACCTGCTGGAAGCGACTTCAATGAGCAGTCGTATACTGCCCTGCAGCGAGCAGGGATGGGCGTTAAAGGGGTTATGAAACAAGTAAGGCGGCTTCATGTTTAATGTGTCGTGTTTCATGATGTGCTGCAAAACTCTGTGGACAGAGGAATCATCGTTTTGCACAACGGGCTTGGGACACTCACAAGCGACGTAGCGCATGGAGGTTGCCAATGCTGGCGGGCAGAGCTGACAAAGGTTTGTTGCGATGGATACTCCTGATGATGTGATCCAAGGGCAACCTCAAACAACAGCACAGTTTTGAACGATAGCTACTACTGCAACACAAGCGAATGGGCGAGTGCGTGTTTGTGCGTGTAAGGGGGGTGAATTGTGTGTGTAAATGTGTGTGCATGCTTGTGGATGTGTCTGCGTGTTGTTCATGTTGTGTGAGTGTTTAAGTGTCTGGTTATGTGCGTTTGTGTGTGTGTGTTTGTGTATGTGCGATATTTATCTATCTATTTTTATTTATTTATTTAATTATTTTTTGGGGGGTGGATATGGTTGTGCGTATGTGTGTTAGCTTGCTTGTGCTCGACATAGAGCACATGCATGTGTGAGAATAAGAGGGGGGCGCACAGGGCTTCCATGTTGGCAAGGTGCCCAATGTCCTCTGGAAGTACCTCCAGATCGTTTATGTGCAGCGACAAACGCTCCATCTTGGTGAGGGAACATATTTCATCGGGGAGGCGCCTAAGTTTGTTGCTATTGAGGGACCTGTGAAATTATGGAAAGCCACAGAGAGCCCTCAGTGACCAAACGATCGTTAATCAAACACGTCGCAACCGCTTTCACTTCATCAGCATACATTCAATGCAGTCTACAAGGACTCTGCTTGACGGAAACTCACAGCCATGTCAGCTCAGACAGGTTTCCAATCTCCGGCGGCACCTCCTCCAGGTCGTTCGAGTGCAGCGAGCTGCACGGCACGAATGTACACACCCGTCAGCGGCTACCCACCCCGCAGCAGTAGGCAGATCAAGGCCAAAGGGTGCAGTTGTAAATCATTCGGGTGGTGTCACGAGCGGAGGCACTCACAGGCGGTTCACTTTGTTGAGGTTGAGGAAGATACGAGGGTTGATTACGTGAATGTTGTTGGAGTGCAGGTCCCTGTTGATTAAAGATAGGGGAAGGGGAGGACGGTCCGGTTAGGTTTGCTTGGGGCGGTGAAGGAAGGTAGAAAGCTACATTGGAATTAGGTGCAAGTCTGTGATGGGGGTTGGGGAGGGACGCACAATCGAGTGAGCAGATGCAGCTGCCCGACCTCCTCAGGCACCTCGCTCAGCAGATTGTCGCTCAGATCACTACATTTCGGGGGAATGGGAACCATCGAGTCCGGTGTAAGTGTCATTGACGGCAGTGCGTGGGCGTGACTCCTCGGACACAAAGCAAGCAGGTCACTGATGCGCGATGCACTCACAGCCAACTGAGTTGCTCAAGCTGTCCGATTTCCTTTGGGATGGTACGCAGCTGGTTCAGGTTCAGCCACCTGAAGTTACGCGCAGCAATTAGCGGGTGGAGCATGGGAAGATGACGGCAACGCAGAACATTGAGAGCGAGTAACTTTCATTGGGTTGTGACAAAGTCCAGAGAGAGCGGCAAAGTTGGGAAGTGAGGGGCGCACAGCTTCTCTAGATTGAGGAGTCCCCCAAACTCCGTGGGCAGCGACCGTAGGCGATTACTGGTGAGCCATCTACAGCCGGCGGAAAGCAGTCATTGCAGCATGGTCTAGTCAGGATTCAGACCAATAAACTCAATATCTAGACATACGCACTGGGTCTGAGGCCAAAATCAACCAGGATTGAATTGGAATGACAATAACCATAGCTGCGCTACTGTGTCGCTGTGTCGGTGTGCTTATGCATATTTGTGTGCGAGTATGTGTGTGTGTGTGTCTGTGTGTGTGTGTTTGGGGGGGGGGGGTGAAAGGAAGATGCGCGCGCGTGTGTAATCAGCTGATACATTTATACGCAGATATTGATATACACGTGTGCATGTGTGTGTGTGTGTGTGTGTGTGTGTGTGTGTGTGTGTGTGTGTGTGTGTGTGTGTGTGTGTGTGTGTCTGCGTGTGTGTGATATCTGCATATGTGCATATGGAAGCAAATGCATATGCATGTGTATGAGCTGTGTGTTCAGGTAAATGAAAAAAGTGTGTGTTTATTGTGTGCGCGTTCCAATACACATGTTCAATGCGTGAAAAGGTGCACAATCGTTGAGTGTGCGTGCGCGCGCGCGTGTGTGTGTGTGTGTGTGTGTGTGTGTGTGTGTGTGTGTGTGTGTGTGCGTGAGAGAGAGAGAGAGAGAGAGAGAGAGAGAGAGAGAGAGAGAGAGAGAGAGAGAGAGAGAGAGAGAGAGAGAGAGAGAGAGAGAGAGAGAGAGAGAGAGAGAATATCTATGAGTGAACAAATATATGTAAATGTATGTATGTGTGACCGACAAGGCGACAACAAGATGAGCCAAAAGAAAGGCCAACAAAGATGTTCTGTCTGCAGGTGGGTAAATAAATATATGGACAGTTGTTACTGTGAATATCTGTGATTGTGAGAAGAAGAGGGGGACATAAGGATATGAGAGGGCGGTAGGTTTGCGGCGAGCACTCACAGCCACTTCAAGCCCGTGAGGTTGGCAATCTCGCTGGGAAGCGCCTGGAGGGAATTTTGGGACAGCCAGCTGTCGAGCAGAAATCCAACGCTGCGATCAGCTGCGATGAGAGATGCTGCATAAGAGCGAGGAGTGAAGTGGTGCTGGGCGGGTATCGGTACTGCGAGAGACAGCTGGCGCGTTCAAGAATATGCAGCCTAAAAGTAAAAACAAATCGCTACTATACATACTCACAGCTTCTCAATAGATGGCATGTTGCAGAACTCGCCGGGAAGCGTCATAACTCCGCAGGCCTGGAGTTGCCTACGGATCCGTCACAAAAAAACTGGGAGTCAGTGCGTTGGTTGATTATTATACAGTTGATTAACGAAGCAAGAAGAACCGCGACGTTGAGTATTTCGAGGAACTTGATGAGTGTACTCACAGTTCGTCGGGAGACCCAACCGTGTTGAGGTGCACGCGCTTAGAGTGCGACCCATCGGCGGGTAGGAGGTCCCCCTCTAGTTCCGGGTTGGCCTTTATCAGCGCCTGCAGCGCTAGTAACAGCTGCGCGGTGGCGTCAAGCCTTGACGAGTGCTCAGGGGGCGGCGGGGGTGGTTCGTCCGTCAGTGTCGTGCGTAGTCGCTTCGCATCCCGGTCATCTTCGACTGGGCGCCCCTGGTGGCCTGCCGCCGGTTCGACTGGAGCGCCCTCCACCATCACCGCTCCCCCGGGAGAAGGCTGGACGTTTGGCAAGTAGGCGTAGTAGCACCACGCCAATATATTACGAGCGTCAGTAACTCAGTACGCGCGATGAAACCCAGCAAACTGCGAGGCGTCCCGTCAGGATCGTTTGGTTGTTATGAAACAGCACTACACCGCCTACAAGATACGACATTCGCAGTAGCAATAGCGATGCAGCGTACCACTTGAAGTGTTTGCGTGCTATCCTTGTGGTGCATTCCCGGAGCACAGCACGCGATTTGGGGGCTGGAGCACTATCAGTCGCTCAGCTCGCGATGTTGACGCCGGAGACTATCAGCAGCGGCAGTACCTGGCTCGACCACTCCGAAACGCGGGCTTGAAAAAGTACCCCGAAAATGAGCTACTCGCATTCGTGTTTAGAAGCGATTGTAGTGCCTGGTAGGGGTTTTTTGTCGATCCGCAGTAGGTCACGGAAAAAGGATTGTGAACAGGCACGACGCGCTTGCTCGCGTCCGCGCAGATAAAAACCACCAATTTGTCGAGCAGGCGGCGGTGCGTGATACGGTTATAATCCTTAGCTATATATATATTGAGGTCTGCCCCGCGGCGTATTCATGAGTGATCGCTCGGAATACTACGCGTTTTACCGGATCCACCTATTCTTGCTCTGTACCCTTACGTACCTGTAGCGGGTACCTGTAGGTATCGTGCTTGTAGTCGCTGGAAGTTCTTGCAACCTGAACGTATAAAATCGCAGTATTTATGCGCACAGTGCACCTGACCCGCGTAGCCATCAGCAATTCCTAATAACGGGGGTGACGGTAAAATATAAACGGGCGAAACCGCGAAAAACGCTCTTGCGTGTGTCCGCGCCAAATATGCCGCCCCAGTAACCACTGAGCATTCGTGCATCCTTTCGTGGTCGGTCTTCTTAGCATCGATAGCTGCGGTCGCTGATGGGCGTTCGTTGGCGACCACGGCACTAGGTAGGACTGTAGGAGCTGGAGCCGCGGTGGGTGCTGATGCCTGTCCATCGGTGGCATCCTGTGGATAGCGACGCTTCGGCGGAATTCGGCATCGGCGTCCGAAAACACGCATCCAAATGCGGGCATCAGGTCGCATTCTTACCAAACTTATCCGGGAAAATTCAGCATATTGCATCGTCTTTTGCGTGTAAATTTATGGTTTGTTTCCCTCCGCCCTGCTTGTCTCTTACCTGTACACAGTTTAAGGTCGGTTCTTAGGTGAACTTTGCCACCATCCGCCCTCCGCGGAAGATGAGATGTTAAGCTGTTTAATTCCTCCGTGCAAGGCGGTGTGAGGCCCACAACATCATGTTATTCCGCCAGTGATTTTGCTGTTCTCCTTCTGAATTTAACGTAAATTTCTTACAAGAAAAAGAGTTGAAACCACCAAGCAAACACGCAAAAGGAGGAGACAGCCCCACAAGCATAAGCCCGTGGAATAGGAAGGAATGTCACAGTATCAGCACTGTCCTCCTACAAAGCATCGCGAATATAAGAACCCAAAGCACCATGAAGAGAAGAAGAAAGACGTTGCATGAATTCTCGCCGCACATCCCCCCAAAAGCGTCGAAAGGGAACATAATAAGTGGATCGACGAACGAAATGGTGCATGATGCGGACAAAAGTTTCAAAACGCAATGAACGAGACTCCGTTGCACCCACGCATGCCACGGAAGCGACGAGCTGTCACCAAAATTGCAAGGCGATCAATCAACTTAGTTGACATAAGCGCCAACAGGGCCCCCATCCTCTCGAGCGAAGGGATAGTAGTCATGGACCGACTATACCGAAGGCGTGCCCAATACGGCAGAAGTGCGGAGGTCCGCATCGAGTTTGACTTGCTGACCTGCTCCCCATGCAAGAGTGCCCGGGAGTGGGAGGCGAGCGCCTATATGAGTAACAATTGTGTTCGTGCGAGCGCTTGTGACCGTCATATCAACAACACGACGAATTCAATGATATGCTTGTAAATGTTTAATTACAAGAAAACATAGTATAAACAAGTGTTGTGCCGAAGTCAGTTTCTCGGTATGCCGTTCCACCGGAACGGAATTCAGCGGAACACAATTCCAAGGGGAACGGAACATAATTCCGGCAAACTTGAACTCTACTCCGTCGGATCGGAACGGAACTAAACCGCTGCGGAATTCCGTTCCGAATACCATGGAATGAATTCACTTCTGTCACAACCAGCCTCTCGGTGGCTGGTTGCTAGTCAAAATCTCTCATGGGAAGCGTTCAATGAGTGAAAAGTGCTGGTAGTTCTGTAAGCAAACTACAGTGGAGCAGTCGCTATGCGGGGATTGAAGGAAAGAAGTTACAATGTGGAATATCATGTCACCGCCCTCCATTGTGCTAGACTATTTATAGTCTAGCGAAGCTCGCCTTCAGTCTCGTCACGCGTCACGCTTCCCCAGGCAGGTATCGACGTGTCGACGTCCGTAGTCTTTCGTAGGCCAGGTTGCGTAACCAATTGGCCTCGTGCCTAGCGTCTTGACGCATGGGAGAACTCACTGTGCGTACTGTACATACCGGGAGGTACATATACGTACAGTACTGCGGACAGTGTCCTCGAGCTTCACAATGGCAAGTGTAACTGCTAGTACACTACATCCGTGGAAGGTACGGTATAAATATCGTAGCGAGTACTTGTACTAGTCCTGTAACGTACTGTCACAGGACAGTACTCGCCACACTTCCGTTCCGGTGTTGCGATACTCCATTCCCCCGAAATAGGCTAGTGTAATTGCCAAAGTTTTTCAAAACGACTAAAAGTGATGCTACTATAGACAAGACAAGATATTGCCGGAAATTATTGGCATACATTGTCCATAAGCTCACGGTGTTTGTCAGTTTAAACGCCTCCCAACCATTGTGATAAAGTCCTCCAATCATGTAGTTAGAAATTACTTAGCCTGCCCAATTCTCCTCACCGTAACTATTATCCAATCATCATGCGGAAAATCGTAACATGTAGTTGGAATCTTCTTGTTGAGGCGCCTTAGAGTCATACACCCGTCGAACATATGAAATCTACTTAGTCAGCCGTAGTCGGCGGCAATAGTAGCGAGGTCCGCATGCATGCTCACGGCATTTCTTATGAGTCGGAAAGAGCAAAGCAAGCTCGTCGGCACTCACCTCCACCTCCTCGGGGTGTGCGATGGTAACCCTATAGTCGTACTAGGCATGGCACGGTTGGGGGCTAGGGGGGGGGGGTGAAATCAAGCGGCGGCTATCCGCGGATCATCAATTGTCGGGAAGCCGTACGGAGGGCTTTTCAAAATATTATTTGTACACATGCGTCAAAATCTCCCGCTCGGCTAGTCCGATGTTTATTTTCAAGGCTTGATACTTCTTGAATACTCTCATGTCTACATGCAGGACCTATAGCCGATGGGTTGCTGTTTTGCGGCGACGAGGGTACGGGCGGATATGAGTTGGCGGTGGGCGTTGGAGCTGCCGGAGGACAGACGGGAAGCAGCGCATGGGTAGGGCGCTCGCTGACAACCGATAAACCATGCGGGACTCGAATCTCCCATTAGGGCGCGCGCGAGATCATAGGCTACGCAAGCCGGTGGAGGGTCGTAGCCGGAGGAGCGACACGGTCTTGCGGCGGAAGTCCAAAGGATCAACCGCCGCCGGAAGAGCCCGTATGGGGGGGGGGGGGTTCGAATAGATATTCCCGTACCCACAATATTTTGCGGAGCGGCGACTCGATCCATGTGTTCGAACAACCCCTCCCCTAGTCGGTACCCAATTATCGATAGGCTGCCTCATGCATTGTGCCTAGGATTATCGCAACGGCACACTGCTCGTATAGGACGCCCCCTAACAACGTAAATCACCGAGGGAGGGTACGGACGGCCACAACGCGATCATACATGTGTTGGAAAACAGACGGCGAAGGACATGGGACATGAGAAAATCTGGCACGGAGGCAGGAGCGCCAGCCGGACACCGTATGAGGTTTAGGTGTTTCTTCTTCCCATCCCCCGAAGGAGGAGGGCGGAAGACTAGGCTAGGTGGCGAGTTGCGACGGTAGGAGCAACGACTATCTCGGACGGGGGTTTGCGTGGATGGAGAAGAGACCGTCGACGACATGATGAGCGAGGGGGTTTTTCGTTTGCATGTCCCCCCCAACTCCGGCACGACCGGAGTCGTACAAGAGTATAAGGCAGGTAGGCCCGACTCGACAAGCACAAGCTGACCAGCCTAGAGGATCAGCGTCCCCGCCGCGGCTGGGTTAGGCCGCGTATCGTGGAGAATAGCGACATTTTATATTTCATACTTTATGCGTACATATCGAATAATAAAATACACTCCTCCACAAAATTCCGGACATGCTTTATGTTAAACATAAGCTAGTCTAGAACACGCTCCCATGCAACCACTTCAAGCACGACGACACCCGAGTACCACCCAATTGTAGGAGAGCCGGGAAGCAAGCAATTAGCCGATATCCGACGCGGTTAGACCTTAGCTTAAAGTGAGTGTTGTCGGTGGAGTTTGTCGAATTAAGCCCATAAATTCCCAAGAAATTGTTTGGACCTACACACGTCGTTCTGAGCGCCACGCTTAGGCATTGCTCAAGCACTCATACCAAGTTGCATTTTACTCCGTGTTCCACGTAATCGTATTTTGGGGGACCTGTTGGAAGGGGTTTGGAGACGTGGGTGTCGTGTTCAATGCGCGAGGTTTGGTTTTCGGGTGTGTGAATAGAGCGCGGAAGTTCATGCCGCTTGCACGGGTGATGTTTTTGGAAAGCAAGCGAGAAAAAAACGCATATGACGCAAGCGACCACGGCGGCTGCTAGCATATAAAACATATAGAGATAGGTAGTGAATTACAGTTATCATGAACTATGTGAATTAATAATCTTTTAACTTGTTGCGCTTTGCTACCTGCTCTTCTAGTTTCATATAAAAAGAGTGCCGTTGCGATAACCCTAGGCATCATGCTTAAGGCAACCTGTCGATAACTAGGTACCGACTAGGGGATAGGCTGGTCGAGCTCGTTGATCGAGTCGCCACTCCACAAAAGATAGCGGGTGCGGAAATAATTATTCATAAACCCTCCACACCGGGTTTTTCGGGCGGCGGTCGATCTTGTGGACATCCGCCGCGAGACCGTGTCGCTCCTCCGGCTGCGACCTTCCTCCGTCCCGCGTAGCTTCTCGCCTCGCCCCCAGGGAGACGCGAAACTCATAGGGCTAGGCGATTGCTAGCGAGCGCCTTGCCTTGGCGCTATTTTCCGGATGTCCGTCGCTAGCTCCAACCGAATC
The DNA here is from genome assembly GCA_026401115.1 of Tetraselmis chui. Classification (NCBI taxonomy): domain Eukaryota; kingdom Viridiplantae; phylum Chlorophyta; class Chlorodendrophyceae; order Chlorodendrales; family Chlorodendraceae; genus Tetraselmis; species Tetraselmis chui. Next base: position 66,691 of record JAPMLY010000150.1, read on the forward strand.
CAACGCCCGCCGCCAACTCAGATCCGCTTGCACCCTCCTCGCCGTCCAAATACGCATCAAATACAAGTCCCACCCAAAGACTTGATAGTATTTGAGGAGTGTACAACACTGAGAAGAAATATCGGACTAGCCGAGCGGGAGATCTTGACACTGGTGTACACATGATAATATTTTGAAAAGCCCTCCGCACGGTCCGCATTGAGGCTTCCCGACAACGGTTGATTCGCGGATCGTAACCGCCGGATTTCACCCCGCCTAGCCCCCAACCGTGCTAGGCATGGCACGGCTATAGGGCTACCAGTGCCCACCTCGAGGAGGCGGGCCTGCGAGCCCACCCCCCTCCGTGGCCGCCGGCGGGCGCCTCGTTCAGTATTCGTCCTACAATCGCTTGTGGGTTTAGCGCTCTACGTATCATTTTTCCGCATCAATAAACAATCCTTACATCATTGATGACATCTATTGCCTCGGGGATATGTGTATGATAAGTACTACATTTGTATGACTAATCGTACACCAAAGTCTCGTAAAAAACGGGTCAGCCCCACGCGAGGAAAAGTTAGTACTTCGTCAAACTTTGGCAGCGTGTACCTGAGGGTGTTCTCTGCTTAACTCCGTTGACTCAAAACCTGGGGTGGTGCGGAAGCGGTTAAAACGTGCAATTTGCCGAGATCGCATGTCGGCGACCCACCACCACCACCTTGAGGAAGACCGTAACGACAGGAGCGCGCGTCTCCGCCCGTAGAGCCCCCCTTCAGCCCCTAAATGATGGTGCACAACGACAACAACCTGACCGAACCTACGGGCTAGTCGGCGAGTCTATCGGTGAAGGCCTGTGGGTGGCAATTTGGGATAGCATGCCGCCGAGACACGAGTCGGCTCGCGCTTTTCGCGTCGAATCCGACAACGCAGGCCGTTTAACCCCAGCACCAACACAAACCAGCAACGCACAACGCGTTGCAGTGCGAATGCCCTTTCAACCCCCCCGGCCAACGGTGCAAATTCCCGGTGCAGCTACGGAGAGTGCGTTACTGGTACGAATTATTACAGGGTCGGTAGTGAGTGATACCGGTCCGCCGACTATCGAACCCACACTACCTATCGACCTTATGTCGGGGGGGGTCCTCCGCTAACTCCACCTCCAACGACACATCGCCACCTACCGAGGTGGGGGAGATACCCGGCAACACCAGCGAAGCCCTCGATATGGAGGTCGGCTCGTCCGACGACGATGGCGACCCCGCTCTCCCCGACGATACCGCCAAGGACGCCGTGTGGGTCCCACCCGTACGTGGCGACACCGTCACATTACGTCAACCCATGACAATAAACCCAATACCGAGGATGCTCGTGGGTTTCATACCAACGAGCACCGTGGGTTTCTCCTTCTTGTCATTTCTGTGTGAAGCTATGGGCAAGGTCAACGATCGTGCCAACCGCACCGCGCGTCTTAGTCGGTCATTAATTTGTGCGGGGGCGTTTGTTAGGTGCGAGCTTGTAAGCCATGAGGTGAATGTTGCATCGAAATTGCTCAAGGTCCGCCATTACTTATTCATTTTACCCCATGATATGCTCAGCCCCATAACTCACGGAATTGGTGTGTTTTCGTACTTGCACCGAAGGTAGATTGGCACACACACAGTTTGACACACACCGTGTGAGTGTGTGTGTGTGTGTGTGTGTCAGTGTGTGTGTGTGTGTGTGTGTCAGTGTGTAATGTGTGTGTGCCTGTGTGTGTATGTGTGTGTGCGTGTGTGTGCTTGTGCGTGTGTGTGTGTGTGTGTGTGTGTGTCAGTGTGTAATGTGTGTGTGCCTGTGTGTGTGCGTGTGTGTGTGTGCTTGTGCGTGTGTGTGTGTGTGTGTGTGTGTATTAGTGTAGGTGTGCCAGTGTGTGTGTGTCACTGTGTATTTGTGTCTGTGTGTGCGCCTGTGTGCCTGTGCGTCAGTGTGTGTGTGTGTGTGTGTGTGTGTGTGTGTGTGTGTGTGTGAGAGTGTATCAGTGAAGGCTGTAATTATAATCACGAAAATGTTAACCATTATTGTCATTGTCTCCAGGCAATAAGCACAACTGTTATGTCCTTATCCGGCCGGCAGACTTCATCAGCAATGTATGCATCGCGCATGGTCGCGGTTAATGCAAGGTGGTGCGATCAGATAGATTACTTTTCGGAGGGGATGCTCGCGTTTATCCAGTGTTTACAGGTAGTATGCACAGCCACATCTGTCCTAGCAACTTCACCATACAGTCGGAACAAAAGAGAGTTGGTTCCGACTAGCGACTACATTACCCAGTATTTGCGCTACCGACTGTTGGAAGCTAATCAAGTTTCACGTCTCCGCTTCCCACCCCTACTCAGCGCTAACTATCAAGAACTTCGCTGAGATTTTAAGTAAGACTTTGTTCTACAACGGGCTACAAGATCACGCTGTGCCGGCCCAACGTCGGGGAAGGACATTATCCGTACCTTTGGCCGAATCGAAACGGATCCTCCAAGACGAGCGCGCCCACGTCCCCGGTAACTTGGGCCGCTCCAAAAAGGGCCGAAGCAAGCAAGCTCGCTGCCTCCGGTGCTACCGCGACGAGGGTGTCCTTTACTAGACGTCTTTTTACTGCGTGCAGTGTGAGATTCCCTTGTGTATGCCCGGCTCCCGCTACAGCCGCTACTGCTTCGAGCACCACATGCGACTAGACCCGGTCGCCCTTGGCAACATGAACCGGGTCCGCACGGAATAAACACGCCCCACTGATCCGCCCCCGCTATCCAATATCCTTCTCGCCTCCACTGTTAGGCGGGCGTGGTGATATCATACCGTAGGATAGGGATGGTCGCTCGATCTGTAGCCGAAGTCGGTGGTGCAGACGATACTGAGCTTAGGCGTGTCTGCCGCTACTTTAGATATTCACTGACTGTACTTAGCGGTATTTAACAGAAAAAGTACTTATTATGAAAACGCGTAATCATACAGACCGATGTATGATATATCAGATCATACACATATCCCCGACTCGAGGCACTATATCTATATTTATTACTTAAGCTACTTATTATCTGTTATAGTGTTACCAGTACCTTTCTCTCTGTTTCTCGTTTCTACTTTACCCAAATTTCCCTCTTTCATTACCCTTCGCTAATTTTCCCCTCTCTACCTCCTCCCCCCCCCCCCCCCCCCACCTCAAACTCCCCCTCCCTCTCCCTCTCCCTCTCGTCCCTCATGCATATTTACATACAAACGTACATATGAATTCCTGATGGCATACCATATCAAATCCAGTCTCTCTACTTTTCTTCCCATCCATTCCCAAAACCAAGTT
>JAPMLY010000150.1:75000-275000 GCA_026401115.1 Tetraselmis chui
CTGTGTCACCCAAAGCACGCTGCATGCGCTTATCAACCCCGAAGCTCCAATTATTTGGTTTCCCTCCGTTCTAGATGACACTCAATCAAAATTGTTACCCTAAATTTAAATGGGGTTATTTACCAAGTATTTTGTAAATCTCCGCTTTCTATCGGCCCAACAATTCTCGGTGTGTTCATTTTTTCAGTGTTTTAAATTTACTGTGCCTAATTTTGAGATATGTGTGTGTGTTTGTGTGTGTGTGCGTGCGTGTGTGTGCGTGTGTGTGTGTGTGTGTGTGTGTATGTGTGTGTGTTTGTGTGTGTGTGCGTGTGTGTGTGTGTGTGTGTGTGTTTGTTTACATTGCATCACCGTGTCCCATTTGACAATTGCGATAAATTAGTATGTTTACCGTCTAACTCCACGTTTTATAAATCCACTAGAGAAATGGGCGTATTCTTCCTTATTCCTTATCCACTCGGTACCCAAAGTATTCGGCACGATGAGATTTCTCAATGCAATGTAAATGCTGTCGACGTATTGAAACAATGTGCGTCAATTTCATAAAAAGACAATATTCAAGTGAATGGGCAACTGCCGAACACTACATGAGTGTTTTTCCATCAATGCATCATTTTTGTAATTTCCAATGCTTTTCCTGGGGTTTTTGATACGTGGGTGCGTCTGTGTGTCCTTCAGGCGGCTTCAAGAAATGGGCGAGGCAGACCGTTCCTCCGCCTCCGCCGCCGGCCCCGCCCCCGCCGCCGCCCAACCCGCCAGGTAACGTGCTCGCGCTGACAGAGGGCCTGGAGGGTCTGCTGCAGGGGATGGACGCCAGCGTGATGGGCATCCTCGGGTTCGCCCTCCTCCAATGTCATATTGTGTGTCGTGTGTCTATCTCGCTGCGTTGAATGTAACAATTTATTACAAAACAATCAGATATCACAAAATGTGAAGTTGCTAAAAAATAACTTTATATGATTTTAAAAACTTATATGTAAACCTTAATATGTATGCAAGCCACTCTGACACCCTTCAACATCCCGTCCTCGTAGCACCAGCTTTACTTGCAAAATCATGTTTCACGGACTTGTCTTTGGGTTCGAGTAATTCATTTTGGCATTGTATTAAAGAAATGTGTGAACGTTGCTTTTTGTGTGTTCAAGTAAAGTATGCGCCTTGTAATGCCGGTTTATGTGTGCGTTGCTGTGGACTGCAGAGAGAGCTTTCCGGACTTTGAACACAGGCCTCCACCGCCGCCGCCACCGGAAGTGGCCAGGAAGGAGCACAAGAAACACCGCAAGACGCGCGGCCTGCGGTAGCGGTACTGGCGTTCCTGCACAACCTGAGCGGAGGAAGTTGATTAATGGTGGTTATTTTGACGATTTATATTGTTGACATGCAGCGGTAATAAAGTGCTCACTTTGTCCCCCTTCCCTCACACACACATACACATACACACACACGGTCGCCTACACACACTCTCTCACTCACTTATACACAAAGCCACACACACCCACACACACAGGCTCCCACCCACCCACCCACACACACACTCGCCCACACACACTCTCTCACTCATTCACTCACTTACACACACACATGCGCGCGCGCACACACACACACACACACACACACAGTCCTCCCGCCACAGTCCTCCACACACATACTCTCACACACTCACTTACGTTTTGAGGTTTGTGGTTTGTGTTCCTTTGTCTTTCAAAACATTTCTCCATTCATAATTCTTTACTTGACCTGCCATGGGTTATCACCACTCGGTGGCCGAGATCGCCGAGCTACCAGTTGCGACCATGAGACGAGGCACACCTCCGTGAATGCTCCCCCATCTTGCTAAACTATCTTTGCACCTCCATCGAGCTATAACTATTATTTCTTTTCTCTTTAGTAGGGAGGCTTCTGGAAATCATGGAAACCACACATCGAAATACAATTCGCATTGTTAGGATGAATATATTCGGTGTTGTTTTATCTTTGAGATGGTATATTAGAAATGACGTTACCAATTTAAAGGGACAACGGCACACGTGTTGGCCAAATAAACAATTAATAGATAACCAAGAACTGCAATTCATTGTATGAATTAGTTTGTGCCTGCTTCGACCAAGACGTCATCGGTAAGCAAAGGAATGGGTAAGCCAGACAACCGAGCCATGAGACTAACAACAATGTCAAGGAGCCTAAATTTGGTATACGAACTTTCCTCGATTGCCCAGCAAGAAGGCCCATAGATAACAACCAGCATGTGCCTCGTAATTGGTGTAAATTATTTTTATTTCCCCCAAAAATTGTCCATTATTTGCAAGCGAAGACAAAGGAGTGATGGCAACCGCCGAAAGACCCGTAGTATTATCGACATTATTATTGGGCATATTGTTTATAACGATGCCGGTTTCTATTCCGGCTGATGTCTCGGGGCCTTCCGATATGTTGCCATTCTCGAGATTGCAAGAGGCCGTTCATGAAAATGGATCACAACAAGTACCGGATGCCGCCGGCTGGTGTCTCCCAACCAAACAATCTAGGAAATCCTAGAGGGCGTTCACTCTCAAACGCGTAGACCATTCGTTGTATGTGACTGTTGATGCCGTCCACACCTCACCGTGTCGTCGTGTTCTTAATATGCACCGCAATCGCCCCATACTACCACGCATTGTTGCCGATTGGAGGGCCGCGTGCGCTTAAATGAAGTGTCCTAGTGTGCCAGTTTTCTATCCGCCAAGGTCGGGAAAAGCTGCCATTCTCCGACGAGTCGATTCTCACGCCCCCGCGTGTGCATTACCGGATGCATCGCCCAGGTTGATTATAATGCGCTCATCGCACTGAATATCTATGTTGAGATATGTGAACCATGTGTAGAGCACATCTTTTCGGAAGGCGATAATTTTCAAGCGGACATGAGCGTAATCTGAATCAATCGCGGTGTGATGCGGTAATGGGAATAGTTCTCTCCCATGATTACACACGCGTGGTCCTATTTAGTAATGCATATGTCGCGATTTTCTAAGGAAATGCAACGGCGGTCATTGGTTTACATTGGCTGGCTCATCTACCGGCACGTCATTGCAACTTGATTCATGAAGCTATCGTCGCTTTCATAACGTTGAAATGCGTTTATTATATAACATATGATAACACAATATGTTTTGCGCGCTTGAACTTCAATGCGCGATGTAACGGTGGACGGATGAGATGCGATGAAAAATAATCTCATGCATCTCAACATTGCCGGAATTCCGCATCGCTGCTTGTATGTGTCACATTCAATCTCAACACACTAATGATGGGAGTATATTTAATCTGAATTATCAATGGTGAAGATTTGACGACGCCTAGCGTTTACTACCATTTAAAGCAAATAACCTGACAACTCGATGCATATTATCATGGATGTTAGATGCCGCCTTGGTTATTACGAGTTCCATCTCTTGCTTTTGTGTTAAATATTAATGCTAGGGACCAACCATCGATACATCGGTGATAGCGCATCACCATCACCCGTTGATGGTGCCGCCATCGTTGCGCTAGGTTGTTGGATCGACACCAAAATGATGGTAATGGTACTACCATCAATCTCATCAACTATCAAAATTTATGGCGGATAGCATTAACTATTTAAGTCCGATGTATTGATATGTGTCGACCCAAATATCGACACATCGGTGATGATATCGGCTTCCAGTGCCATCGATGTCAACATTGCAAAATGACAACACCACCGACGTTTCAAGACATCACTGGCACAAACATCAGCAAAATTCACATGCCTTATCCCTACCCTTATTATCAAAGTTGACATTCGAAATAAATGCAGTGTGCTAGTGGGCGGGGGGGGGGGGGGGGGGGGGGGGGGGGAGTAAATTTTTATCAAAACCGACGTTTCAAAACATCACTAGCATAAACATCAACACATAAATTCACATGCTTATCCCTAGCCTTATCAAATTCACAAGGATTTTAATAAATTCAAAATGAATGTAATGTGCTAGTGGGTGGGGGGGTGGGGCGAGAGTTGTTTGTGGTTTGTTTTGAAAGCGCACGCGAACCCGTTTGAGCTGTGCAAATAAAAGGAGTATATAGACGCGAGGATGGGGAAATCAATTGGAGTCGCACCTCGTTTCTTGTAATATGACTTGAAATGCACTGTGTTTTTCTTGTAAGCAGTTGCAGTTATTTGCATGTTTCAGTGCCCTAATTTATTTATCATGCCGCCGCAGTTCTGTCGACGACCACGCGACGGCGGCGGCGGGCAGCTCACGCGACGGCGAAGAGAAAGACTACTATCGCCACGAACGAGGTATACAACGCTAACTCGGCTCAGCACCTCGGAGCACAGTGGTATCGAAAGGGCGGGGCGCACCTTGCACGCATTTTGGCTCTCCGCGGGACCTGGGATGTTCTATAGACATTGAAATAACTACTAATCGGTAGCGGCAGCGCACACCTGACTCGCCCCCGTCGCTACTCGCTGTGAAGCCCGTCGGCGCGTTATCGTAAATAGTAAAATAGATAGTAATTACAGATAGCAAGTCAAGCAGTTAACAGCCTGACGAAGCGCGAGTCCGCGAGCGTTTGAGGCGGAGTAGTCGAGGCAATGGCGAAGAAACGGTGCGCCTTCTCCTTCTCATCAGTATAGCTCAAAGGAAGTTTCCACGGCTTCTGGGGAGGGCGGGAGTGGCGCGTATGCGTGGCGCCGTGATTGGGTGGTGAGGACTGATGGTGCGTGCGTGTGTGTTTGGGATGGTGGTCGTGGGTCGTATGCGAACGGCAGGAAGTCGTCGGCGGTGGAGGTCACGCCTGAGGAGGCGGAGCGGCGGCGGCTGCAGCGTGAGAAGCAGGTGAGCGCTGACCTGTATGCATACTACTAGATGAATAGGCCGTCGTGCATATTACTTGATTTCGTGATAGAAAGAGAGAACATAATTGTGTGTGTGTGTGTGTGTGTGTGTGTGTGTGTGTGTGTGTGTGTGTGTGTGTGTGTGTGTGTCTGTCTGTGCTCCTCCGTGTGAGTTTGCATTCGTGTGTGTGCGTGTGTGTGTGTGTGTGTATGTTTGTGTGTGTGTGTGTGTGTGTGTGTGTGTGTGTGTGTGTGTATATGTGTGTGTGTACGTATGTGTGTGTGTGTGTGTGCGTGTGTGTGTGTGTGCCTGTGTCTGGAGAGAGAGAGAGTGAGATATGTGGTCAGAGGTAGAACACGGGTAAGGAGTTGATACTCGACGTTTTCAGAGGAAGAGCTTTGGCTCAGTGTGGCTGACAGGCAGCTACTGCGCTGTGAGCTGACATCACGCGTTAGCTTCTTTTATCTAAGCACAGGCGCCCCAGCGCAGTTTACTCCGATGGTTAAAATACATGTGATTTATCAGTCGACTTTGCAAACGTTGGTGTTGTGTGAGTTTGGGGAGTCATTGTGTTTTGGGGTTGAGGCGGAGGGTTGGGTGGGCTGTCTTCTGAAGGGGTGCGGTTGCGGACGTGTGGCGCAGGCGTTGGCCATTTCGCTGCGCGGGTCAGGGAAAAAGTATGCGCCACCCAAAAAGTCGCGGCCGCCTAAATGGGAGCGCGAGGCGGCCAAGACGGGAGTGCCGCGGAAGAAGAAGAGCCGAGGGGAGGGGGAGGAGGGTGGTGGGTCACGGGCGGGGAAGCTCGGAGGGGTGGAGGAGCCGGGCAGCGGCAAGCTGGTCACTGGGAAAGTGGAGGTGCGCGCACACCATCCAACCCGTTCCCGCCTTGAACGAACCTCCGCAGGGCACGCAATGAATAAAAACTGCGCAGCTGCAGAAATTCGAGCTTTGTGTGTGTCTCTCTCTCTTGGGCACACACCACACGCACACGCAGACTCTTACTGTATCACATACACACATACATACGCACAAACACGTACTTTCTCTCTCTCTCTCTCTCTCTCCCTCTCTCTCTCTCTCTCTCTCTCTCTCTCTCTCTCTCTCTCTCTCTCTCTCTCACACACACACACACACACACACACACGCGCGCGCGCGCGCATATATGTTTTTACACAGGTTAATGTACATGCACATTCTAGAGGCACGTACGCGCCCACTCATTTTGCGCACAGATTCAAATATACAGCGTCTACTACGCAAGCTCATGTGTTCACTCACTCACGGACTCATCTACTTGCTCCCTCACTCACCGCCATTCACGCATGTTCATATTCTCACCGACACATACTCACTTCCTTCTTTTTTTTGCGCCCGCTGCCTTCGTACACTCCCTCACATGGACATGCAACTCTCTGAGTTACACACGCACAGACATCTTCTTTCGTACCGCGAGAGGTGTTCCATCGCGCATGCTCACTGACATGCTCACTTTCCGAAGCACAATAGCGTCCTCACATACACATATCCACGCCCTCACCCATATATGCACGTGTCCTTGTGGCCCCACCATCACTCAGACCAGTAGTCGTCGTACTGAAATGCATGCACTCCATATTAGGGGCAGTCATTCACGCATCGCCTACATGTGCGCTTCCAGAAAAACGCAAAACCCAAATGAGCTCACCCACACACATACGCTCGCGCGCGCGCACACACACAAATACAAACACAAACTCACACACGAACACACATACATCATACACACACATAAACTCACACACAAACATCACACACAAGCATCACACACAGACACACACACCGCACACACACACACACACACACACACACACACACACACACACACACACACACACACACGCGCGCGCGCGCGCGGATATGGGCATATATGGCTCTACTACCTACATACCTGATCGGTAACACAGATGAGACAGCACACTCACGGAGATATGCTCTCCGAGTGGGCGCATTCACGAAACCAAAATCATTAGCGCTGACCCTGTCAGCTCTACAACATGTAGCGGGCAGCTAACGACATTACCCCAAAGCATTCGCGAGTCTTATGTTTCCTGAAATAGTGTACATGAACCTGATTTTTAGGCCATCCCCCAGCCAGTCGCGATAGCCTGCCAGAGCACTTCTCAGTACCTCACTGTCATCCCGATGCCTTGCCCTTTCGACTATGTGTGCTTCCCGCCAGGTGATCATAATCCCGTTGTTTTGGAAGCAACGCGAAGAGGAACGACAGGTGCGCGTCCATCCCCTCCCCCTAACCCCAACAAGTATAAGCAATTGAAAAGGATAGAGAAGTCAGGCCCCCCCCCCATACCCCTCTCCCTCGCATTCCTCTCAAGGATGAGCTCTCCCCATCTATGTAGGCCATCACGGACGCGGCGTTGGAGGTGGGGAAGCTGTTCAAGGCGACGGGTGTATCGTCCTTTGTAGACTTCAGCAATAAACTTAACCCGGGGCAGAAATATAGGTAAGGCCTGAAACTCGTACCCTGATGTGTACATTGAGAAGCCTTAAAGCCACCCCTTGAAGAATGTCAACTTAAATGGACACGTGCACGTCAATAGAATTCAATCGGCACATTTTCCGTTGTGCTGGCGATACATCAATGGTTGTGAGTGTGTGTGTGTGTGTGGGTGAATGTGCGCGTGTATTGGTGGCTGTGTATGTCAGTGTGTGTGTGTGTTTATGCGTGTGCGTTTCATGTGCGTGCGTGTGTGTGTGTTTGTGTGTCTGTGTGTGTGTGGTGTGTGTGAGATAATGGCTGTGTGTGTATCTGGGGGGTGTCTTCATATGTGCGTTTGTGTGTGTGTGGTGGGGGGAGGTAAGGGATGGTTTGTGTGCATCGGTGGGCATGTGTATGCATGTGTACGTTTTTGTGTGTATGCATGTGTGGGCATGTGGGCATGTGTATGCATGTGTGCGTTTTTGTGTGTGTGTGTGTGTGTGTATGTGTGTGTGTGTGTGTGTGTGTGTGTGTGACATCGTGGTTTGAGTGTATATATCTTGGGGGATTGCGTGAATTGGTGCGTGAGCGTGTTTGTATGTGTGTATGTTTATGTGTGTCTGTGCCTGTTTGCGTATTTTTCTTGTTCTTTGCTGGCCGTTACTTACTCACGCGTGCTTATCTCAGGTATTGGGAGGAGCGCGGGGTGAAGCTGCGGGTTGAGCTGGGCCCGAAGGATCTTGAGGGGAACAGGTACGTGCATGTGGTGGTGAACGGGAGAGAAGTCTATTGGTGTTGAGGATAAGGGTTGAGGGAGTCTGTTGTGCTGTGAATGAGGGGCGGGTTGTCGACGCTGAGTTTGGGTTTACAAATAATGAACCTCTAGAAATTTCTACACACAACTCAGCAATGAAAGGCGCTTTGGATTGTGTCTATCTTTGCTGATGTCTCCGTACATCGGTTCGGCCTTCTTTACAACGGTTTTAATTTATATTCACTTTCTAATTTCTTTGATTTTGGTGTGTTCCTTAAACGAATTTTTCATTGGGCGATTGATCGTCTGTTGTCGGATTCTGGCACCGTTACGCGTAGTTGCGTGTTGGCGGTGTGCACCAAGCCTGGAGAAGTGGCGGAAAAGTCCAATGTTGGTTTTCATGAGGAGCTGCTGGCGGCGGCGGGGAAGGCGCTGGGGCGGAGCCTGAGCGTGCCGGAGGGTGGGGACTACACGCCGACGCCGTTTGCGAAGCCGGCGGAGGCGGCGAAGGGGACACGCATCGAGTTTGGTGACGACGATGAGGATCACGAGGAGAATGACGATGATGATGAGGATGATGATGAGAAAGTGGATGCGAGGGGGCGTGGCGTTGTGGAGGTTGCTGCAGTCAAAACGAGAATGAGTGGGGACGATTTGGGGGATGAGTTTGACTTAGGGTTAAGCGAGGGGGGCGGGGAGGGGAAGAAGGCGGGGAAGAAGGGGGAGAGAAAGGGGGTGCGGAAGGGGAAGGGGCCCAAGGTTGTGGCGTTTTGAGGAGGGGACCATGGATTTAACATTGGATGGGTGATTGGGGTGGTGTTGTGACGCGTGGGAATGAGTGATGGTGTCGCAACTCCGCAGTTGATGAAATTGTGCAGGCTATCCTGATAAACAATTTGGTGCCTCTATGATGCTTGCTTTACACTTGTTCTTGCAGTGGGAGTTGTAAATAGTGGCGGAGGTTTGGTGGAAGGTTGGAGGCGCACTTGTGCCACGTGGATAATCCGCATCTCCCTACTCAGCCACCCAGGATGCTCGTGATCTAGAAAAACAATGGGAAGGTGATTGTTCTTACTATCGGGCTATGCCGCGAGGACGCGAGCCATGCATCGCTGCATCATAATGACGTCTCATCGGACCGTGGCGAGGGTTAGTGTGTGCGTGTCTGTGCGCGCGCGCGCGTGTGTGTGTGTGTGTGTGTGTGTGTGTGTGTGTGTGTGTTTCTGTGTGTCTATGCGTGAGCGTATAAGAGAGAGGGTGTGTGAATGTGCGTGTGTATGGGTGTCTGCGTGAGTATGTGAGAGAGGGTGTGTGAATGTAAAAGTGTGTGTATGGGTGTCTGTGCGTGAGTATATGGGTTTATGAATGAGTGTGTGTTTGTGCATATGTGTGTGTGCATGTGTGTGTGAATGTATAAGTGTGTGTGTATGAGTGTGTGCGTGAGTGTGTGTATGTGTGTGCATGGGTGTGTGCGTGTGTGTATGTGTGTGTATGTATGCGTGCATGTGTTCGTATGTGTGTGTATCTGGGTGTGTGCATATGTGTGTGTGCGTGAGTGTATGACGGAGAGGTTGTGTGAATGTATGAGTGTGTATGTGTGTGCGTATGTATGTGTGTGTGAGTGTGTGCGAGAGAGGGTGTGTGAATGTATAAGGGTGTGCGTGCGTGCGTGTGTGTGTGTGTGTGTGCGTGCGTGCGTGTGTGTGTTTGTGCGTGCGTGTGCTTGCTTGGGTGTGAAGTAATGTATTGAGTGTGAGAAATATTTTTACCCATTGTCTTATCACTTGTATACTCTTTCTTTGAAAACAATGCTTCTGGTTTCACTTAGACAAGATCCTTAACGAGTGCGCAACATGATGCTGGGCTTTTACGTTTTTTTTTCGGGGGGTGATGTAATGATCGGAGGGAGGGCTGCTGCTGTCCATAGCGATACAGTAGCCTTTGCGGGATTATTTGGAAACTAATCAACGGCAGAATTGACAGAGTCTCTATCAACTACTAAGTATTTGGCCGTAATGACAGCAAACCAAATGAAGCCAAAACAACTTCTTCGTCTATACTACGGTTAAAGTTACTCCATTTTGTTTGCAATGGTATTCATGATTCGATTATCCTAGCTCATTGCGTTGTGCCGGTTATGTCCGCATGCGTCATTTCGTTCGTCGACCTACTTATGTTACCTTTCGACGGTTTTGGGGGATGTGCGGCAAGAATTCTTGCAACGTCTTTCTGCTGCTCTTCATGCTACTTTGGGTTCTTGTCTTCGCGATGATTTGCAGTAGGGTAGTGCTGACACTGGGGCATGCCTTCCTGCTCCACGGGCTTGGGCTGGTGGGGCTTTGTCCTCCTTTTTCGTGTTTGCTTGATGGTTTCTACTTTTTTATATTGTAAGAAATTTTCACTTATCATTCCAGCTCGTCTCGCCATACTGTGTCAGTAGCAGGTAAGGTACCCGTACTCACCCACCAAGCAACGCGCCAGGTATCTCTTCAGCATTTAAACAGCTTCACATCTCAGCATCCTTCGCAGATTGTGGCAAAGTTCACCTGGTATATCTCCAGGGCATTCTCACATCACCTGGTATATCTCCAGGGCATCCTCTTGTCACTCTTGCCCTTTTGTTTCCCCTCCCACTTTCCCTGTCCGTGCTCATCTAGTTTTTCTTGTAATCAAGGGCATTCTCACACAATTACACATTTATACAGTTTTATAATAATACATTTATACACTGATAGAAATTTATACACTCATACATTCTACTCACAAATAGATTTGGATATTATATGATTTTATTAAATTTCGAGGTTTTTGCTGCTCCGTTTATTCAGCTTTGGCGGCCATGTTTTTTACTATTGCTTGCCGCCGCTGCCCCGCGCGAACCGGCACGCGATCTCATGCCTACTACATCAGGCACCGCCGCCACGCTGTCCGTCTGCACGAGTTCCAAATGTCGGCTGGTTACTGCCCTTCTGGTTCATTCACCACCCAATGCACCCAACGATCGACTACGACGCATCATACGTACAGATTAGGTGATGCCGGCCGAAATAAACCTTACGACCGTCATCCGAAAATCATCGCGTACAGCTGGCAAATGAAAGAACAGGGTGTCGAGTTGGCAGCGCTTTAGCGTGGGTATTAATCGTCTGCTGCTGACAAGGCGAAGCAACGCATACAGCCTGTCAACGTTGGTGTACGGTACGGGAGTATTCTGAGTCTTGATTTCTCCCAAATGCAGCAGAATCTCAAGAAAATGAATTAATCTTGGGAAGAAATTAGCATTCATTGTGCGAAGATGATCTACGGCCATAAATATTAGTTCAAAGATGAATTATTCTTATTCTTTGATGTAAACACAAAGTCAGTGATAAAAATATATAGCAATAAGGGCGACATCGTCCGTATGCATGCGCGTCACCTGCTGCTGCTGCCCACCAGCTGGCCTTCTATCCTGTGGTATCTAGTATATACTCCATGGTGACACAATTCATGTACCCGTACGTTGTTGAATGGCGCTGCAAGCAATAAAGATAGTGTCCCTGCATTCATCCGCAATAATATAGTGTCGAATTCAATTACCTACGATGGAATAAATGGTCATCCTTGCCCTCAACGCGGTCACCCATCGTGTTTAGTAATCATTATGCTTATATAAATTGTTTATGCTATAGATGGTCTCGCGCACCCGTACAGGGAACTCCAGACGATTATTTGTATCTGAATTTTAGTATATACAATGTGTTGGTTTTTGATAAGGGTGAATTGCCACAATTACCAATATTTATTAATGCAAGAAAATTGTGTATCGGGTTATATTGGGCGCAGTAATAATCTGTTCTTGTCATTGAATTGAAATAATATAAAATTACTATTACTATTTTAAATTAGAAGAATCAGGGTTTGATACAAAGAAAAATATTGCCACAAGCCGCGAAATACGGGTGCAGCCACCTGCTTCCGTTTGATATCTCTCCCGGCAGCAAATAACAATGACGTAATAACGCGACAGATTGTACACAGCTCAACGCCGACGTACCACCTCTCCGTAACCGCCCCCGGAGCTGACTTTTTACTACCTCGCCATCGCCCGCCACCGCGATCCTCCGTGGAACTATCGCAATTTATAAACAGACATCGCAGTATAAAATCGCGCAGGTAACGCGACGCTCTGCATTGTCAGCTCTTTTGCCTCGGGCATACGCAGCGCATATTCTCGACCTCGATAGACGCAATCTCTCCTCTGTAAAAACTCACCGACGAGAGTCAGCTCTGCGAACCTACCCGCTACTCTGCGACGATGATCTACATTAAGTTTTCCGCCTTGGCGGCCCTGCTCCTCCTGAGCAGTACGTGCTGTGTCGAAGCGAGGTAAGGCTATAACCCGAACTGGCGGATCACCGATCACAAGACGAGGCATCAAGCGACGTCGCGACAAGCTTATCTAGTTGCTAATCACAAGCCCATTACCTTATCCTTACCGTCCATACTATATCAACGACTATACCAGAACCCAATGCTTTTGATATCTGCCGGTTTTTTGTCAAGTCGTGATTTTTGTCATAGTTTTGTGTTTCGTTTCTTGGTTTCGAGACGTGGTGCTGCCTCGATGATTGCGTCGCCTCGGAATACATAGCAAGAAGGAAGCGAAAGCTATCGGCATTACTGAAGTTTCGACCCCCAAATAGCCCGACTGTGCAGAGTCTCTACTGAATTTTTCAATAGCTGGCGATATGCCAGCTTGAGTTAACTCCAGGTCGCATCTCGACGCACTATTTACGGCTGTGTGCCTCAATGTTATGTCCGTGCGTATGTCTATTTGTTATCAGCTGTCCGTATCATGTACAGGTACCTGTACTTTGAAGTTTCCGCCTGCTGATCAAACTGTTAAGCGTCGCGCCGGAATCTTGCATTTATGTTCGCACTTCGACTTGGTTCTGTGGCTCAGGGAACTCCTTCGCAAGGCCGATTACAGCGATTACATGGGCAAGTGGTGCTCCGGGGAGGTACTCGAGACCAACAATCGCGCCAGCCGGTGCGCAAGTGAGTGCGATGACAACCGCAAGTGCGACGCGTACGTCGTGGACGAAAACAGCGGCACATGTACTTTGTTTAAGAACTGCAACGTGGTGTATAGTGATGGGTGCTTTGGCTGTTCCGCGCACGTGTGCCTCGCTGACTGTCCCTCCGAGACCCCCAACTATTTGGTTACCGCCGGCTTTTATCGCTGCAAATACAAGACGCACATCAAAAGCTCGGATCACGAGTGCGAAGACAGCGACAGATCCAGCGACGGGTGCGATCCATTCGAGGAATGCTACGAAAAGTGCGAGGACACCGACGGATGCGACCATTTTATGGTATCCACCGATAACGACGGTAGGTGCAGACTATACGACGGCTGCGAGTGGACCTACGACGACGACGAAGATGCAATTTTCTTTGTCGGGACTGAGAGGTATTGATTCCCAACTGTCTGTATTTTTTCATCACTCGATTATAGATTTTATTCATTAGCGCAAATATGGACCTGTACTCACCGTACACTGCCAAATTGCCGCACTTCGTCTTTTGACGTTGCGCATTAGGTCCAAGAGCAAGGCCGACTTCCATTCGGACGCGGTGGAAGATACCTCTTCGGATCGGGATGATAGCGAGGTTAGCGAGGATGGCGAGGCTATCGTCCGAGCCGGAGAGTGCTACATCGAGCAGCCTGGCAAGACGTACCGCTCGAAGAACGGCGGTAAGTGGAGCAAACGCTACGACGGTATCGCCACGTGTTTCGAGGAGTGTGTGGGTAAATACGACGTGATCGTTTGGGACATTGCCGCTAAGCACTGCTACTGCTGGGAGAGCGACGAGGGTAGGTACTATGGTAGCGACGGTACCCAGGTGGCCTACGACATCAGCGACTGCAAAGATTCGGAGAGCAGCAGCGAAGCGAAGGACACCGAAAAGTCGAATGACGACAAAAAAGACGACGAGTCTATGTCCAACTCGGAGGCTTCTGATCGGGCCGCGGTTGGGTCATCGGCATCCAACTCCGCGTCCTCTGAGCTGGATGAGAAATGGGATGAGGCACCAAATAAGAAAGCCAGAGCTGACGATCCGGAGGAGTCGGCGTCAAACTCGGCGTCCTCGGAGGAGGTCGAGGTTCCGTAAGGCGATCAGCCCAGCGACCAAAAAGATCTACATCAAAAAATCACAGAAGAGGAGAAAGACAAATTCAAGTCATGGAGCACATACAACCCGTCGTGATGCTTGTATATATTTTCATATCAGTTGGGTTCTTTGTTGCTTTCCGCGGTGATTGATATAGGGTGTTGCGGGTGCTCTAAAGCCAACTGATACATTTATCAGAATTACCTCGCTTCTGCACTTGGCATGCCGCAGTGGAGTAGGGGGAGTCCAGAGAAGGACGAGCCCCCCGTCCTCCACTCATCACCCCGTAACAGCATGCATCTGTGTCAGCTCAGAAATGTAAATAATAAGGTTGAGCAGCCCATCGAGCAGACTTACTTTATCCATCGACTGAGTTGCTTACAAATTGTTGCTGCTCTAGAATTTTTCTCACAGGAAGCTGTCGTGTGTGCCAAAGAAGTCGAGGGATTTGGTCACCGCCATTCATCAATTGATCGCAAAATACTTTGAGAAATTTGAAAACGGAATTAGAAAATTGCGGAAAGAGAGAGAGCCACAGTCCGCGGGGCACGCGAAGGCAGAATCTTCACTACCCTCCTGCAAAGCATCGCGAAGACACAACTGCCATGAAGTACCTGGGAAATCCAAACTTACGGGAATCTATTCATCATAGGCCGGCGTACCTGTTCAATTAAAAACGCAGTTTTAACACATGGCGGAGTGATTATTTAACACATACTGTGTGATAAAACGTATGTGCATAAAATAAGGGTAACAGTTGTTTGGTTACAACGTTCGTTTAATCGAACCCGCAACAACGCTTTGTCGTTCCTAACAGAGAACCACAAAAGAAAAATCAGATAATTCGTGTCGAGATGCATTAGACATATCAAGGTAAAAGAGGGTGAGAACTCAAATTTTAAAAGAATATAAACGGGCATACATAGAAAGTTTTAATGCAACGCGCAGTGTCATTAAAAAATCAAATGAAGTATTTACCAAATTCGTCGATAAATGAAGAGCCAATAATGCGGAAATGCCCATTGGCGTCATCACTCCACTGCTGATTGTTCTTTGCTATTAACTACGGTAAATGGGATCCATCAATATGGCTCAAAATTTATTTACAATACAAATATTACAGTCTAATGTTGCATACACTATGCTCGATGGCGACACCCACTGATGAGCCGTCCACCGTCTATAAAACTACTTTAGCAGCTCACTAAAGGTAACGCATGGCAGCTGCTTTTCGGGGCGGTGAGTAATAGAAAGGCAATGATACAGTAAGGAAAATTGGAAAATTATGGAAATGACAACTACATTCAGCCGAGCCACTGTTCCACTAGCGCGACCGCGGGGTCAGCGCGGGGCAGCGACGCGGCGCTTGTGACGGGCTCTGCCTCGGAAATAAGCGACCCAATGGCTTCAGACAGCGTCTGGTTGAAGGTCGGCTCGGAGAAAAGGGCGCAAAGCTCCGCAAACTGCCCAAAAGAGCGACCCTTGAAATTGCACGAGCCGACAAGACCAACGGTTGAGCCGTCGCGCTTGTACGCCACCAGCGCCTTCGCGTGAAGCATGTCGGAGTGGAGCGCGACGCTGAGGGTTCCGGGGCTGAGGGCTGCACGTCGAAGCAGCCATCGGAGCGTTCGACTGTTACACGACTGATACACGTTTGGGTGACGTGGCATGACGAGGCGCACCCGAGCCCCGCGGTCCAGCGCGAGTGCCACCACGGCAGCGCCCTCGCCGTCCATGTAAGCAACAGCTACGTCGACGCCTTCCACGTCAGGGTCGGAGAACAGCGACACCAGCGACGGCTTAACCTGCGGAACATGTGAGGGGTTTACTAGGGCTAGGGCATATCCGGCACGGGACTTACAAACAATATCAAAACGTTGATACAAAATATCCGTCCGAGAGACAGAATCGAAAGCGGCAAAAGGAGGGAGAAACGGAGATGAAACAGGAGAGATGGTATTATTACCAATGTCAAAGAATGGGGGGGCGGAGCCAAGTCTGACAATTGACTGTAAGGAAACTGAACTGAAGTAAACTATATTTTAATAGACCATTGCATAAGAAATTGAAAACAAATGCGATGACGCGTACTTAGATTTTCATTGTCTTATCAATTAGATAAGACCGCCTCTGTTGAAAAAACATTGAACCGTTTATTCTTTGGTATCAAAATGCCTGACCGGACCTGGAAATCGCCAGGGAAAGGTCGACCGAGGAGCCAGGCGGGCAGCTCGATGGCAGCGGGTCGGTTGCAGCAAAACGCAACAGCCGTCGCTGCGTTAAAAGCGCCGTAAACGTCGGAACAGTCCTCGCAAAGAAAATCGGAGTCGAATTGGACAGCCAACTGCCCCACTAGCGCATCGCCGACCAGGCGCACCGCAAAGTCCCTACAATGAGTGTAACAAACGCTCCATCCATAATCAGTCAATAAACTAAACGACCGCGGCACAAAAACCGGTCGCAGTCTGAAGAATTAATGGACATCGCGTGGTGATTTAATATCTTATGCGAAAATCATGTCATGCATATATTATAGATTTATTAAGTTGAACTGTTCGTGAATCAACTATATTGAAAAGAAATAGATATCATTGAATTGATACTCAAAAGACAGTTAGAATCTATTTTTATGCCACCCCTCTTTCATAAATAAATATGTTTCATATACAGAGAATAACAATTGGAAACACCAGCAAAGGAAGGGGGAAACAAAGCGGTCAAAAGGGGAAATATTCTTATTGATGAATAATTTGAATTCAGCACAGATGGAAACACAATCACGTCAGACTACGAATACGCGAGTGTCGCACCTCCAGCTCGCGAAGCGGTCCCCGATGTTGACGCCCCCAAACACAGCGCTGTCCTCCGCGCCGCGACGTTGGCAGATGAAGTACTTTGCGTGTGTGGGGATTGTCTGCGGCGTGAAGGTGACGGTGCGCGGAAAGTCCGTTGCCAGCTCCGCCAGCGCAGCCGCCTTGGTCTCCGTGCCTTCAAATATTCGGGTGACGTGAGAGGTGAGCGAGAAATCGCACTGTTGACGAAACAGGCATCGGAAGAGAGCGGAGAAAGTAGTCGTCAGCAGAGATGGAAAAAATACTGACCAATCCGTCGTTTTCTTGTGAATAAGCAATCAGAATAGAAATAATGATAAAAATCAAGAAATACAGTCAACCGCCTTCTTCACTCAGCAAAGAATGAGAACCGCAACACCACTCAGCCTGCTTAATTTACCTGAAGCGCGAGATGCACTCCCCGCTCTGCCGCTCGTCTACGAGGGTAGAAACAAAACATTGGTTTGTCAGCCGTCCATCAGAGAAGGTGTCATTTCAGAGAGAAGTACTATTCACGAGTACGGCAAAGTGACTGCTTTCCTGACGCGACCAGAAAAAAATGTTTCTGACGGATGCTTTTAAGACCAAAGTGGGCTATCACCTCAACGCAGCAAGCAGTAGGTCGGTGGTTTGGCCGGGTTCCACCACGTATACACTCATTGTCAGCCGGTCTCCGTTACAGCAGGCTTCGACCTCCGCAAGTATCGCCGCGATAACAGGGGCGTAGCCCGCAAGCAGTGCCGTCCCGTCACGTACCCTCTCAGAACCCGTACATGTACCCATCCCAGATAAAGGCGGCAACACATCCACCTCCCGCAGCGCAGCGACGACATGAGTCGCGGGTACTGAAATAGATGCCCTTCCGCTTACGGAGTGCGGACTCGACAATGCAATTATGTGGATGGAAGGGCATGCCCACTCTCGGACACCGGCGGCGGCTTTATTGTGGGTCGCTGTCGGTAGAGGTGGTAGGCGACGAACCGACGTTCCGGAACGCGGGTACACCGTTCGCCCGCAAGCACTTCTCCCAGTA
Source organism: Tetraselmis chui (assembly GCA_026401115.1). Classification (NCBI taxonomy): domain Eukaryota; kingdom Viridiplantae; phylum Chlorophyta; class Chlorodendrophyceae; order Chlorodendrales; family Chlorodendraceae; genus Tetraselmis; species Tetraselmis chui. The sequence goes on from JAPMLY010000150.1 coordinate 93,092, forward strand.
GCAGCCATCATGTATCGGCAAAGTAACGCAAAACAGGAAAAGTTCTTTGCTTTACGCAGTACAAACTAACGAGACGGCTGCCTGCGGGTAGCTGGCAGGTGAGCTAAGAGGATGGTCATTGTGCTTGTGCCCGCTGCGTTATTGTGCTGCTCGGCTGCCCACAAGCCCATACGAAGTCGAGCTAATAATAGTTTACGGATACCAGAGGTTTCTTATTATTATTAAAAGATAAGAGATTATTCGCATCAAAATATCTAAACTTTCATTATTGGCGGATGGTTGCGAAGATCTCTCCGGGTTCTCCCCCCCCCCCATATATTTTCCCTGTCCACATTCCTAGAGTAGCTGTTATCAAATTAAATTTGTTTGGTGGCAAGGATCACTGAAGAGCCGGCCAGAAATTGTGTACTAGCCTTAATTGATATCGACATAGCGCGGATGTGTGGATGTTTTCGGTAAAAAATTGTTGATATGTGATGGATATTTCAATAATCTACCTTGTAATCCATTTTGGATATTTCAAAAGCACCTGATGATGAGGCCGAATCTGCCTCGCGGACCAGCACGACTACACATAATGAATCATCGATACTGGAGGTACACGTACATTACTCCCCGTACATACATATACAGCGTTAATATGAAGTACGGGTAGTACAATAATATCGTCATCGCACCGCCCTATGATCTGCACCGATCTAAGATGCCCCGATCCCAAATCGCGGTAGCAGAGTATCGACGTAAAGATTCGGCGACAATCGCTCTCCGTATCTCGACTATCTGCTGACGGAGGGCAGTGCCGATGCTTTTATAGTATATCATTATCAGTATATATGTACGTTCACAGTGAGCGCGGTCGTTACATATGATGTGAACGTTCTCAGCGAAGACGAGTAGCCCGTAGTTGTGCCCGTCGTTCCTTACATTTTTATAATCATACAAACACACTTACTCTTTGTCTCTCACTCGATCTATTTTCATTATCATAACAAACCCCACAGAGGCCCGTTTTTAGTTGTTATACACACACACACACACACACACACACACACACACACACACACACACCTCGCACACACACCTAACACCCTCCCTCCCTCTCCCCCTCTCTCTCTCTCTCTCTCTCTCTCTCTCTCTCTCTCTCTCTCTCTCTCTCTCTCTCTCTCTCTCTCTCTCTCTCACTTTGTATTTTTATAATCACTAAAATCATATATCATGCGACTCTCATGTACCCATCGTAGCGATGCGCAATAGGTAAAGACCTATCCCAATCCCTATCCCAATAAGTCCATGTGTTCATGTGTTGGAAAATAATACACCAAGTCTATCATCTTCCAGAAACAATATCGTATTTGTATAGTGCCGAATCTAATCGAGCTCATGATAAGGGGACACACCGACACCCACCCACCCACCCACACACACACACACACACACACACACACACACACACACACACACACATATATTCTAGCAAATTGATATACTTGGATGTATAATGTAGGCAAATGTAGGCAAGCACTATACATGCAGCAAGCATATGGGCTGCAACTCAATCTTTTTTGCAACCATAACATTGCGCCCCGGCACTCTGTTTGGCCGACTCATCTCCACACTCACATAGACCTCCGATAATAGCTTATGGGCCCTCACACGCGAGTCCTAATACCGGCGATCGCTCATGTCACAATTTGCAAATATGTATTAGACCGCGTCGGGAACACCGGCGGCTACTATCATATTGTATGCCCGTACGCGTCCCCGTACATGCGCGTTCGCTAAAGGAGTTTTGGTCCCATGCTCATCCATAGCATCCACGCACTCGTAGCGGATCGATCCGCCTTCCTTAAGAAGCACCTTGTCGGAATCGGGAACGGATAGTTACACGTAGGTCGTGCCGGCACCAAAAGGGGGGCGATTGTGGTTACAAGAACAATGAGAGGAGTGAGATGGCGGCCGGCGAAGGCACCGGCAAGGCCGGTCGACCGCCACTGATAGGGAATAGAGTTCCGCTAATATCATAACACTAAGTACTAGGATGACAAATAGCTACCTTGTACATAAATACTAGACAACGGGATACTAGTGCTAACACCCACCCTCGAGGTAGCCGAGGTCTTGACGTCGTCCTAGCTTGTGTCGAGGAAGGCGCCATCTTGGTCGAAGGTGTAGTGCTTGTAGCGTATGTCTCAAGCCGGGTAGGTGTAGCGACATGCGCTCATAGGAACGTGCCGCTACCGGCGAGTTGCCGATAAGAAGCGGTTTCAAATGTACTGTGTAATGTACTAGTCTGACATGTATCGGGAAAAACTGTCCCCGGGCAGATTAGCCGACGCGTGAGAGCGACCGGCGAGGAAGAAGCAAAGCCATCAAGGCCGTTAGGAGCGTGTAGTCACGCAAAAACATAGACGGGCGCTCGTGTTGACTCCCCACTTTCGCCGTGGGAAAGGTAAGCTCCCCGCTAAGTTAGGTGAGTGTTGCTGCGTTGCCTCGGGAAAAAACAATAACAATACTAATTAAAGTACGCACGGGCCGAATTTTCGCGGGTCGATTGTAAACAACTTGATCCGGTCGAGAGCATCGGTAGGTTGAAGGCTAGGTGAGACTGAAAGCTTGGTGGGGTGAGCGTGGCGCCGGGCGCTTTACACACGCTCCTCTCCTTATCACGTGGGAAATGGCAGGACAACCGCGGACAACCAGCTCGAAGGCGAAGCGTGGTGTCGGTTGGACGATGAATTACTAGCGTGGCGCCGAGCGCTTTACACATGCTCTACTCTTTTTAACGTGGGAGTAGGTAGGACTAGCGTGGCGCCGAGCCCTTTACACACGCTCTTTTGTAGTGTAACTTGGTGGAGGGCTTATAACTTGTCGGAATCGGGAACGGATAGTTACACGTAGGTCGTGCCGGCCCCACAAGGGAGCCGGCTATGGTGACTAGAGAAGTGAGAGGAGAGAGATGGCGGCCGGCGAAGGCACCAGCCGAGCCGGCCGACCGCCACTAATAGGGAATAGAGTACCGCTAATAGCATAACACTAAGTACTATGATGACAAATAGCTACCTTGTACATAAGTACTAGGCAACGGGATGCTAGTGCTAACACACTCGTCTCCTCAACCCCATCCATGTCAAAGGCATAGACGTCAATATCCACGGCTATGGCCTCATTGGACTCCACATGGCCTACCAAGATGGCCACAACCGCCGGATCCACATGCGGGCTTCTCATGCACGCAGCATGATATAGCCCGGCGCTCCCAGCATCATCTCTCAAGAGCACCTCCGCAAATTGCACAGCATTAGCTTCCATTACCCCGCCGTTGGCCAGCCCACCGCCAATGATCAACACGGGAGCTTCATCCTCGTCATGCACAAAAAGCTCCCTCACCTCTTGAATCTTCCCGGTACATTCACGTTCCACATTTGTCCTATGAACCTTCCATTTTAGCCAACTAAACCATGCACATGCTAACACTACACCCAACACTATACCCACATCCTCAGCTCTGTCGTCATCTTCGGCCCGCTCAAGGAGACCGGGCCAGGAGGAGTCAAATACTTGCTCGGTATAAGTGATCACTTCTCAAACTACATTTGGCTCCTTACACTCCCGTCCATAAAGGCAGTTGTGTCTACGCTCTCTTCTCTTCTCACCTACGTCCGTAACCTGCATTCTCGCCTTCATCATAACCGTGCATTCCGACCGACCATCAAGTTCGATTGTGATCCAAATTATCTCGACGTTGCATGTCGCACCATGATCACGTCCTTAGGTTACACCGCAGAGTTTACGGCACCATACACACACACAACCAACTCGCCAAAATGGGACGTCAGTGGGCTACTCTCACGGACTCGGCACTGTCATGATGCAGCACGCCAATTTCCCTTCAAAGTATTGGGGCCTTACCAAGCGCACGGCCGTTTACCTTCGCAACCGGCTTCCTACGCCAGCCACCTCTGGCGGTTCGGGTGGCGTTCTGTACTTTGTTCTTCATGGCGCCCATGCCGACCTCTCTCACCTCAAAGTCTTCGGATGCTCAACATACCTCCGTTTGGAAAATCACTACAGAGGCAATCTTTCCCCGAAGGCACTTCGTTGCAAGTTCATCGGGTATTGTGATGATGGTCGTGGCTATTGGCTTCTCAACCTCACCACTTCTAGCAAACTCGTCCGATCCATCCACGTTGCCTTTGTTGAATCAAAACCCGCGCACGCTATGGCGGCCCCGCCGATGGCATGTGGCACTTCTCAAGCCTCTCAGCCATCTCGTCTCGAGCATGGGGAGGCAACCAGTGCCAATCTCTCATGCGCGGACACCTCGCATATCGCAGTCCCGATCAGTAACTCCTTCTCAACCCTTGAGGATGTTCAAGAGGGCACATCAAACGACGACACATCAAACGACGCTCCGTCGCACCACACTGCCCGTGAGTCGTCTTCGTGCTTTGCCGCCGCTGCCGATGTTCAACGGATCAACAAGACCACCGGAGTCTTCACGCAAAATAAGCCTCCTCGGCCCGCTCGACCTGCTCCTCACTCCGCCAAATCAGAGTGGCCGGCGGCCCAGACAGCATAGCCCATGACATACCCACATGCGGGACACATCCCGGTGCCAATCGACATCAACCATGCATTGAGCGGCAAGTACGCCGCTACATGGCGCAAGAACATACGGTCGGAGCTTGCGTCACTACATAGCAAGGGGATATTCCGGATGGGAAACCTGCCGCTCGGACGTAACGCCATTGGCAACATGTGGGTCTGAACGTGAAGGCCCAACCTGATGGCTCCGTCGATCGCTTCAAGGCACGCTTTCTTGCGCCAGAGATTCAGTCAACGAGCACGAGTCGAGTATTTAGATACGTTCTCTCCCGTTGTCAAGCTCAGCACTCTGCGTGCGGTCCTCTCCATCGCTGCCAAGCGAAATTCCGCGGAAATCGAGACAACGTTTGTAAATGCTGACCTCCAAAATGAAATTTACATGCGTTAGCCCCGAAGGGCAGAGAATGGGACACCGCGAAACATGCGATTGCTTAAGAGCATCGATTGTTTGTGGGCTGAAACAAGTTTCGCGTGAGTGACATAGGCTGTTTCATTATACTCTATCTTCCCTTGGGCTCAAGCGAGCAACTTCCGACACCATCCTCTACACTATGAACCATCATGCGCATGGTCGTATTTGCATTATTCTAGTGCACGTGGACGACCTTGTGATGGTCTCCGAGCCACTCGAGTGGATCAAGTCCGCGAAGCGGGCCATCGGGGAGCAGTTCCGCATGACTGACTTTGGTGAGGCGAAGTTAATTATCGGAATAAATATTGCCAGGAACATGGAGGTTGGCACCATCTCTGTTTCCCATGAACAATATGCCATGTTGTCGAGAAATACGGCATGTTGGACAGCACACACTCCAAGGTGCCCATGGCGCCCACGCACTATTAAGATTGATAGGTCGCATCCGACCGGGACAAAGTGGCCTTGTCACTGTTAATCCATGTACACACGGAATGGCATGAAGGGGGTTAGAACCGCCGCTTCCCGGAACGGAGTTGTACGCCTTATCCAAGTACCGCCAAAAGTCGGTACCCGATAGGAATATATTGTGTATATGAACCCATCGCATCGCATCGCGACTGAGCGGCGAACACCTATAGGTGGAGGGCCAAGACTCCCCCGGAGTCTAGCGTACACATGTGTCAATTAGTAGTCCTACGGAGGGATATGTAAACACTCCCCCTTAATGGACAAACTCCGGCCGGTGCCCTAGTAAACCCCACGTAAATGCGGAGGGCCCATAACCTGTTAATCCATGTACACACGGAATGGCATGAAGGGGGATAGAACCGCCGCTTCCCGGAACGGAGGCGGTGTACGCCTTATCCAAGTACCGCCAAAAGTCGGTACCCGATAGGAACATATTGTGTATATGAACCCATCGCATCGCATCGCGACTGAGCGGCGAACACCTATAGCGAACACCTATAGGTGGAGGGCCAAGACTCCCCCGGAGTCTAGCGTACACATGTGTCCATTAGTAGTCCTACGGAGGGATATGTAAACACTCCCCCTGAATGGACCAAACTCCGGCCGGTACCCTAGTAAACCCCGCGTAAACGCGGAGGGCCCATAACCTGTTAATCCATGTACACACGGAATGGCATGAAGGGGGTTAGAACCGCCGCTTCCCGGAACGGAGTTGTACGCCTTATCCAAGTACCGCCAAAAGTCGGTACCCGATAGGAACATATTGTGTATATGAACCCATCGCATCGCATCGCGACTGAGCGGCGAACACCTATAGCGAATACCTATAGGTGGAGGGCCAAGACTCCCCCGGAGTCTAGCGTACACATGTGTCCATTAGTAGTCCTACGGAGGGATATGTAAACAGTCACCACCACAATACTTTACCTTCCGTGCCATCCTCGGGTCAGTGAACTTCCTTTGCATGTGATCAAGACCGGACCTCGCATTTGCGGTGAGCGTCATCACCAAACGACAAACATCTCACACGCAATTGCACATTAAGCGATTCAAACGATTGCTACGCTACCTCAATGGATTAAGTCCCATGGGAATCACCTACGGATGGTCACCTGAATACAATGCGGACGACATCAAAGTGCTCTCGGACTCTGAATGGGCAATAGCCACGACCACTAGACGATCGCAGTCATGAGTGATAGCTATGCTCTATGGTGGAGCAATCAGTTGGATTTCCAAGCAATAGGAGGTAGTGGCTCTTTCTACCACGGAAGCGGTGTATGTCGTTGTCAGCCGAGCGAGCCGGACAAAGTGCGGTGCATTTTGGCGCCCGGCGGCGGCGTAGGCGGCGGCCCCGGAGAGGGTGCGCTAGCATGCCCGTCGGTACATACCTCTACCTCCACGCGGTAGTCGTAGGTAATCATATAGCCGTGCTAGACATGGCACGGTGGGGGGCTAAACCACGTACCGTGCCGATCCGCGGGATCAGTAGCTGCCGGGAAGCCATGTACGGAGGGCTTTGGGAAATTACAATATGCGTACACCAAAGCTAAGATCTCCCGCTCGGGCCGTTCGATATGTTTTCCCGCTACTTAATGCTCCTCATATACCGTCCCATTGGGGGGTGGAGAGTGGGGCTATTGAACCATACAAACACAGTTAGTGTGGAAGATAACTTACGCAAACGTAGTTACAGTCACAGTCCCGCAAACGGAACATTTACGGCGACAACCAGCCTACATGCATGGTGTCGGGACAACAGAAGTGTGAAAGCTGTAGCCTAGCGACAGCTCTGTACCGAGTCAAACAGTTTATCGGTATGTCCGATCTAGACATGTACTAATCATATCTAAAGTAGCTTACAATAGCTATCTGCAACTAATACGTATACGGTATTACTTACAACACTCCCCCTGAAGGTAGCTACGGGATGAAGCGTTGCATTGGGTCTTGTCCTCCAAGGATCGCACTTCGGTGTCTTGCCAATGCAGGTCCTGGGAGGGGTTTGGTAAGCATGTCAGCCACAGAGTTGTACTCGGCTTCACACGTGGATGGAGCCACACAAGTCTATTGTTTGATCTTGTAACTAATTGGCCCGCGTCCGAGGGTGAAGAGATAGCCGGGGCAAGACTTGCGGGTGCTGCTGTCGTTGGCCTTGTCAGCGTCGGCAAAGCCTGTGAGCTGGAGGCTGTGGTCCAGCCCCCCCCCCCAACGTCAGGCGCATGTCGATGGTGCCATGAAGGTAGCGGAGAACCTTTTGCAGAGCCTACAAGTGTGCTTCCGTGGGTGAGGCTTGGGCGGAGCCAAGGATGCGCAAGACCGTGGAGACAGCGGGGCGCGTGCAGACGGGTGCGTATTTGGGTATGCCCATGAGACTAGGGTAGACGTCTGGGTCGAAGTCAGGGGTTGCGTTTGCCGCTCGGCCGATGACTATGGGGTCAATGGTGGGGCGACGACGGCCACGGGGGGTGTGGCCGCCACGCAGGGCTGGGGAAGAATGCCGTCCATGGAAGGGAGGAGGTGGGCCACCGGGAAAGGGAGAGCGGCCGGCCATGGAAGGCGGCGGGCCGTACGGATGCGGGTGGTCACGGGAGGGGGGGACGCGGTGAGAGGGCGCCTCCGGGATGAGAGGTATGGGGTGGTGAAGGGCATATCCAGCGGGGGGGTAGGGGGGGGGGGGTGGCGGGAGTTGTTCAACCGCGAGGTCGTGACGCGAGGGGTCGCGGTGTAGGGCAGAATTAGCGGGGGGGTTTGGGGGGGGTGGTGGAAGGTGTTCAACCATGAGCTCGGGACGCAAGGGCTCGCGGTGCGCATCGGGACGGCGCCGTGCGACGGCGGGGTCGCCAACAGGAGCTGCAGCGGTAGCAACAGCGAAGACCGATTGTGCGTCCGGTGGGACGTGGCCTGGCTGGGGATGCACAAGCAAGGGGAGGGTGTGCACGTCGTGGCTGTCCCGAAAGTGTTCGAGCTGAGCATCGTGGCGGCGCTGAGCGACAGGGGGGTGCGGATTACCACCCGCAACACGAAGAGCAACAATGGCGGCCGACCGCGAGTCGAGGTAAGCTTCAAGGAGCGTCATTTGCTCAAGGAGCAGCGCGAGAATATCCGGGGGGGGGTTGAGAGTGCTCTGCTGAGAGCCTGAGTCAGGGGAGTCAGGAGGTGAAACAAGCGGAGAGTCGGCAGAGCGAGTTTTCGGCGCCATTTCGACGGAGGGCGAAAAAGAAAGAGCTGAATAAAAAACAGGCAGCGGTAAAAACCGCTAGCCGGACTCGTGCCTAACAGCGGTTTCAGAGAGACGGCATGATGCCCGCCGACCCCTCGGCTTGTAGCCCCGGGGTGTCTCAAAGCACCTTTTCTGTATCCTCCACCCACTGTGGGGCACAAGTCGAGGCCAAGGCCAGGACATGTGGAGCGCTGCGCTGCCGGCTGAGTCGCTAAGATAATATAAAAATAAAAAGGTAAGCTACGGTTGGCGTGCAACCTGTGGATGCGTATTCACCCGATAGTGCGCCCCCCCGTTCTCCAGCTTGGACTTGTGTGCACCCTGTCCACACACGACGAGTGCGTCGGTGTGGGTGGCTAGCTATCGCCGTCGAGTGGCTGACTTAAGAGGGGTGGTGGCGGGTTTTAAATCGCAGTTTATACTGGCGATACCGCCGACGACAAGTTGAAAGTACTAGGTGTCTATACAAGCTTACCTTCTGCGGGAGAGCTGTCGATCGCAGCTCGCCGAACCAGGTTGTCGCGCGTGAGTGACGTGAGGCGGGGGCCCATAACCTATTGAACCATGCAAACACAGTTAGTGTGGAAGATAACTTACGCAAACGTAGTTACAGTCACAGTCCCGCAAACGGAACATTTACGGCGACAACCAGCCTACATGCATGGTGTCGGGACAACATAAGTGTGAGAGCTGTAGCCTAGCGACAGCTCTGTAACGAGTCAAACAGTTTATCGGTATGTCCGATCTAGACATGTACTAATCATATCTAGAGTAGCTTACATTAGCTATCTGCAACTAATACGTATACGGCATTACTTACAACAGGGGCATGTATCTATGAACCATTTTTTGGCGAGGGGGTACGGACGAATCAACGGCGGGTTGAAGGTGTTGGAGCTGGCGGCGGAAAGCCGGGCAACTGCTCTAGGGAAGGGCGCTCGCTACACGTCGACCGGCATGTTGATGTCGAGCTTACCCAATGGGCAAGCGCATCACGACACCATCACCTAGGAGGACTGTCGCGACGGGAGGAGCGGCGACGTCTAGCGGCGGGGTTATCCTCGGGATAAACAGCCGCCGGAAAACTCTATGTGGAGGGTTTGAATAATTTTCGCACCCCCGCAGTCTTTTTGGATCCGGCAATGGTGACCATGCCCTACCCACTATCGCTAGTTACACCTAATATTAATGAGTACGAGCCCGGGTCAGCGTCGAGGCTCGCACTTGAAACAAGGGTGCTCGACGGACGCGCGATCGGTGGGTGGAGGGTCCGGCCGCTGGCTGATTTTCTAGACGGGTACCCAGGTACCAAACAGAAAAGGCCGGGGAAATGGCCGGGAAATCTTTTCTGCGCGGCGGCAAGAGCGCTAGCTTTTTCTGTGTGATACTCTTGGTCCCCCCCCCCCCAACCTACCCCCGAGGTGACGGGGGGGCTCGACTAGGAGGGAAGTCGCGACGGGAGGAGCGGCTACGACCTTGGGGCAGGGCTTACGAGATGCGACGGCGGTATCGACGAGCGACCGCGTGAGGAGTTTTTTTGCTAGGTTTTCCCCTCCTCTCTTCGGCAAGACCGAAGTCATGCGGGAGCTAGATAAGATTGGCCCGTCGCCCCTCTCGAACGCAGATCGGCCTAGGCCGGTCGGCACCCCGGTTCGGTTGAAGCGGGCCGTGCATCGTAAAGGTCGAGCAGCAGTTTCATCTTGTATTTCTTGACAAGTGGCTCTATAGTTTCGGCTGCCGACCGGCCTAGGCCGATCCGCCTTCAAGAGAGGCGACGGGCCAACATAATCAAGCTCCCGCATGACTTCGGTCTTGCCGGAGAAAAGGGGTTTTGAGCTAGCGAAAAAAGACCTCCTCACGCGGTCGCTCGTCGATCCCGCCGTCGCATCTCGTAAGCCCCGCCCCAAGGTCGTAGCCGCTCCTCCCGTCGCGACTTCCCTCCTAGTCGATCCCTCCCGTCACCTCGAGGGTAGGTTGGGGGGGACCAAGAGTACCACACAGAAGGCGCCCGCCGGCGGCGCAGCGGCGGCGGCCCCGGAGGGGGGTGCGCTCGCAGGCCCGTCGGCATCCCCTCACCTCCCCGTGGTGGGCGCTGGAAACCCCGTAGCCGTGCCAGGCCTGGCACGGTAGGGGGCTAAGAGGGCCGACAGCTCGATCCGTGGGATCAGCAGCTGTCGGGAAAGCCCTGTACAGAGGGCTTTTGAAAAAATAATTTCTGTGCACTACCGGCGCCAAGATCTCCCGTTCGGCCCGTCCGATATGTTTTTTCGCGCACAGATACTCCTAGATACAGCCTTACTTTTAGGAGTGGGACCTGTACTACGGCAGCGTTTGATGGCGAGGACGGTACGGCCGGATCAGCGGTGGGAGGCGGGTGTTGGAGCTGGTGGTGTCCAGCCGGGAAGCAGCGCCAGGAAAGGGCGCTCGCTAGCTATCGACTAGCCCTGTGCCGGTCGAACCTTACCGAGGGGTGAGGCAAGACATGGCACAGGACGGCGGCTAGTCGCAGACGGAGGAGCGGCTACATGAGGCGGCGGCGATCCTCAGGATCAGCCGCCGCCGAAAAGCCATGTACGGAGGGCTTTTTTGGACACTAAAATAATGTCCGTACCCGGCGTCGAGCAAGTTGGGGAGCAGCACCAGGGTAGGGCGCTCACTAGCGCGTCGCTACGTCGTGCACCGTCATCTCCCGGGGGGAGGAGTCAGCTGGGACAGCAAGGAGGACAGTCGCGACGGGAGGAGCGACACGATCTGGCGGCGACGACCCTTTGGGTCGGCGCCGCCGGAAAACCCGGCACGGAGGGTTTTGCTTAATTCCGGGCGCCCGCGGCCCGCCGGATCCGGCTACGGTGACCTGCCCCCCCACCTCTTCGACACCCACTACCCCGACAGACCTTCATACTCCTAGGAGTCCTTGAGCGTGGGCCCGGGTGAGCGCGGAGGCCCCCGCTCAAGAAAAGGCTGCTCGGTGGACGCGCGATCAGAGGGGGGAGGGTACGGCCACAGGCCGGAAAACCGACAGGTACCCGGGTACCAGACAGAGAAAAAACCGGGGAAATGAGCGGGGAAAATTCAGGCGCGGAGGCAGGAGCGCTAATTTTTTCTATGTCTGTGGGTCTCGATCCCCCCCACCTGTCCTCGAGGTGATGGGGGACCTCGACACGGAGGACCGCCGCGTCGGTGGATGCGGCAAGACCTTGGGGCGGGGTTTACGGGATGGAGCGGCGGGATCGACGAGCGACCGCGCGAGGAGGGGTTTTTTGCCAGCCTTTCCCCTCCTACCTTCGGCAAGACCGAAGTCACGCGGGAGCTAGATTAGGCTGGCCCGTCGTCCCTCCCGAACGCCGACCGGCCTAGGCCGGTCGACACCCCGGTTCGGCGGGAGCGGGCCGTGCATCGTGAAGGTCGAGCAGCAGTTTAGTTTTGCATTTCTAGACAAGTGGATTTATTTTTAGATCTGTTTTTCTTGATTACAAAATTATTACGCTGTTACTGCTTAGGTGGGGGGACTGTGGCAATTACTGCGGTTGCTTACAGTTATATAACTCCCGAGGAACGTCGGCACACATTGCAGATAGGTGTGTCGATAAGAAATGTACCTGGTCGGAGAGACCCGGGCCCAACTTGCTAATAAATCCTGTATGGCAAAGTAGAGTGGCCCGTGAGACAGCACTCGGTCGAGTTTGCCGGGACATGTTGTGAACAATTTCAATTTCAATTTCAATTTCAATTTCAATTTCAATACCACACAGAAAAAGCTAGCGCTCTTGCCGCCGCGCAGAAAAGTTTTCCCGGCCATTTCCCCTGCTTTTTCTGTTTGGTACCTGGGCACCCGTCTAGAAAATCAGCCAACGGCCGTACCCTCCACCCAAGGATCGCGCTTCCGTCGAGCACCCTTGTATCGAGTGCGAGCCTCCGCGCTGACCCGGGCTCGCACTCATTAATATTAGGTGTGCATGTCGATAGGGGGTAGCGGTGGGGTAGGGCATGGTCACCATTGCCGGATCCAAAAAGGCCGCGGGGGTGTGAAAATTATTAAAATCCTCCGCGGATTTTATCTTTTTCCGGCGGTGGTTTATCTTGAGGATAACCCCGCAGCTAGACCTCGCCGTTCCATCCGTCGCGACAGTCCTCCTAGTTGTTGGTGTCGTGTTGCCCCCGCCCATTGGGTAAGCACGACGTCAACATGCCGGTCGACGTGTAGCGACCGCCCTTCCCTAGCGCTGCTTCCTGGCTTTCCGCCGCCAGCTCCAACACCCTCAACCCGCCGGTGATCCGTCCGTACCCCCCTCGCTAAAAAGTTATTCACATATACATGCCCCATCCCCCCAAATGAGACGGTATATGAGGAGCATTAAGTAGCGTAAAAACATATCGGACGGCCCGAGCGGGAAACTTTAGTGTTGGTGTACGGGTATTGTGATTTCCAAAAACCCTTCGTATACATGGCTTCCCGACAGCTGTTGATCCTGCATATCGCAGCTGCCGGTACCCCGTTTAGCCCCCTACCATGCCAAGCTTGGCACGGCATGAGGTTTACCTACGCCCACCGCGTGGAGGTAGAGGTGCGTGCCGACGGGCTTGCGAGCGCACCCTCTCCGGGGCCGCCGCCGCTGCGCCGCCGGCGGGCGCCGGAACGCGGCTTTACATGTTTTCCAGTCGACACCCGGAAATGGATGGCCTAACGGAGCGCGTCAACAACACGTTTTAGCAACTTCTGCACTTTTTCTGTTGCTACGATGGAACGAACTGGACAGTCATGTTGCCTTAAGTGGAATTCGAGTACAATGCAACCCCGTGCGCTTGGAATTGAGCTGACTCCTTTAGAGGCGATAAAAGGGGAGCGTCCCTTAGTGCATGTAGAGTCGAAAGACGGCAAGACAACGTATGAAGCCGTTTATGAGGCGTAATGAGCAAGCGCTAACAGTAAGGAAGTGTTCGTGACCTATTTGCAAACCGACAAAATGGAAAGTCAACGTCTACCTCATTGCAAACTAATTCGCCATTGACAACATGTCCCACCCCTTTCAGGCATTGTATTTCACACTTGAATACCTCTTCTTGAAAGCGCTTCGTCACATTCAACCCTACCGCAATTTTCTCCATAATTCAGCCTCCTATAGTCCACACTTTTCCGGTTTCTACTACATCCCTCATCTTCCTCCCTCTACTCATGTGACTCCACTCCTAGATCGATGAGCAACTCTGATTTTCTCTGCCAAATCATATGTCCTGGCATGGGATTGGACACAATCAAAATTCCCAGATGGGTCCTAAAAAATTCCCATCGGCCCTTCTCTCATTGTGGCAATGGTGGCCTTCCCCGCGGAAGAAATCAAAATCAAACTCATGGTCGTGTCAACACCCCCCATCCACACAGTCACTCGTGCAAAGCTGGCAACCATCGACGTCGGTTTGGACTCAAATGCCACGCAGGTTCTTATTGACAGCGCATGGCTCCTCAGACTCATACGCAAAAAATACCGCATATTGTCAATGCCTCGTTTCACCACCACCTCCACAAAGATGCACATGAATCCATCCAAGACAAAAACAAACACCGGACTGTGCTCGGAATGCTCACACCCCTAAATAAAAGCCCATTATGGGTCCGTTTGGAATGAACTCGCATTTAGCATCGCCACAACGACGGTTTATGGACACCTACCCTCCCTCATGTACTCCACCGGTATGAATCACAGTGAGAGAGTAAACTATATGGCCTTACATCGTCCATAACTCAACTGGCGGCTCTTCCACCAACCGTATTTATACTCACATATTAAGATATCCCGTCGCGCACAGCAATACCCACACTATCAAACCCCTAGCCATCATCACCAAGCACGGTAACATATTCCACATTACCCAACTCAGCCACGCCCTCTTCATCGGCAACGCACACCATCGCGAGCCCACCCAAAAACAAATCACTCACAAGCAAGAATTCATCTCAGGCGCCCACAACACCCGATTATTCTCATGGTGCCCTAATTAACGCAACAATGCTCTATTTGTGGCTAGTTCCTTAGCAACGGTCACATAGCCGGTAACTACCCTATCTTGATTGGCCTTCGCCAAGACCGTTATAACATCACCTTGCAATTACTTGTCTCACTCCTCGAAACAGCTAATGGCGAAAGATGTGATATCATTTGCTTAGACTTCGGCAATAAACCAATAAGACAATTCACACCTCCTTCTCAAAGTAGCCGTCTTTCCCAAATGGACGCCTCCACACATACCCCTCATGTTGTCTCACGGATGGCGGACATGAACGACGGCCTGCATTCCTCCGCCCCTAACACTCCTTCCATCATACTTCCTCCGGGCACACAAACCCGAATTTATCTATCTCATCAAACCCAATTACACCACGAAGCCATATGGACGGCACAACTGAATTCAATCCCCTCCATCTAAACTGGCGAATGTGAATATTGTACAAACTCCATCCGTTTCTAATTCGCACCAATTATCATGACGAAATGCGCCCCCATCGCAAGGATACTCAAACATCACTGGCCTCGGACACACGTCCACGTTCTTCCCATCGTTATGAGCCGTACATGCTCACACACACTACAACAATCAAAAGCATTACAGCCCTCCTTACACTCCGCAGGGACCCGTAAGATAAAGGAAATCCCACACCACATCTATAGTTCACAGACTCCACGTTCACTCAGTCCAATAACTTCCCTGCCTCCTCCAAGAAATCTACCGAGCCTCGGCACTATCCTCTATCAAACGCGCACATAACCCCAAGGAACGACAAAACACCATTTACTTCACCAGCATGGTCACTCCCGGGGAGGGGGGTAGGGGGCGGGGGCTATACGGGGGGAGGGTATAAGACATCAAGCAGCATAGTATGACATATCGTAAATCAATCTCAAATTTGCAAACCGATTTCGATACCCGCCAAACCGCAACCCGAGACACTAACCGTATCATCTTCCGCCTACACATCCACACTATCCAATGGCTTCACCAATGTGCTCCGCATTTACCACATCAAGTGTTTTACTCCCTTTTAAACATTTTTCCCGCGATTTACATTCCTCCGCATCCGACAAGGCCCAACGCCTAAACCACACATTACCAAGAACCTCCAAGGGGACAGTTAAGCTCTACCGCGACTTCTGAGAGGATAGACAAGGAGACCCCCAACCGTGACAAGTTTTGTACACTAAGTTTCCAAGACGGCATATGCGAGAAAGGCCTTAGATAGAAGCCATCGTATGATGGATAATTGTTGCGAATCATTTTCATTTGCACTTCGTTACCAGCGAAATCAGTGCGGTTGATAGTGTGAGAGGTGGGTGGGGTGGAGCGTACCAGAATCTTGACATGTGTGTTTGTTACCGGGTGGGTAGTTGCTAATCTACGCGGGGAAGACCCTCTTTTCTTTGAGCCGTCCGTGCATGCACATTTCTTCGAGTTGCATGCAAGAACAACGGGTATCGGGGCATAGGTCACAAGCCACGTGCATTATGGGAGGGGATGTGTAGGTGTGTGGGCTTGGGAGGGGGGTGGTAGATGCGGGGTATAGGAGGCAACCAAGTGTGAGCATGGGGTGGTGTGTGATTGGAAGTGATATGGGTGTCGTAGGTGGATTCGCTGGTGTTGTGAAGTGCCGTTAAGCAGTGCGATACAAGTCTAGTTATGGCGAGGGGGTTGTCGACGAGGTAGACGTCGAACTTCCAACGAGTAGCGAATGGTGTGAGGGGAGGGATGTCGATGTGTTGGACATGGGGGAGGAAGATGGCCGCGTTGTTGGGGAGAGTGTAGAGGTGGTGGATATATGGGTAGTTAAAGTTTATTCTGTGCCGGTACAACGTGTGTTCCCATCGAGAGAGGATGTTAAGCATGGCGCTCGGGGACTGGGGCGATGTTATGTGGTGTTTGTGATGGCGTGTCCTAACGCGTGGTGCATACATTTGTGGTTGTATTCCGGGTTCACGACTTTGGTGCAATGCCATGTGTGTGGGGCGGTGCTGCCGCTAGATGAAAAGATATCATCTTCGGGGAACATCGAGTGTTGGGAGTGGAGTTGGAGTGATTTCTTGATTGGGTTGGAGTTAAACTTGATTTGTGTGTGGAATATGCGAGGCGAAGTGCTGTTAGGAGGTCATACATAGTGTGTCCCTGCGGTCCCATGGGAGTTATGCTATTGTGGGTGATTGTTTTTTCGGAGAGGGAGCCGACTCGGGGAACGAGGTGGTAGACATCTTCTTCGAATGTGCAACGGGTGGGGTCGGGGCGGAAGAGTTAGATGCGGGGGCATGAGAGAGTGATTGCCGCGGGACCGTCGGGGTTACAAATAACGGATGTGTCAAGGAGGTGGGGCGCTCTTGCCGCCGCGCTAAAAGGATTTCCCCGCCATTTCCTCGCCTTTTTCGACTCTAGGACCCGGGTACCAATTGGGCATCCAACTAGCGATCGTATTCTCCTTCCGCCATTCGCGCGTCCGTCGAGCACCCTTGTTACGACTAAAAGCCTCCGCGCTTACCATGGCTCGCACTCTCTTATATTAGGCATGCCTAGCGATTGCGGATGGCGATAGGGTAGGGCATGGTCGCTATTGCCGGATCTAAAAGACCGCTAGGGTACGGAAATTATTCGAAACCCTCCGTACGGGGTTTTCCGGTGGCGGGTGATCTTGAGGATCGTCGCCGCCATACTTCGCCGTTGCCCCCCTCGCGACACTTCTCCTCGCTGTTGGTGTCGTGTTGCCCCCCCCCCCCCCCCCCCCCCCCCCTAGGTCAGCAGCTCGACGTCAACATATTGGTCGACGAGTAGCGAACGCACTTCCATGGCGTTACTTCCCGGCAGTCTGCCGCCACCTCTAGCACCCTCAATCCACCGCAAATCCGTTCATACTCTCCTCGTCAAAAAATATACCTCCTTCGCCTCCTTATCCGGAGGGTATGTGAGATTATTCATTCGCGCAGAAACACATCGGATGGACCGAGCGGATCGTTGCGCTTGTAGTGTACATAAATAATGTATTAAAGCCCTCCGTACATGGCTTTCCCGACAACTTCTAATCGATCGTAGCTGCCAGACTCACCTCGCCTAGGCCCCAACCGTGTAAGGCATAGCACGGCTATAGGGTTACCACTAACCAACGCTCACCATGAGGAGGTGGGAGTGAGTTCCGACGGGCATGAGAGCGCACCCCCCCTCTAGGGCCACCGCCGCTGCGCCGCCAGCGGGGGCCTCTTTACGGGAAACTGTCGGAGTCGGGAACGGATAGTTACGCGTAGGTCGTGCCGGCCCCGCAATGGGGCCGGGTGTGGTGACGAGAAAATTGAGAAGGAGAGAGATGGCGGCCGGAAGGCACCGGCAGGGCCCGCCGACCGCCACTAACAGGGAATATAGTATCGCTAATATCATAACACTAAGTACTAGGATGAAAAATAGCTACCTTGTAGATAAGCATTGGTAACGGGATGCTTGTGCCTATTGAAACATCCGTTTTCTTTTTACAAGACGTTTGATGATGGTCTCGAGTTTGCAACAGTGCGTTGGACAAGAGTTTAGACGAGACAGTTTCCCCATTACTAAGGCGTGTGCGGGGTGGAGCTTCATGATGATCACTCGAAATATACCGGTCCGCAGATGGTGTTGGGCTCCGAGTTGAGTACTCGGGGAGTTAGTCGTCGGGGTGCTCCACGGGGTTGTCGGCAACACTTGGCAACTTGGGTTGTAGAATGGGGGAGGGGGGGTTCGTTATAGCGGGGGTGGTTAATGACGATATGACTTTATAACAAGTACCGGTAAATCGGTTGTTGTCTTAGGGCGTACCCAATACTGCCATCTAGGTCTTAGGAATAGATTCTGATGCCGAAGGTCTGCTTATTTTTCCCTCTCCATTAGCGGTACTAACATCATCTCAATAACACATGACATCATCTTTTTTGCGATTGTACATATGGGAAAATAAACAGCATAATGTCAATTACACATAACGTCATCTTTATTCTGTATTTACCATAGGGCACGTTTTGCCAAAGATGTCAGCTTGCTTACAATTTGGCCAAAAGACACCCACTGACAGGGTCTGGGGGTCGATAGCGCAAGATTATAGGGATGGGTGGGTGGGTTCGCGCGAAGCCTAGATTGGCTGAGCGCGAAAGCAGAGAGTGCCTAGGCTCGTGGCTAGCTACGGCTTATAAGGCACGGGCTAGCTAGAGCTGACCGTTGGGGAAGTCGTTGGTCGTTGGTTGCGTCTAACTGCTCGGGCAAGGTGGTTGCCTTGCAGGTTTGGCGCGCCGCTATTAACGGTAATAGTAACCGCTAGAGTTACTGTCCCGTACACATGATATTGGATATGCAAACCTCTAGATTCAAATCAATCTGACCATTTACCCTATGGCACGTTTTGCCAGTTACCTAAAGCCCAAGGCTTGCACAGCCAGAATTAGTGTTGCGGGGGGAACGGAGTGAGCCAGCCGAAGAACCGCCAAGCAGCAGGTGTTGGGGTCATGGTTGGGTCAATATATTTGCCTTCGGTCACAGAGTTGTTCTTGGCCAAGCCACCCATAAATTTGATTACGGGGAGGGGCGCCCCGATGCAGCTGGCAGCGGACGCCGCGCCTTTCCGTAGGCTGTGCGATGTCCATTTAAAGCCGGCGGGCGCGGACGAGTTGACTGTGAGGAGGGCGAGGGAGAGCCAGGTGGAGATGGTGGACGCGGCACCCCAATCGGCGGAGGGTTGTGAAGGTGAGAAACTCCAGAAGGCGAGCGGGGGTGGCTTGCTATAGAATTTAGTGCAGAATATAGCGCGCTGTTCCGTGTAGTAGTCGAGCAGGTCTGCCAAGACGGGGTTGGCGGCGACCGGGATAGCGATAACTTGTTTCTCGCTGGCGTCGCGGCGCTGGTCGCCTTTAGATTTTCTTACAAACAGACAGATTTGTTGCGAAGGTCTGTCGACGGTTAGGTCGCTTGTTTGGCAACGGGCGCCAGTTTCGGCTCGGCAGAAAAAGGTGTAATTGACGCACACAGCGAGGCAAGCTCTGAAACGTTGCAGTTGGGGGAGCGCGGCGGGTGTCCACGGAAGGGTGAGGCGTAGCGTGTCGGCGGCCTGTAGGATGTTGAGGGCGACGGGCGCGGGTAGAGGAAGGCGCGTGGTGGCGGGGATGAGGCGGTGCTGCAGCATTTCGAGGTCACGTCGGGCGTCCGCCAGGAGGTCGCCCACAACAATAGGTTGGCGTTGGTGGTCGCGAAAGAAGTTGTTGACAACAGAGAAGTAGGATTGCATGGAGCTTGCGGAGACAGTGCCGAGCAGGGCTAACCACGCGGTGTAGCGTACCATGGTAGCGGGAGTGGCCTGTAGGGGGGCGATATTTTCCTGTGTACAGAAAATAAAAAATTGCCGCAGCGCGCTGTCGTAGCTTGAGTACGTAGAGGGCGCTAGGGAGTTGCTGAGTAGAGCGACCGCTGTAACCCCTAGCTTGTCAGTTCCTAGAAGGTCTTGGAAAGTTTCAGCCAGATTGGCGGACCAGGGCGCCGGTGCTGCTTCGAGGCGCAGGCCGTAGCGGGGTGGTCCTGTACGCAGAGGCGGCACGCGCTGTACTGGGGCGGTTAATTTTGGCGGGCGAAGCGCCCGTCCAATCGCTCCGCGCCGGGTGTAGAGCCACGAAGGGGTTAGAGACGAAAGGCCACGATGCTCCACGCGGGAGGCCCGACCCCCTCGGGTTTGCCGCGCCTGCCGGGAAAGAATAGGTCGCGCGCCGCTGGGAAGTGTAGAGTTTCGGTGGCCAATCGAGCGAACGCGTGGTACCACGGTTTGTTGGGCCAAAAGGGCGTAGCTGAACGAGGGGAAGTGTCGCGTGACGCTCGAGTGCGCATGGGACGAAAAGGTAAAACTGACACCCTGCTCGACAACGAGAGTCGAGACTGCATTCGCGCGAAGCCTAGATTGGCTGAGCGCGAAAGCAGAGAGTGCCTAGGCTCGTGGCTAGCTACGGCTTATAAGGCACGGGCTAGCTAGAGCTGACCGTTGGGGAAGTCGTTGGTCGTTGGTTGCGTCTAACTGCTCGGGCAAGGTGGTTGCCTTGCAGATGGGACGCGCCGCTATTAACGGTAACAGTAACCGCTAGAGTTACTGTCCCGTACACATGATATTGGATATGCAAACCTCTAGATTCATATCAATCTGACCATAATTATATGGTAAAAAAATGTCCCTATCTCCACAATGCGCGGCCCGCTCCCGCCACTCGCTCAAATTACCTAGTCCGCATGCGCTAGTCCAGTCGGGCCTACTTGACCTCTACTATTGCGGATTCCGGTAGTGCCGGAGTTCGGGGTGAAGGCAAGCAAAAAACCCTCACTCTGGTAGTCAACGGCCCCGACTCGACCCCGACCATGACCCCGA
Organism: Tetraselmis chui; assembly: GCA_026401115.1. Lineage (NCBI taxonomy): Eukaryota > Viridiplantae > Chlorophyta > Chlorodendrophyceae > Chlorodendrales > Chlorodendraceae > Tetraselmis > Tetraselmis chui. The sequence goes on from JAPMLY010000150.1 coordinate 114,191, forward strand.
CCCTGACCCCGACCCCGACTCGCTGCCATGGGACCGCCTATATGAGCGTTGTGTTGTCGCGATAACCCTTAGCACAACGCGGCGCCCGCGGGCACTCACCCCCGCATCCTCGTGGGGGGCGTTGGTAACCCTATTGTCATGCCAAGTTTGGCACGGTAAGGAGCGAGGCGAGGATGAGCCAACAATTGCAATCCGCGCGATTATAAGATGTCGGGAACGCTTTGTACGGAGGGCTTTTAAAAATATTTTTTGTACGCTACCGGCACCAAGATCTCCCGCTCGGCTCGTCCAAAATGTTTTTTTTAAACCATATACTACTAAGATCCCGTCCCATTTGGGGGCTGGGGCATGTATCTTTAGGAGTGTGTGGAGGCGAGGAGGGTACGGACGGGTCAACGATGGGACATGGGTTTTGGAATTGGCGGCGGAATATAGAGAAACACCGCTATGGTATGGCGCTTGCTTAACTTCGACCAACACGTGGACGTCGAGATGGCCGAAAGAGGGGCGGCACGACAACATTAGCGAGGAGAACTATCGCGACGGGAGGAGCGGCGAGGTATGGCGGCGACGATCAGGATCGACCACCGCCGGAAAGCCCCGTACGGATGGTTTTGCATAATGTCCGTACCCCTGCCACCTTTTGGATCCGGCAAGGGCGACTATGCACCATGCTACCGCTACCCTCTATCGCTCGGCACCCCTAATGTTAGAGAGATCGAGCCCGGGAAAGCGCAGAGGCTCGCACTCAAAATAATGGTGCTCGACGGACGCGCGAGCGGCGACAAGAGGATATGGCCGCATAAATGTATCCGTGTACCGGATTGATAAAGCCGTGGAAATGGCCGGAAAAAACTTTTCTGCGCGGCGGCAAGAGCGCTAGCTTTTTCTGCGTGGCTGTTTGGGTACCCCTCACCTGTCCTAGAGGTGGCGGGGACCTCGACACGGAGCAAAGTCAAGACGGGAGGAGCAGTTGCGACCTTAGGACACGGCTTGTGAGATGCGACGGCGGGATCGACGAGCGACTACGTGAGGAGTTCTTCTCGCTAGCCTTTCCCTCCTTTCTTCGGCAAGACCGAAGTCACACGGGAGCTAGATTAGGCTGCGCCGGCGGCGGGCTCCGGGGATGGTCAATTCGTGAGTTGAGAACATAATGTGAGCACCGATAAAGGGGTTTCAGAGCGGTATGTGGACCGAATGGGATGAGAACCCTTGGCCAAGGCTTGGGAATTGGGAAGGCTTCGACCAATGGCAGTTAGTGACAAACATTGGTTAATCGGCACATATGCATATAAATAGCCAAGGCATGAGAGGTGCTGAACAACAAAAAACGGGGGGTGCTGACTTGAGAGGTTGCTCATTGATAATGTAGACGGGAGGTGGCATGCTTGGGAGGATCATCCCGCGCGAAATAACACCCGCTTCTACCATCAGTGTTGTGACGGGTCCACGGTCGCGACTGTGGGTGTCGACTAAGCGATCCGCATCATGTTCTGCACGGGGTTAGAGAGGCGGTGGGGCACATAGTTGGAGAGGAGTGTAGCGTTGGAGTAGGTTGGAGTAGGTAACGCGAGTAGGCTGATGCTCGTGGCCAAGGTTAGAGTCGTTGGTGGCGGCGGGCATGGACGCCCGGACGCTCGGGAGGGCGCGCGAATGTGCGCGCGCCCTCGTCTCGGAATCATATTGTAATTCATTGGTTACGGTGTGCTGTTGTATTGTTGTGGGTATATATCATGTCGACTTTGAATGGGAAGGCGCGGACTTTATCAAGTGGACAAAATTCAAATTTGTGATGGTGGCGCCTTTGAATATGTACCGTTTGGTGTATCCACGAATCCACTTACCAAGGTGAGCTGTGCTCGTTTGGGAAAAAGTGGGGGGGATTCCTTCCGTGAAATAGTGGGCCCTATTCCCACCTGCAATCCTTCGGTCATGGGGTGGCGATGTCTAGAGTTAAGACGGTCGGGACGCATGCTCGAGGGCATTGCGCGACCCATTCATGTGTGTGACAATCCGTAGCAGCACCGAAGTAGTACGTTGGAATCCATTACGGTGTTGAATGACGGTAACATATGTTTTAAAATCGCCGGATCCAAAGCAACCAATCGGGAAGCAACACTAGGGCTTGTCGCTCACTAGCTTCCGATCAACGTCGCCAAGCTTCACGTGCATGGGGAAGGAGTACGCCTAAGCAATGAGGATGATGGTCGCGACTGGGGGGGGGAGAGACGACGAAATCTGTCGGGTGTGACCTTCGGGGTCGGCCACCGCAAGAAATCTCGACAAGGACGGTTTAGAAATAATTTCCTCGTGCCCCGCGGCCCGTCGGATCCGGCTACGGTGACTTGCCCTCCCGCTTTTGACACCCACTATCGCACGGCATACCTAATATCATTGAGTGTGGGCCCGGGTATGCGCGGATGCCCACTCTCTATAATGCAATGATACTCGATGGACCCGGTAGCGGAAGAACGAGGGTACGGGCATTGGCCCGAGAACCATACATGTACCCGTGTACCAGTACATGAATAACTAGGAACATGCTGGGGGGGGGTATTTAAACGCGGAAATAATCCTAAAACTCTCGACCACGGGTAGAGCCCACTAAATCGCTAATGCACAACGTCAAATTCCGATAATCCACTGGTACGCGAAATAATGTCATACTAAGCACGGAGTTTAACGACTCAGACTCGTAATCGGTGCTAAGGTTGGCGAGGATCGCGTCAAATGAGGCATATAGGCCGGCTCTGCGTCAAGCACAAGCGGCGGTATGTTCAAGCCCCCAATCTCCGCTGGTAGGGATAACTGGCGTGTGGCGCAATCAATTTTATCATGCGTTGTACGTGCGGGTAGACCCCATAATAAGAAAACCACAATCCGTGTACTTCAATGTCTGTTGTAGGAAGATTCGGGCGACAAGTTTCAGGAGGGAGGGGACGAAACATGCGCCCGCATTTGCATACCGCATACGTGATCATGACGTGAACTACCGATTGCGCTCAACCGAAATCTAACTCCGAAAACTACATGATCTTGTCCAATAATAAGCGTCGGTGCGCGAAATATGTAAAAAGATTCTTATAAGAAAAAGCAGCGGAGACCACCAAGCAAAAAAAAGAAAAGAGAACCTAAGCGCGAGGAACATGAAGGCATGCCACATCATCAACACTGCCCTCCTGCACAACGCCGCGGAGATAGGAACCCAAAGTACCATGAAGAGCAGCAGAAAGACGTTGCATGAACTATCGCCGCACACCCCCCCAAGAACGCCGAAAAGGAACATAAGTAGTTCGACAAACGAATTGTTGCATACGGACATACATGTCAAAGCGCAAAGAACGAAAGTCAACAACACCCATGCCATGATAGCGACGAACTACCACCAAAATACCCAGGCGATCAACCAACTTAACCGCCATAGGCGCTAACCGGCCCCCATCCTCTAGAGCGACGGGATAGTAGTCATGGACCGACTGAACCGAAGGCGTGCCAAGCAAAGCAGAAGTGCGGAGGTCCGCATTAAATTTGCCATGTTGAGCTCCCAATGCAAGACTGCCCGGGAGTGGGAGACGAGCACCTACAAGAGGAACATTGATCTTCGTGCGAGTACTTATAACCGTCACATCAACAACAAGATGATAGTGCGGAGCCATGAAGTCTAGCCAAACCACATGGTGCGCGAATATCGTATCGTCCATTGTAGAGGTCCATTGTATGTCATCGAGAAATTTATGGCAAGGGGAGCGCCAAGCGTAAGGTTACCAGAAACCACGCGGATCGTAACCCTAATTGAGCTCAAATATTAGCTCAAAATCAATGGCACGGGGTAACATGCATGAAGACTTGCTAGCTTGTTGTACCCATGTGCATATCTTGGCAAGTTCCTCCGTGGCGATATCTAACGCGGTCGGGACATGCTCTGTCTTGACAAAATATTTTCATCATGTGAGAATGCATGTACACTCCTCCACAAAAGTCCGGACATGCATTATGTTAAGCATAAGCTAGTCAAGAACACGCTCCCCTCTCACCACGTCAAGCACGACGATACCCGAGTACCACCCAATTGTAGGAGAGCCGAGAAGCAAGCAGTATGCCGCCATCCGGGGTGGTTAGACCTCAGCTAAAAGCGGTGAAGTCGGTGGAGTTTGTCGAATTAAGCCCATAAACTTCCGGGAAATTGTCTGAACTACACACGTCATTCTGAGCGCCACGCTTGGGCATTGCTCAAGCGCTCATACCAAGCTGCATACTTCTCTGTGTTCCACATAACCGTATTTTTGGGGGCGTTTAGGAGGGGGTTTGGAGGCGTGGGTGCCGTGTTCAATGCGCGAGGTTTGGTTTGCGGGTGTGTGAATAGAGCACGGAAGTTCACGCCACTGGCACGGGTGATTTTTTGGAAAGCAAGCGAGAAAAAACGCACATGACGCCGGTTTGAATAAACACTGCACGCTGTAAACATGCGAGGGCGATTGACTTAGGGGAGGGGCGAGGTCCAACTTGGCCGTTAAGGACGCATCGCGTTGACGGTGGTGTTTGGAATGCTTGGGTATGTGCTTGTGCCAACCACACCCGCCCCACGTGTGGCACGCGTCGGGAATTAGGCTCGAATGTCAATAGGAATGAAGAATTGGTAAACATATATCGACAAACCCCGCACAAATCGTCTCAGGAGGTGAGCCGACTTGGATGGGTGTTGCTTGGCACTGCGGCTCAAATGTGCCGGAATAATTTGTAAATTTAAATTATTCACAACAAATAGATTTGTGAGAGGTTGAAATCTGGAATATATGCGCTTGACGCGCATTGAAAAGACGCGTCCAACGGTATCTGTTACAATAAGTTTTAACCATATATGAGTAAGTTATGATCGCTTGAACATTGTGGCCGAAAGCGGCTTGCCCTTGGGTTGTGCGTATATCGGTGCTAAGTCTACATACGCGATTTCTTGCGTTTTCCCCACAGCGTCCTGCCCAACACCTCCTCCCTTTGTCGCCTATGCATTATATTTCCGCGACCGTCGCATCAGCGTTCATATTGCGGCGTTGTGCGCCCGTTACTCTTTTCGTCTACCAAGCACGGCGCGAGTGTTTGAAAGAGCGTGCCGCACGGGTGCGGGCGCGATAACCCCAAGTACACATGCCCGGCAGTGTTCGAACTCGCCCCTCGCAGTTGTCGGTGCATTCCATTTTGTGCGCAAAAGCATTGCCTGGGATTTCAGGATATTTATCAATAAAATCGACACATGATTACATTTTCTACTTGCGAAGGTGCGAAAATAAAACCGGACGTTTGTGGAGGAGTGTATATCGCAGTAGAATTGCGACACCGCTCCCCGACATTCCGGAGCGCGGTAGTACATATTGCCAAATTTAATAAAAGCAGCGGCTTACGAGGATGCCCATGTCGTACCCGTACTCCGTACATGAGTGCAACGTACCGGACATCACCGACGCATTATATTAGTATGGTCGCGAGATAATACAAATTAGAATAACGTGCGTAGCTTCTCATTACAGCAAATTTCTTACAAGAAAAAGCAGTGGAGGCCACCAAGCAAAAAAAAAAGAAGAAAGGAGGAAAAAACCTAAGCCCGAGGAACAGGAAGGCATGCCACAACGTCTATTATAGGAAATCAGTGCCCGTACACGTATTCCTACATATTGATGTGCGCACTAAATATATTCATATAGGCGGCACCGTGCGTTCTCCCATAAAACTTCTCATATTCCCTCAACGTCCTGTAACTATCGCTTCGAGCCATCCCGCGCAAACGCCAACAGGCACCGCGAGGGGGCTGACGCCCCCTCCTCGACCGTGCTCCGATAATAGGTTATGGGCCCTCTTAGCCTTACGGACACTCACACGCCTCCGCTACGCACACGTCAAGTGCCTAGAGCGCTAGCGACAAATACTGGCTTAAGTACTGCAAACACCATGGCCGGCAACTCGCCGCCACCGCCGCCATCGCGGGACAACAACACCCGAGCGACCACCCGTCAACACTCACAAGCGGCCATCATCCGAGAACGCTAGCGACTACCAAGATGTCGCTCATAAGTGGAGAATCACTCGCACACGCGGAGGTGGCTCACTCGCACGAGTCACTTCTAGCATTACGGCCGGCATCGCACCGCCGGCGCCGCCTAGCACCAAGGGGACTAGCCGCCCCGACATGAAACTAGCCACAAGTCCGACGCCGTTCATCAACGGCCACCTCCTCAGAATCAGCGGCCACACAGAAGTCGCTCGACACAGAAGCAACGGCCACACAGAAGTCGCTTGCCATAGAAGGAGCGGTCACGCACCGGGCGATGACCTATAGATTAGAAATCTAACGGACAAACCTCCAAGCCTGCATAAATATGTACGGTCAATGATCTAGAGGGGCTATTATAGGAAATCAGTGCCCGTACACGTATTCCTACATATTGATGTGCGCACTAGATATATTCATATAGGCGGCACCGTGCGTTCTCCCATAAAACTTCTCATATTCCCTCAACGTCCTGTAACTATCGCTTCGAGCCATCCCGCGCACGCGCCAACAGGCACCGCGAGGGGGCTGACGCCCCCTCCTCGACCGTGCTCCGATAATAACGTCAGCACCGTAGCTTGTCATTACCAAAGGGATAATGGGGCGAAGGGCATGACATGTGTACCGGTCAGCGAGAAAGCCCCGGCGGGACACCGCGTGGAAAACATTCTTCATGTCTAACTTGAGTAGACTACAGTTTGGCAGTGTTTGGAGGCCAATACGAATAGTGTGGATTACTCGCTCGATACCGGATTTCATGAAAACCGGTACTGGTTCCATGTGTGTTAGCAGCCGCGTATGCTACACGCGCGATGGCGTGAGAGTGTCATCCCAACCGCAACAGCATGACGCCAACAACCAAAGATTGGACGTCGGGGGGATCCCCTCTCACGCGGGTCACTTCCCGGTCGACACTCATTTGCTTGTGGATAGCCCAGCATGTAGAACTCGCCAAGAAGTCTACAACAGCCTCAAGCAAGCTTCCCGTAGAGTAGCGGTTAACCCACTTTCGCAAGCCGAAGCGTGCAAGTATCGTACATGTTCCCACCGGCGTCATCAATCCACAGGCGGGGCCGACATACGTGAGCAAGACGACGAGCTGCGCTACCGTCCACACGTGGAGGCTGTTTTGCTCGCAAGGGTATGTGAGCGCGCGGGATTCAAACACAAGGGGGGAGGGGGTCACGGAGGTCACAGTCGGGGTGGGGGGGTGCTGGGCTGAGGATGCAAACGGCGAAGAACAGCCAACGCAACATAGTGCTCTTTGACCATATATTGTAGTCAACCCCGTCAAGAGCCATCCAGGCTCGACGGAAATGGCCAACTTCCACCAGCTCCCGGGCGCGACGGTCGGAAGCACGTCCGTGGCGGTCGATATCCGACATGAGCATGTTGTTTGTTTCCCGCCGTTGCTTTCTCCGACTATTTTGCCGACGCCGGGAACCGCCCCCGCCGCGACCCCGACCGGGAGACCAGTGTGGTAGGAAGGGGGCACCATGGCATGCCTCGTCGTCGTCTATATCGCGCAGGAGGGTATCGACGCTAATTAGGCCATCCTCTCCTTCAACGGAAAACCACATGCGAGCACGGAGCGGATGCGAGCGGTGGACGTAGCTGAAAACGGAGGAAGGAGGCCGCCAAACATGTGAATATCAAGGGAACACAATCAGCACGGGGGTCAAGGGAGGAGAGGGAAGTGGCATACACAAGGGTATCAACAGACGAGGGCATAAGCGCATGACCAGTTGAAGCATGTAGCCCATGTGGTGGATGGGGCAGGGGTAGATAGGCGGGGGAGGGAGGGGGAGAGGAGGGAGAGAAGGAGGCGTGAGGGTGCCGGGGCTAGGAGAGGGGGGGGGAGGGGTACTGACAGCCGGGGGAGGAGGGCGAGGAAGTATGATAGAGGGAGGGGGGGGGGAGGGAGATATTGTTGCATTTAAATTTCAATCCAGCGAAAGGAGGTACGCAAATTCCTTTCCCGGATTATTGAGGTCGGCATGGGTGGCGAGGGCGTGAGATACAGTAAAAATATTGGCGTGGAGGGACCGAGTGCGGTTGAGAAGTCGGGGGTGCCGTTTTGGTACGCTTGTATGTTGGTGGCGGAGAGTAGAGGGAGTTTGATGTTGTGTTTACTACGGCTGGTAGAGTTGTAGGGGGGGGGGGGCGTCCACACGGCCGCGGCGGAAAGTGAGGAAGGGAGTCGCGGCTATTATTACCTGGTTTATCGCCGAGTAGTCGGTGAAAGGCGGCGGTGAGGAGAAAAATGGAGACTGCAGGGCTAGAAAGAGTGGTTGGTGAATGAGGGCGGGGCCACGCTAAGCCAATTGAGTTACCCCGAGGGGTTGGGGAGGGAGGCCGCCCATCTCCCGGACCACCCAAAATAGGGAAATAAAGACGGGCACGAAAGTCACAGAATCTTCGAGACCTCCCGAGCCAGTTGGGAAGAACGCCCACCCAATTTCACAGCAATGAGATGGTCGCGGGGAGCATTGTGAATTGGCGGAGTGCTGCCCAGTGAACTCACTTCAAGTTTCCCACTGCAGAGATCGTGATTTGCATTGACTGGATGCAGGAACTGGCAGGGAAGGTGACAATACAGAACAAGAGCGGGCGCAGGTATTACACCAGTCGCGTACGAAACACGTGAGCGTGAGGGATTCGTGTGGGTTATGGAGAAACACTTTGCAAATAAACGGCTCATAATACTATAATTCAGCCTACAGTGCAAAAGGAGTCAGCACAGGGAAGGATTCGTTTTTTCTGGGGGGGGGGGGGGGGAGGACAGGGTGGCTAAAAGGAAAACCGAAAGAGACTGGGAGAAACAAGTCTCAGCCATCATCTTCGGAAAGCAATGGCTCTTGGGGTGCTCTCACTTCAGGGCCGGCATCTGAGGGGCGTCTCAACATTGTGACCCGCCCATGCTTCCGTCGATAAAGCATGTAGGCGATTCCCACCGCCACTATAACCAGCACTCCAGCCGACACCGACACGGCGATGATGATGGTGGTGGTGTGCCCGCCAGAGGACGAAGGAGTAGCTGGCGGCGGAACCGAAGCTGGGCCCACAGGCCTAATTATGACAATGCTCTCCACATCAAGATCGACAATCCCATATCCTCGCTGATCCATAAGGAAACCGAACAGAGACAGCCCGGTGCCATTTGAGTCAGGGGCGCTATCCGCTGTCGATTCGAGCAGATCTTTTGCCTGCAGGGCCTTCTCGAGTTCATCCTCTTGGGGCGGGAAGCTGACCTTGGTAGCCACAACATTGCCCGCAATATCCACCACCTCCACCACCGCATCCTCGCCAAGAGCCTCCGTCATGTCGGCAATGTAGCTTTGCTCAAAAGCGTCGCGGTACTCCGTATCGTTTGCGAGTTTGTCCGCATCCAGCTGAGGGAATGAAATGTCGAAGGTGATGTTCGCTGAAGGCAGCAACAGCGGTGTAGTGTCAGGAGCGAGGTAGGGAGGGGGAGGTGGGGGCGATGGGGGCGGAGCAATTATAGTAATGGTGATGCTCTCCTCATCCAGTTCTCCTCTGCCATATCCATGCTGCGCCATGCGGAGGCCGAGTAGGGAGAGACCAGTCCCGGCTGGTCCTACTTCGCTGTCAGCTGTGGACTTGAGCAACTCCTCCGTCTGACTGGCCTTTTCAGACACGCCTACCTGAGGTGGCAATATGACCTTTGTAACGACCACGTTGCCCTGAACGATATCCACAACCTCCACCGTCGCCTCTTTGCCCAGAGCCTCTAACATTGCGATGATGTATCGCTGCTCAAAATCGACGCGATAGTCTTGATCGCTCCCAAGCTTATCAACGTCTAGCTTAGGAAACGAAATGCGGAATGAAATCTCCGCCCAAGGCAGCGTCGGGACTGGGGTGGCTGGGCGGGGCGGAGGTGGTGGCGGTGGAGGCGGTGCCAGTAAAGCAGTGGAAATACTGTCTTCGTCCAATTCGAGGCTCCCATATCCATTCATGTACATGTCATAGCCGAAAGACGACAGCCCGGTGCCGGCCTGGTCTATCTCGCTACCTGCTGTGGATTTGAGCAGCTCCTCCGCTTCGCGGGCCTTCTCAAGTACATTCTCTTGGGGAGGGAAGGTGACCCGTGTTACCACCACTTTGCCCTCCAGAATATCAACCACCTCCACATCTGCCTCTTCGCCCAGGACCTTGGCCATACCGGAAATGTACCTCTGCTCAAAGTCACTTCGATAGTCCGCGTCGCTCGCGAGCTTGTCCGCATCCAGCTGGGGGAACGAAATGCTGAAGGAGATCTCCGCTGAGGGTAGCGGCGCAGGTACGGTGCCAGGGCCAAGCGGAGGAGACGGCGGTGGCGGTGCCAGTAGGGCAGTGGAGACACTCTCTTCGTCCAGCTCAAGGTTTCCATAACCATTTTGCTCCATGAGGAAGCCGAGCAGGGACAACCCAGCGCCATTCACGTCAGGCGCACTGTTCGCTGTTGACTTGAGCAGATTTTCCGCCTGGTCGGCCTTCTCAAGCACATCCTCTTGGGGTGGGAAGACAACTTTTGTGAGTACCAGGTTGCCCTCCAGGATTTCCACCACCTCTATCTCTGCATCGTCGCCAAGGGCCTCCGCCAGGCCAGCAATGTAGCTCTGCTCAAAACTGTTGCGGTACTCTGAATCAGTCTTTAGCCTATCAGCGTCTACCTGGGGGAAGGAAATGCTGAACGTAACCTCCGCCGGAAGCAGCTGCACAGGCACTGTCGGGGGTGTGCAATCAGGCAGATGCTCTGCGCCTGGGGCCCAGTCAATGTAGAAAACGTTGGATGCAGCGACGCCATTGGTCCCAGCCTCGACGGGCACCGCACCACCGTTCCTGAAACTGATGCCCATAAGGTACGACGCCTTGTTGCAGTCAGGCCACTCGCCAATCGCCTGCAGCTCCACAGACACCGAGCTCACGGCGTCCGCCACCGTGATAGTCTTAACATCCAGCACAAAGTGAGTGCCGCGGGTAAGCTGACTGGAGAACTCAAAATCAGAGGCTTCTATGCCTCTAACGTCCGCAGGTTCGAGGGATCCCGTCGCACTATCCACAGCGTGAAATTTCAAGCTGAGGGTGAGGGTACTAGTAGCGAGCTCGAAGGGGGAGGTGCTGGTGCCGTCGCCATCTGTGGATACGCCAACGGAGAGGAAGGACTGGACCAGGTTCGTGCTATAGGGGGGCGGGAAAGAGGGTGGCTGCAGAGGCGGGGGGCTCAAGTGTGGCGTGGACGGTGCGGGGGGAGAGCGGCTGTAGCGAGGTGGGGGCGGGGGAGAGGGCGGTGACGATGGCAATACCACCTCCACGGTTCCGGACAGAATCGGCGCGCCATAAGTCCCTCGGAAGCCTGACTGAAAGATGCTCGCCGCTGAATCTGTGACTACGGAGGAGAGCGCGGTTGGAAGAACAGCGCTTGAGGGAAGAGCGGCTGAGGGGTACACAACGGAGGTGTCAACCACCACGCTGCCACTGGTCACGGCGTTGATAATCACGGCGCAGTTCTGGCAGCGCATGAAGTCTTTCATCTCAGATATAAATCGCGCCCGGAAAGCGGCATTGAAAGCGGCGTCACGAAACTGTGATATATCAAGGTTGTTGAAGATCAGCGAAAAATGGACGGTTGGGCTCGTAGGTGGGGGAGGAGAGGGAGAAGGTGAAGGGGGTGTGCTTGGAGGAGGTGGAAGGGGAGGATTTGGTGGGGGAGGGTTTGCGGGCGGCGGGGAGGGGGGAGGCGGGGAGGCTGGCGGTGGGGGAGGTGGGGACGGAGGTGGTGGGGAAGCAGGCGGTGGGGGAGGCGGGGATGGTGGCGGCGGGGAGGCGGGTGGCGGAGGAGGGGGGGATGGGGGCGGCGGAGAAGCGGGCGGCGGGGAAGGCGGAGGTGGCGGCGACGGAGGAAGCGGCGGTGAGGGTGGGCGGGGGGGCGGGCTTGGCGGTGGGCTAGGGGGAGGAGGAGGGGAAGGGGGTGTTGGAGGGCTGGGCGGTGGAGGACTGGGGGGCGGTGGGCTGTGGGGTGGAGGGGGGGAAGGTGGGGGGGGGTTCGGAGGCGGGCTAGGGGGCGAAGATGGTGGAGGGGGGCTGCTGGGTGGACTAAGTGGTGGGGAGGGAGAGCGTGGAGGAGGGGGGCTGGAAGGCGCATCAGGGACGGGAGGAGGTGGAGAAGGTGGAGGAGAGGGGGGAGGGGAGGGGGGAAAGGGCGGGGGGGGAGGGCTTTCAGGCGGTGTAGGAGGCGGCGGCGGGGACAACGGTGGGGGTGGGGACATAGGTGGAGAAGGGGGAGGACTGAGCGGGCTCGGGGGAGACTGCGGCGGTGGCGGTGCATTGGTCCAGTAGCAGCCTTGTGTGCTGTTGGTGGCGGTGCTGCTGGTGCCAAGATCGTACAAGCTGGCGGCAGCGTAAGAAAACAAACCTGACACGCTGTCGTCCGCGGTGCTGCGGCATTCGCACTCACCGAGGGAATTGCACGCGCCGTAGACCCCAACATCAAGCGCCTGTGTGGAATTCTTGCAGCTGGGTAGGCACTCGGGGTCGGGACTGAGCGACAACTCCGGTGAGACGGTCTGAGCGGGCACGAAGATCACGGAGGAGATAGACGAATCGCTAGAAATGTTCCTCTGCAACCCACCCGATTCCACCAGATCCTTGATCTGGTTCGCAATGTCATTCAGCTCTGCCAATTCGCTTGCAGGCACGATCACCTGCGTCGTGTCCTCACCAGTCCCGTCACCACTGTCGCCACTACCGTCGTCCACCCCCGGGGCGGGCGGGGAGGGTGGTGGGCTCGGGGGTGGGGGTGCAGGTATCCGGGCACTGACCACCATGAAGGTCAGCTCGGACTCGTCTGCCTCGCTCAGGTGGCGGCGACGATTCACGGCAGCAACAATCTCCACAATTCGAATGCGCGACGGGGGGATGTTCAACATTCCTGCAAGCATGTCCAAAAACCGGGACTTTGCATTCAGGAAATCATCAATGCTCGTTTCAAGCTTGAGGCTGGTCTTCACTGCGTTCTGCGTGCGGATGGTGATGACCTCGCTGCCCTTCACGGTGATACTCAGCCGCCGCCCGAACATGTCCCAGTAATATGAGCCAACTGTGTCGCCAATCGTCACCAAGCGGTTGCTCAACTGCGACTCGTATTCACCAACGAACACTTTGTGCACTTCGGGTGCGGTATACTGGATGGTCAGCACGATGCCGTCGTTGGTGCCAGCGTCGGGGATGAGAATGCGCAAGTCTCGCGGGGGTTTGCCAAAAGACCCGCCGTCACTGGGGCCGAACGTGATATTATACTTGGCGTTGAACTCGATGACGGTCATGAAGCGGCTGAGGCGCAGATCCGAGGTATATCCGTTGTCCCATCTATGGTCCTGTTGGGAGTTAAGGTACGCCTCGCTCGATTCCCCGTTTGTCAGCTTCCCCACCACGTGCACGGGGTGCACGCGGCGCGTGAATTTGTCGTTGTCCAGCGAGTCGAAGTGCATGACGGAGTAATCAGTGCCACTGCAGACGTAGGCGTTGAGAGTGGTGCGCTGGGTGCAGCGCCGGTCGTTCATGAAGCTCAGGCTATAACTGGACACCAGCTGTCCTTCTCCATCGCCAAGCCACAAGCTACCATCCAGGTCCTTGAACACGTTATGGTTCAAGCCTGTGCAATCCATATCGCCGCAATCATCCCGCCCAACTAGTGCAGGGTCGGGATCGTACATCCACACCTCCGCGCCTGCGACCACGGCCTCCTTGGTCACCCCCCTGAACATCATTACAGGGCTGTTGTCTGACGCAGATGGTGCGGTGGATACGGCGGCATTCTGCCATCCGCAGAGGTCCGTTTCCACCCAGTTCGCCATATGCAGATTAGTCACTTTCACTGCTCCGCCCAGCGCGGCATCGCCGCTATTCTGGGTATAACGTGCCCCCGATCGAGGCAAGCGCTGCGTGGATGTATCTACGATAGGCTGTTGCAGACCCACGCGCGTGCCACAGCCCTGCATCATGCGCAACCCATCACCCTCAGGCTGGGGTGCCGCCAGAAAAGCGACAAAACAAGTAGAACATGAGCACTCGAATAAAGCGCGTAGAAATGGGGCTTCACCGTGTAGTAGTCTGCTACACCGCGCCTGATTCCGCCAGCGCCTACGCAAGCGATCTCCGAATTGTAGCCACAGCCACCATACTGACTGTTTCCAACGATGGTGATGCTATCCATCGTAATTTCTGGGGAGAAGCCGCCATTTACGTGCCCCATGTGGGGCTACACACAACACATACGGGCCAGGCAAATGAGTGAGAATCAAAGGCCAATGAGCAGTGAAACATTTTCAATAAGTTTCTGAATGGATAGGGACTCACGTTCAAGCCAACCATGTTATCCGCAGCAACGATGTTAGAGACCTCGAGTTTGGCCACATATCTGCCCGTGACGAACAGTCCAACATCGTTGGTCTTGATGACAGTGAACCCAGAAACCTTTGCGCACGTTCCCGATCTTGACCCGAGATAGGTGCCCACACGCGAGCTGTGGACGATGATACCACGGTCAGGGGCGTCCGCGTCTGGGACGCCGCAGCCATGGGCCCAACCACAGTAGCCGACGTGAATCGAGCCCGCGGCCACGTTATTGACTGAAACGATGCCAGAGCATGTTGTTCCAGAGAGCGAAACCCGTCTCTGTGGGGTTCGAGCAGCAAAACATCCACAATTTTTAGACAGTTCAAATTGAGACACAAACACACACACACACACACACACACACACACACACACACACACACACACACACACACACACACACACGCATACACGCGCGCGCACGCACCTTCGCACAAACACACTCACATTCATTCTGACACGCACACTCACATGCACAGACGCACAAATTCACACACGCACGCACGCATATACACACACCCACTTGCACACAGACGCACGCACGCACATACACACAGAGACGTTCACACACGCAAATACACACGCACGCACGCACACACACACACACACACACACACACACACACACACACACACACACACACACGCACGTACGCATACACGCACGCACACACGCAAGCACTACGCACACACACCCACACCCACATACACACACGCACACACACACACACACACACACACACATGCTGGCGTAGATTCGACGGATGTACAATGCAAGCAAGCGCAGATAAGTATATAGTTTTCAGGACTAGGAGGGGCGGGCACCCTTGGGTCGTAGGTGCAAAGGTTGAAGTTGCAGATGCCCTGGTTGCCTCCAGAGACCAAGCGGGTCACGAACGCCAGGTTGTCCTGTAAAACGCAAAGAAAAGGATCACAACTCAACACAGTCGTTGCAGCGTGTCAGCTGTGACCTAAAATCACCCGTCGCAGAGTAAATCGGACAAGCTGAAATGCGAGTTGAGTGCAAGTGCGAGTGCGCGTCATCGAGACGTTACCTCCAAATGGATGTTGGATGAGTGCACAATCTCAACGCTTCCACCGCGCGAGTCGTAAATGACATTGTTGACGATCTGCATGTCCGTGACTCCGAGCACATAAAGCGCGCTCGTGGCTGACTCCGTGATGGCGCAGTTGGTCACAGAGCTGACGTTGGCTTCAGACGGATGCATGAAGTTCAGCGCGTAGCGAGTGCTTCCCCGCTGGCCGCACTTGTCGATGTGGACGTTGTCCAAGACTGCGCTGCCTGCCCAGTCACCGGAGCTGGTCACCAGCACCTGGCACCCAAAGCCGAACGTGTCCACCGCCCACCTGTTGGCAGTGATGCGGATGTTACTACTAATCACGCCCACCTCCGCTCGGACGTCAAGGCGTTTCCCGTTTGCAAAGCTTTCATCAGACGTGGCACCAAAGTGGGTATATTGTAGTGGCTCCTTCAATAGGACCCTGCCGGTGCCGCGATCCACCCCGGCGATGATGGCTCGCTCTGCATCATGAGGATGGTGTGAAGTGGAACTGATGACGACTTCATCGCCCACCACCCAATCATCACTGGTGGTCACGTCGTCGACTGTCGCAAGCCAGAGGGTGTCCTTGGCTGCAGTGGCCCTCAGGCGCGTCCACTTGGTGCCACGTGGAAGTCCGTATAGCTCCAGACGACCCAACACCAACAGCACGTTGGTGCCCGCATTGACCTCATCCCCCAGCTCCAGCACCGGTTCCCAAGGGTACGCCCAGAACTCTATGTGAATGCGGTTCGGGAATGGGTGCGTCGCGTTGCCCGCCAGCACCTTACCACCCCATATTTGAAGCGTCTGCACCTTCAGATTGGTTCGCGCCAGGCTCTCATCGAATAGCAGCGTTCCGTACACTTTCAAGTGCTGCAACTGTACATAGTCTTGGTTCAGCAGGACAGTCCACTCCGCCGGGATAATGACCACCTCATCCTTTGCGTTTGGGAAGGTGGGCACACTGTCGTGCCCCAACTCGAGCCACATGGATTCGTTCGTCCAGTGGCGGATAAAATCCTCCGGCTCTTCGTTCTCTGGCGGCTCTGGTGGAGGGGGGCAGGTCTCTACTCCATCTATTTCCTCGCACTCATAAGTTTTGAGCCAAATTTGGTCGGTCATGGCCGAATAGGGGTTGTTATCACCCGTCCAGAGTATGGTGAGGCTGCCGTCAGTGTTATTAACGTAGGCGCTACCCTTCGGGTCGGTGGTGGCCGGAAAGGTGGTATTAGAGGGGTCAGCGATGCGGACGCCGTTGAGCTCAATTCCAAAATGGTGCGGGACAGTGACAAAGCCCAGCTCAATCAACACCCAATCCCCGGGCTCCAGGTACGACAGCGCCAAATCGAGCCGTATCCAGTCGATGAAGTCCACAATGCCGAGCGAGTATGATTGATTGACTGGCAGAGGAAACGCCCATCCATACGGCTCTTCCGGGTTCCAGGAGCCGAATGGGATAACGCCCGTCTCTGAGTAAGTGCAATTGGCGATTGTTGTATCCCGAGTGCCGCAGGAGCAGACAGCATTGGCACAGCGTGGTGTTCGATCTGCGATGCGCTGTACGTGCATTGATCTATAATATATGTAATAGTCCACTGGCCTACCATATCTATACCGGACCGAGATGTACCGGTCAATCGCCATTCGGGCCATCTTGATACCCGGGGGGCAGATGAAAGTATCGCTGGTGTGCCACTCGGGGCTGGAGTGGTCGCATAAACCGTCCAAAAAGTTAGTACGAGAGGCCGCCACGGCGTACTGTCCGGGGGCGCCACCAATGGCGGTGCCGTCCTCGTCCAGAAACACACCTTTGTGGGGAGAGCTCCAATGCACCCGCTCGTCAGAGTTGACGTAAGTAATGTTCCGCACGTAAGTGGTCTTGCCCTCGTTGTACCTGGTGTCGGGGAAGTTGCAGTGCGCGCAATTGGACCAAGCCTGCGTGTCAGAGCGGTTGAAGTTCACAAATGTAACGCCATCGTAGGTGAGGTTGAAGGAAATCCCACTGCTCCACATACCAACAGTGTGGCCCACATCAGGATCATTCGCATCCCGTAGGCTGTGCGGTAGTGGGACGGGCGCGAGCTGGCTGTGTGCGACAACCAGCGCGTTGCGAAATCCAGCCGCCTCGCGGGGGCCGTTGTATTCCACAATCTCGCCGCCGCAGCGAATGTTGTCCACTAGAGTGAAGTCCTGAAACTTGACCTGCCCAATCTTCTGAGCGCTCACGCCAGAGTGGGCATTTTTGTAGGCGGTAAGGGACTTGAAGATGGCCGGCTCGGCTGGAGACGTGTCGAAGTTGTTGCTGCCCTGGGAGCAGGGGTTCTTGCGTGGGTCGAAGGAGTTGAAGATCCACAGGCCGTAGCGCCGGTTGCTATGAGCCGTGTTATTGGCGAATGCGCCGAGCGGCATCCCGCGCGGGCAGATGTTGTCATTATAAGAGGGGCCGGTGGGGTGGGACTGCAGGTCATACCAAAAGCCATAGCGCTCGGAACCGGCGGCGGAGTTGTGGCGTACATAGTTGGTGGGGTTTGTGATCCAGAACGTTGCGGGAGTGGTGTCGGTGTCAAGCAAGGAGAAAGAAGCTTTTGTGTAGAGGCCCAGATTGTAGGAGATGTCATTCATCGTCTCTACCGCATTTTCGATGAAGAAGGTGTGCCCCATGGTGTCATACGCCACGTTGTGGGTGACTTCTAGGTAGTAGACGCCGTGCACAGCGACCGCACGGTTGAAGGAGTGGTGAACGGCGCAGCCGCGGATGTACGACCCAGCCACATTGCCCAACATGTGCATGTGCAGTGGGTAGCGGCCCAGGTTGAACGCCTGCCCACAGCGGAAGCATTCCACGTAAGAAATGTACCCTGGTGAATCCCCCTCCTCCTGGGGCGAAAACAGCATCGTGTGCATGCCCCATTTTGTGATCTCGCTGGTAGGGTCGCCTTGGAGCTTCACGTTGCGTGTCAGCACACCCACCTGCCACACACATACACACACACACAAACACACACGCATCAACTTAATATCCCCGCAAACAACAAAATAGCCATGTCAACCAATAAAGTGCTTGTATTAGCACCACAGGCTGCTTGTACCTCAGCACGCATGTCTATGTCGACATCCGCTTCTCTGACGATGTGGCCGTGATGGGTGTACACCAAGGATGGCTCGAAGGTGAGGTCGTAGCCATCGCCGCTAATCGCAGTGACGGTAAGTTTCTCGCTTTCGGCCGGGGTGTACCCGCTGGAAGCGATCACGATCACATCGCCCACAGCCCAGTTGACGGGTTGCGTCAAGGTAATGTTGGTATCGCCGGGAATCGCGTCCGCGTTCAACTTGGTCCAGGTAGGTAGTTTGGGGAGGCCGTGGAGGTCAAGGGTCCCGCCGCGCACCGCAATATTTTTCGCCCCATAAATCGGAAGCTCGGGAGTCTGCACCACAGGCAGCTCCGCGCTACCGGGAGGGCGGCCATGCATCGTTATGACGGCAGTCCCCGGGAATGGCTCCTCTTCGGTGCCTACTTGCAGATGCGAGCCCGAGCCGCGAACGAATATATACGAGGCATCGAGAGTGAGGTTCTTCGTGACATCGAATTCCAGGCGGCCCTCGATAATGAGAAGGTAGAGCTGAGGCGGAGAAACGTCCAGCAGTATGTTTTGCCCCGCAGGGATGACAACCGAGTCGCCCTCAATCGGTGGATCCCGCCCGCCCCAGGTAGTTGTCGCAGACCACAGGTCAATGTAGGTGTACGCAATACCTCCGCTGGCGGCGGCGCCCTTGTCAGCCACTTTCATCGCCATGCTGGGGACAGGTGCCAAACTTTCACGGTATCCTGCCACACACTCCAAGCTGTTGGACGTGACCGTGTCCACCACGCAGTCGATGCCGCTAAGGGCGATGGAAATGTCGTCTGCGGTGGTCAACGTGACTCCATCGGCCTTGAGATCAAACCCGGTCCCGGTGATAGTCACACGTGTGCCACCGGCAGCCGTGCCACGCAATGGACTGATGCCTGTCACCGTTGCAGTGTGGCTCGTGGCATACGTGTAGCTGTTGGCCAGTGAGGCGGTGCTATCGCCCACAGTTACGTTGGCTTCGCACTCGGTATCCGCGATATCTTCAGAGTATAGGGCGCCGTGGAATTGCAGTTCCGCCACTGAGCACTCCTGCTGATGCTCGCGCCGCAAGCGCAGGTAACGGTATGCGGCGGTTTCATCTGGCGGATAGTAGCTGCTATATCCCTGCGCTGTCCCCTCTGGGATGACGTAAATTATGGTGTAGTTGATGCCGTTGTTGGAGCCCTCTAGGATGGAGTTGTCGATATGGTATGTCATAAGACTGTAGGGATGGATGACAAACTTGGATAGCAGCGCGCGCCGACCCTCCCCAAAGTCCATTCCGACGTAGCAGTAGTCGTCATAAGAACTATGCTGGTAAAATCCAGATGTCACATCACCGTCAAACGCTGAGCGCACGGAATCCGTCAACCATCCTCTCCAGTCGAAAGGAGTGCCGTAGGTGACCAGGTTTTCGTCCACCCCTAGCCCATAAACCGCGGCAGTCGCCGCGTTCACCAGCGGCCCGGTTTCACACGTGATGGTGGTGGCAGTGGAGTCGATGACAGTGCATTCAGAATGGCACAGGGAGACAACATTTGCGGCAGTGTCAAACTTGTTGAATCCGAAGCCAGACAGAGTGACGATCGAACCGCCCACGATGGAACCCGAGGCCGGGGATACTCCAGTGATGTTTACATCCACCCTATGGGTTGAAGCCCCGGTAGCATAACCCTTGCCTTTGACCAGCACATCCACGGCGTGCGTGCCCGCCGGGAGATCCGTCACATCCACAGTCAGCCGTTGGTCGGTTGCGTTCTGCAGCGCGACCTCAATGCCGCCGAGCACAACGGCGTTATCAGTAATTGTGTCGGAAAACCCATAGCCATCGATGGTAAGCACACCAGTGTCGGCAGTGACACTGTCGACGCCGGGCGTCAGGGAAGATGAGTAGGTGATATAGCAGTTGCAGGACGCGGGTGGAGGAGGGGGGGGGCGCGGCGGTGGTGCTGGGGGTGGTGGCAGGCTGGGTGGAGGGTTGGGAGGCATGAGGGGCGGCGGGCTGGGACCAGAATTGGGTGGCTGGCTGGGAGGAGCATCCGCGGGGCCCGATCCTCCCCCTTCTCCCTCCCCTCCCCCTTCTCCAATTCCGCCCTCGCCGCCCAAACCGATGTGCGGTGCATGTAAGCCGTAGAACGCTGTCTGTTCCTCATTCTCCATGTCATCCCATGTGCGCCCATCACCGCTTCCATCCACCAGTTCACCTCCCTCTCCGATCTCCTTACCCGTCAGGCTACTGTCCTGCGAGGCTAAGCCGTATAAGCCCTTCACCTCATCATCATTATCATCATGGCTTAAGTTGCCATGCTTATCCGAGATGTCCACGGACGGCGGGAATACGGTCTCCAGAGAATTACCGATGCCGTAGAATTTGATGTCATCGTAAGAGAGCAGATGTCTTCGGTAACCAGAATCAGGAGCCGTGCTGGGCGGCTGGATGCACTGGCATAGGCTTGGCGAGGGAAGTCCATTGATATAGAGTTGAACAGCGTAGTCCCTATAAAAGTACCGCTCGGGCGTGCGGCATACGATCTCTTCTGGGGTAGCACTGCTAATTTTGCATTCAGAATTCCCGCCCACTTTAACGCGATTACCAGTCATGGTGGGAGAAAACCCGCTCCCAGTGAGGGTTAGCTCTGTGCCACCTCGGGAGGCTTCGGTGGGGTATATCGATGTCACGCCCGACTGTAACTCGATGACAGGGTACGCAGAAGCGAGGCCCCATTCAATGTTCATTACTACCACTGCGTAGTGAGCCATCTCGACCGCTGGCGCTACACACACAACCTGTGTGTCGCTGACCGACAAGACCTCACACGTTGCAGCCCCCACAATCTGTTGCACAGCAGGAAAAAGGCCAGCTCAGAACGCTAAGATACGCGGCAATTCCCTGGCAGTACCACGAAAACGATGGCATGACAAGAAGGCGGATTATGAAAGCGAAAGAGGTCAATACGAAGCGCACACACGGGGGACAAGAAACAAGGCTCACGTCTGTGATGTAGCGTAGGCTCAGGGGTGCGTCGTCGGCGCTAGCACGCTTCAAAAAGTATACCGAGAGTTTGGTGGGGCTTCTTGTGCCCCAGTTGCTTCCGGCGATAGTTATGGGAGCTGAGGCAGTTACCACGTCCGGTGAGACACCGCTCACCTGAGGAGTGTGGTCAGTGCCGTAGCGGAAGCGGCAGTCTCCGGAGGGCTGGACGTAAGGCGGCGGGGGCGGCGGGAATGCAGGCGGCGGCGGTGGTGAGTGGGGGTTAGGGGGGGGGGTGGCAGGTGGACTGGGGGGTGGACTCATCTCAATGCCACCAGCCCCTTGGTCGTCGGACCCCTCCACATCGCCCGGTTCCATTTTGATCGACTCGCCGGCAAGCCCATACAAGCTTATCTCGGGGGCATGGAGGGCGTAAAAGCTCGGTGGTTGGCTGTTGGGTAGGTTGGATGGGGACGGGGTAGCGGTAGCACTAGCTCCTTCCTTCCCGGATTCCATTCCATCCGCCACTCCCCCGACCGACGCACCGCCGAGCCCATACAAACTGCTGTCAAGACTGTGCAGCGGCAGGGAAGCGGGTGGGTGGATCGATGGAGTGGCGCCTGGCGGATTCGGGGACGGGTCCATGAGATCGCCAGTCCCTGAGTCATTGGATCCCACTTCACCGGGTATCCCGTCGATCGACTTGCCACCGAGCCCATAAAAGCGAATGGCAGGGCTGAACGGCGGCGAGGGTGGCAACCACAGAGAATCAAAAGGGGGATTTGGCGGAGCACTTGGGGTCAGCAGGTCAGCAGGGGGCGGCGGCCTCGAGATATCGTCAGCCTCGTCTTCCTCTGATGCATCAACCTCTTCATAGAATGCCTGGTCGCCAAGGCCATAATAGCTAGGCAAAGATGACCAGTCAGCAGAGTAGGGCGCCACGCTGTTGAGCAAACTTCGACGCATCTCTAGATGACCCAATCCGGGGAAAGACCCAAACTGACGTCCTGATTTCTGTCCCGCATGATACTTGGCGATACCATAAAAGCCTTCCCAGTCTTCAGTGGGTGCCCTTCGCGGGAAGGTCACCTCCACACTATCCTCACCCAGTCCATAGAATAAGACGGATTTATGCTCAGGTGAGTGAAAAAGCGGGGCTGGGGGGCGTGGTGGTGGCGCCGGAGCTGGCCCCAGAGTGCCAAGGTCTGGGAATACGCCCGCGGGCGCGGGGCTTGCAGCGGCGGGGGGCACCCCTTGCTGTAACCCGTAGAAAAAGGCGTCATCATCGAAGGGGGTGTACTTACACTCGGTTGGCACGTTGCGGATGGTGAGT
Organism: Tetraselmis chui; assembly: GCA_026401115.1. NCBI lineage: Eukaryota > Viridiplantae > Chlorophyta > Chlorodendrophyceae > Chlorodendrales > Chlorodendraceae > Tetraselmis > Tetraselmis chui. Next base: position 137,107 of record JAPMLY010000150.1, read on the forward strand.
TCCACTTCTTGAAACAAGTCTTCGTCATCCATTGCCGCCGGGCGGGTGATGCACTCGGCATACGTGCCGTTTGCAAAGGTGATGTCACAAACGGAGGCAGGGTAGTCTGTGCCGATGGTGACGGTGTTTGGGAAAAACTCCGCAGTGCCAAAACCGGCGCCGCGAATTGTGACAGTGGTTCCACCCTTGAGGGAGCCGTGATCAGGAACAACACTATTGATCTCCAGAGCCACGCGTATCTCCAGCGCGCCAGGCAGAGCGACAGTGAGGCCCTTGTCACGCACGTTGTACTGGAGGTCGTGTGTGGTGCGCGGGACGCCATCGATCAGCCGTTCGCACTGAACATCGCAGTTGGCGAGCTGTGTGTTGTCCATTGGATACCACATGCAGGTCGTCTTGGTGCCGTTTGCCTCGATGCTGCGCACGATGCAGGCGTCGCCAGCCAAGCTTATCTCCACGTCTGCTGCCGACGAGCCCAACTCTACGCCTTCGATTGTTATCAGCGTTGGCTCGACTGCGCTCACCAAGTTTGGGTACACAGCGGTCACTAGCGGCGTAAGGCCCTCGTCGTATCCGAACGCAAACTCGTGTACTTGCCCAGCCACACCGAGCACGACGTTGTCAAACTCGGCTTTGAGCTCGGAATTGGGCGGCGCTTTGATCACGATAGTGTTGCTAGACACGCTGACGACGGTCGCGGGAACGGAGGCCGCACCACCGGTGCCGGGAGCCTCCTCAAAGGCCGCAGTCACAAGTTCGGGAGCGTGAGTTGGGAAAACTCCGCCTGTGATGGTGATGTAGGTGCCCCCACCTATGGAGCCAGAGGTAGGGGAGACGCTGTTGATCGTGAGGGGGCCAGAGATGATGTAGGGAGCATCGGCGCCCTCATGACGCGCCAGTCCTTTCGCGATGACGTTCACGACGACTTTGTTGTCGCCTGTCACGACCTGGGTGAGGACGCACGTGAGGGTGTCCTCGGTAGCATTCAACATGTTGCAAGGCTCGTTGGCGACGGTAACATTGTTGCCGTCGATGGCATCAGAGAAGCCGCTGCCCCGGACGATTAGCACACGCGCTGTCTCCGGCGTTTCCAGCAAGATGGGGCCCGAAGCCTCATCCACGGCAGACACGACCGGAGTGTCTGCAAGGGACTGAACGAAGTCGCATGAGACAGTGGCGGGACATCTCGCTGGGTGGCCAGCTGATGTGACACGCAGCTGTGGGATGGTTTCCATGGTGCGCAGCATGTAGCCAGGGACAGGCATCAGTAGGCGATCATACGAGCCCTCCATGAAGACGGTTGTGTTGGTGGCAAAGGCATCACCGCCCACCAAATCTGCGATATTCACGTTCAATGTGGAAAACACGGGGCCGGCGACGCCGACGAACTCGATGCGATACGTCTGCGCATCGAAAGTCTCGGTTATTTTCTCGACATAATATGGGCCGGGCGGGAAGAGGGGATTAGCAGCAAGGCGCGATGATATAGTTTCAGCAGAAGCGTTCCACGCTATGGGGTCGGTCGTGAGATCGGCGTAGGTAATAGCCCATGTGCCGTTTGCAGGGGTACTACCCTCAGCGGTGCGAGTGGCGATGAAGTCCGTGCTGGGCGACAGGCCGCAGCTCATCCCTCCACACACCAACGCCTCGTACGCGTAGAGTATCTCGATAAGATCGCGTGGAGTGGGCACCAGTGTCTGGTACTCCACCTCGAAGCAGATTCCTTCGGGCGTGGAGGAGGTGCAGGGTGTGACCACCTTTTCGCCCAACCAGTCCATTCTACCCTGAATGTCCGCGGCCGTCGATAACGCTGGCACGGTCGCTCGACCCTGAAATGCGCCCTCAGATGTAGTGTACGTCTGGAGAATAACGTAATATCCATCGGTGACAGTGCCGTTAATGGGAATATCAAACCTCTGCTTCTCATATGTATACGTCATCGAAATACTCACATCCTGGATCTCGCGCAGCGAGTTGTACGCGGACACGTCACTGGGAACCACCATGCCGAGATGGAACTCAGTGCTGTATCGGCCATCATACGTCACCTGGATCAGGTACTCCACACCCGCGGTGAGCGAAATCTTACTGCTCTGCTGCGCTGCTGAACAAAATAGATGTTCACAGCTGGAGTCGAAGTCGATAATACGGGACATGTTGTTTGGGCTGCCATGCAGCTCGCCAAGGTTTACATTGATGTTGCGGTTTCTGGAGGACACGAAGAAGGAGTAGTTGCTGGTAATGGGCGCAGTAAACACGCTGCTCATGCGCTGATAGTTAACATTGCCCACGTAGTAGTTCAAGAGATCAAACGACTCAATAATGTCCTGAGACTGGCCGATCTGAGCAATAGGAATCATCAAACGTATGATTAGCCAGCTAGAAACGCAAGGGATTCGTAGATCGTGGGAAATTGTGTAGTATGCTGCCAAAAAAATGGGGAAAAGTGAGGAGGGGTGCTTACGGGGGCGGAGGCGAGGGCGGGGGGTAGATGGGGGACTTGCCTGAACAGTGCCCCGATAATTGAATCTAGTTACATCGAGATTCACTCCGCGATTGCCCGCAAACCGCTGCAAAACAGCGAAAGCAACAGAACAGTAACACAACTGATGCACTACGCTGCGGTCGCCATCATAACAGCAAAAGTGAATCTAAGGGTACGCAGGCATGTGCATGTTATTGTTGGGGGGAGTAGGAAACATGTCTGATCGTACGTGAAGGCCCTAAAGTAGCAAGGGCGGGTTCAGTATAGGTCATGGTCACACCTGCGTGAGGTTCTCACGCTCCCAGGGCGTGGTCAAACACGTGAGCTGGGTTGAGGTCGTAGATTGGACGGTGCATGGAGTGCCATCAATATCCACTTCATTCAGCGCCAGCTGGCAGCAAAAACATCAAGACAACATGTTGGCGGGCTTGCTGGACAAATTCCCAGCTCAACAAGCATACACCGATCGATCGACCAGGGGGGGGGGGGGGGGGGGGGGGGGGGTTGAGGGATGAAAATAGGGACGATGGTGGATACTTCGGCGGTCGGCACTCACGGTCGAGGAGAAGCCTTTCCCACTGACAGTGATCATCTGACCACCCTCCACACTCCCACCCGATTGGCTGATGCTGGAGATGGTTGGAAAGAACTCGTACATGTATAACTTCTTGTCAGGAGACTCCTACGCAAACGACAATGCAACAGCAGCGGCCGTGGGCGGAGGACGGTCAAAATGCGCCGAGCTCGCTCATCGTACAGCACTGTTGAAGTGGCTTCATCTGGCGATTCACACATCTCGAGGCTCGAGTACGAAAGAACCGCGAAAGGCATATGAACCAAAAGCCATATTTCGCGGACAATGGCGCTACTTTCAGAAGTTGCGCGAAACCAATTCATTATTGTTGCAAGATGATACAACCACCGAGATGCACCAACTATCACGTATATGCATTATTCGGCTCATCCACTGGTTGAGTTTTTTGCGTCGCGTGGGAGCTCCTCGTGTTCTCTTGTCGTTTCTATGCTAGCTCTGTGCACGATGCAGTGCTTCTGTGCCTCTGCACACATTGCAGTGCTTCACTTTGCCGTGTCTTGGATTGCGTGGCCCTCTTGTCATTCTTGCCCTCGTGGTTCCGCCCCTCTCTTTCCCTACTCTCGCTTGTATGTAGCGCCTTCGTAATTGAATAATGGGTTTTTCCAATAACCACGTACTAGCACAATTTACAATACCAATAGGACCAAAATTGGCGGCAGGTGGGAAACTACAGGTACAGGTACATGCAGTATATTGTACTCCCCATGATACGAGGCTGATGTAATCATACATCTACGAAGCAAATCAATCACCATCAACTCCTTCGTACAAAAGAATGATAACAGGCTGATGTAATCATACATCCACGAAGCAAATCAATCACCATCAGCCCCTTCGTACTAAAGAATTATCACAGGCTGATGTAATCATACATCCACGAAGCAAATCAATCACCATCAACCCCTTCGTACTAAAGAATTATCACAAGCTGATGTAATCATACATCTACGAAGCAAAGCAATCACCATCAACCCCTTCGTACTAAAGAATGATAACGTGCTGATGTAGTTATACATCCACGAAGCAAATCAATCACCATCAACCCCTTCGTACTAAGAATGATAACAGGCTGATGTAGTTATACATCCACGAAGCAAATCAATCACCATCAACCCCTTCGTACTAAAGAATTATCACAAGCTGATGTAATCATACATCTACGAAGCAAAGCAATCACCATCAACCCCTTCGTTCTAAAGAATGATAACGTGCTGATGTAGTTAAACATCCACGAAGCAAATCAATCACCATCAACCCCTTCGTACTAAGAATGATAACAGGCTGATGTGGTTATACATCCACAAAGCAAATCAATCACCATCAACCCCTTCGTACTAAAGAATGATAACGTGCTGATGTAATTATACATCCACGAAGCAAATCAATCACCATCAACCCCTTCGTACTAAGAATGATAACAGGCTGATGTGGTTATACATCCACGAAGCAAATCAATTACCATCAACCCCTTCGTAATAAAGAACTGCAATGACCACTGACGCCGGGGACGTGTGAGCGAACCTGATACGCCAGGAAATTATCGCCGCTGGCGTAGGTCGTATGGGGGTCATAGAAATGAGTCTCTCCGCCGACATCTATCGACTCAATGAGCGCGTTGCCATAGCTGCAAAACACAATCACCAACACAGCATCACCCACACAGACCAGTGGGCAGGCGGTGGCGACGGCAACGTGGAGCCCTCCAGGCAGTTGCAAAACAAGACTGTCGGGCAATCTACTGTTGAAGGCGTAAACATAAGCCCGTACTAGTTCACGGCGATCGAGGCATTGTAGTATCCAGGCTCTGTGGCCTCGTCTCCTGCAGTGCATGGCACTTCGTAACGATAGTACGGATTGTCGAAGCCATAGAGGTCCTCCTCGGGCAGCAAGCAGCGCTGGCTGCCAATCAGGGTCCGGGAGCGGTCAAACCCCTCGTGATACCCCTTCACGAGCACACACATCACATCCGCAAATTATGGCACATCGTAAAAAATAACAAAATCTATAGATGAGTGCACCTAGACCGTTTTACCATCATACTTTCGCGAGACAGATTTACCTGCAAAATGCATTACAAGTACGCAAACATCGCAGGAGGGACAAATGAAGGGAAGGTGCGGGAGGCGCTAGCACTGAGTTCCCATTACCTCGAAGTGGCCGATATAGCTCACGGAATCACCAGGACTGCCGGCACGAGGCCACATGTAAAACAAATACGGAGTGCGATAGTAGTCTCTGCGCATGTTCAGGCAATGGACACGTTAACAACTTTTTGTCGAAGTGGAGCAAACAAGAAATACAAAAGATGAAACATCAAAAGGGATAATTTCAGAAGTCAGCGGAGTGAAGCTGTAGCTACGGCCCCTATGTCCAGCATTTCAATTCGATTGCTTTTCCTATATTGTGAAATAATGTGAACGTTTTATTTTTCCCATCAGCCCGTGATAGTCAGCATGATTTGATCAATGAAAGAGATTATGACTTGATGTAGGCAACACAAACGGGAGAACGGGAACGGGAGAACGGGTTCAATGGAAGCTTAAACTGGGGAGAGGCAGGCTGCATGGGAGATCGGCGCCTTGTTACAAGATAATCTATTATCAAAGCAGACGATCGATCCAAGAAACCCATTAATCGTTTCATCGATATCCGCGCATACTCTTCGCTTTTGTCAAAAAAGTAGTAAGGATAATTCAGTTGCTAGATGGAGATTTAAGACAATCCAATATAGGAAAAAATCAGGACTCAGCGCCTGGTCGCTCGCACAATTGTATGTCGCTTTAGGCTATTCGAATCATAATAACTATTCGTGACGAGCAGGCCCTACGGGTAAGGTACCTGCAGCGTTACTCAGTTAACTTTCACACATACCTTTTGTGGCTCTCATACTCATCTCAGCATTTTGTAAATATCTGTGATATCTTACATTTCATCACCTGTCGTCTAGTGGCGTTAGTATACCACGCATCGTAGTGGTGCTGGTAGTACTTAAAGCCGAATAATATTCACGCGTACCGTTACCCGGTATTTATTGAAATGAAACAATCAGCGGAGTTTAAACCAATGAAGTTGGGGTACTTCATGCTTTGACATTTCCCCCAGCCACCAGGTCGCATTTCTGATATATCGAGTCTAATTGAGTGGATGGCCAGACAGACAACACAAAGGCAAATCAGACAGACGCACTCTGTGACATAAAAATCTTCTAATATTAACTGCGTAGTAGCAGAGTGAATTCATGTTAAAATCACCGTAATGTCGCATTTAAGCGCCGAATTCAACTGTACATTAGACATGCAATAGAGGATAAATATGCATATACACAAATTTCAGCAAATGAATGTAGTTGTCCACAATATTAGCATGGTATGAGGGGAAGGTACCTGTACTGAAAATTGTTGGGAGCGGTTGCACTCCTCGCGTTGTCAACCAGCACCTATAACCGGTCAGAAACACGGGGAGCAAGCGAAACAGTCAATTCCAAGTAACCCGCACCTTATCCTTGCCTCACCTAAAGCGAGTCTTTGTTGCTCGGTGCAGCGCGAGCAAGCTTGATGGTATGCTCGTTGCATGGCTTATTATTGGCGATGTAGACTGACCGAGATCTTCTGCCGCTCGGACGAATAGCAGTCTTCGAGTTTGTCTCCACGGCCACAATCCCACGGAGGCGTCAGCGCCACAATCTGCGAATAATTGAAAGAAACGGAGCTTGTAATGTCGGAAACTAGTATACCACAGGTAAGCAATTTCATCAATCGCTACTATCTAAGAACGAAGTTGAAGTAAAGGACAATACATTGGGGACTCGGCCTACTCACGACCATCGTGGCTGAGCCAACAACATTGCATGCCGTTGTCTAGGCCAGGCAGGCCAGGCCCGGCCCGGCAACGGTCCTTGAATTTACTAAGCGCGAAGGATAATACAACGCTGTTTGTATACCTAGGTTTAGAAATTTGAGCTCGGGCTTTTTTGATTATCTTCGCGTTGTAAGTACATGTGAGTGATTACATACAGATTGAGCTAGCCACAGCCGAAACCCCATCGACCCGGCATTCCCCTATGCCAATAAAACCCTTATCCCGGCCCTCTAGATCGCCGAGTTCGATCGCATGGATGATTTACCTCGCTATTCAAGTCAGCGCTATCCATATTCATAGCTCGTTGCTCGCAAGCGACGGAAGGAGTGGCGCATCCGCGACTGCACTAGCCGACTAGCCGAGCAATGGCGTCATCACGCTTTTGTTTTGATTATCACGCTTTTGTTTCCTCATGACGCTTCCGGCTTCATTTTGGCCCGAGGCTACGGTCGGTCACCACCCTAAAGTAAGAGCGCCCCCCCCCCCCCCCCCTTCCCGGGGGGATTATTGTTACGATTACTGTTACACACCGCTAACACACAGCAAACCCTACCGTTTTACAATGGCGTTTTGAAAGAATGCTACCCAAGTATTGCACAGCTTCCAAGACTTCCTAACTGCCATTTTCGCTGTCTTTAGCACCTAAGTGTTGAGAGCTAAGTATTAAGCGGTCGACCAAAATTATGTTGGCCGACCCGTCTTTTTTCGTGGTCGGCTGTTGGCGTGGTCGGTAGGTATGCGAACACTCATCGGTAGCACATGAACGGTAATTGGTGGTGTCTTTTGAACGTGGCGCGGTGCCATCATGTTTGAGACAATCACATGCATCGTCTTTTGAGCGGACTAGTCACGGCTTAATCAAGCCATTGGTAATAGAAGGCTATTCATGGTACTATTACCGTACATATTGTATATGTACATGTGCTAAAGAGCTAGCAACACAGTAGATGAAATAAGACGATATCGTCTTGTATAATCGAAGTGATTAAAAGGCCGTCCTTCAAAGTCTTCCGCCTCGGGTCTAATACGCAAAAATACATCTGGGAAGCCATGTCATTTTGGACGCGAGGAGACTTACAAAAAATACTTAAGTGGAAGTTGCCATTCTCTTTCCAAATTCCCCCTCATAGCTAGTTCGCCGTTGGTCCTACGACCGGAGGAAGAGGGTTGTTCAAAGTTCAACTATATTGAAGTTGCCATTAAACTTAGAAATATGCGCGAAATCATATAGTATATGATGTATTGTAAACAACACAGGTACTATCGGCCGCGGTACTACACGTACACGTATACGTACTAGTACATGGTACCGCCCGCGTCATCGCCCGGCAACACAATACCCCCCCCCCCCCCCCCCCCCCCCCCCCCCCTCCTCCCCCAACCATCACCTCATCCGTCTACATTGCCTCAAGGTTGCTACGTCAGGGATGATTATGGCCAAGCAAGCCCCGTTAATCATCAGTCAATGCCAGCATAGACGCGTTCAAGAGAGTCGTAAAGCCACGGACGGGTTGCTCGGGCTGGTAATAATGGCGCCAACTCTCGAAAATCTAGGCAAACAAATATAGTCGCTTGACTAGTGCGGTATGTGTCGCTAGCCCTTCGTTGCACTCCGAGCGGTGCAACATCTTCGAGCGCTACATGAGTGGAGGGCGGGATGCTCATGCAGCGGTAGTGGTAGTGACGCAATAGGTGGTGTGAGCATGAAGTCACGTTGGGGCGGAAGTCGCGAGCCTAGCTAGTAGGAGAGAATGCTCGCATAGTAGTCATCGAAATTCAGTGTGCGTGTTGGTGAAGTTGTGCTTCTATTGTCATCCTACGGCTTATTTCTCAATGACAAGAGAATGGCAGCTTCGGGGAGAGCTCCCATTGTCAACAACCTCCGGGTACATATCCGACTGTCCGTATGACTTCGTTTGCCTCTAGGAGTTTGATAAAAGAATGGCAACTTCCGCCTTAGCGGTACGTTTTGAGGGGATAAAACGAACAAAGGAAGTCTACTTTCAAAACCTCGACTCGAGAACAAGGAAGCAAGGTTAGCAAAAAGTTTAGAATGAACACCCCATCATTATAGTATTTGGGGATGAAATAAATAATAGGGCCACGGCGAAGTATGTGTATGTGCACGTACCATAGTTGCGGAGCTCTCAAACCCTATGTACGTCGCTTCGCGGCCACCTATGAAAACGCGATTCATGACTTCTCCGATTCCGGAGGTTTGTACAGAGAAGCCCGTGCCGATAATGTAGATCCTGCATGCAGAAACGGCCGTTGAGGTCAGAGAGAAGGGGGATACAATATATTCTCAAATCATAGATTATATAAGCAATATTCCGCGCTCGGTGGATGCATATTCTAGTACATGCATGTACTATACACATATTCCATTACTCGAGTGAAAAAACGTCCGGATGAATAATCTTATTTGCTATACATGCCCGCACAGTGACCGAGCAAAGCGCCAAGTCCATCAGTAGTATTTGACGCTATCATTTTAGACATTGCATGCAACAAGCGCGATTGCTACGAAAATATTCAATTCCATGGACGCGGAGGCAATATTGTGCTTTTGATGAGTAAACATTGTTTGCGTCTCTCCTTGCATCCTTACTCATCATCATTATCACATATGACCTAGACCGAGAAACAGCGCCACCGCTTCATCTTTATCGAGGATACGATTTCGGTGCTGGGTGGAGAAATTCCAGTTCCCGCCATAATATACAACTATCCGTGATAGTTACCCCACCACCCTATTGCATATGCATCGACATGCACTTCTGCTGCCTTCTCAAAAGTTCCACATACGGCTCTTCATAAACAAGGATGTACAATAATAATAAGATATCAATATCCTACTATATTAGTTTGCTAAAGTGTGTGTGTGTGTGTGTGTGTGTGTGTGTGTGTGTGTGTGTGTGTGTGTGTGTGTGTGTGTGTGCGTGCGTGTGCGTGCGTGTGTGTGTCTATCTGTCGGTGTGTCCCCTTATCATCAGCTCCATCGGATTTCGGTACTAGAAATGCGATATTCTTTATTTGGAAAAAATACAGACTTGGTGTATAGCGCACTTACTGGGATTGGGATTAGGATACGCCTTTAACTACTGCGCATTGCTGCGATGGGTACAAGAGCATTATTTGTGTGATTACATAAATACAGAGTGAGACACACAGGGTGTGTGTGCATAATTACAAAAATACATAATGAGAGAGAAGAAAGTGTGTGTGTGTGTGTGTGTGTGTGTGTGTGTGTGTGTGTGTGTGTGTGTGTGTGTGTGTGTGTGTGAAAAATAAGTGTCACGACTATGGGCCTCCATGGATTATCTTAATGATAAAAAAACTACATAGTGAGAGACATAAGGTTTTTGTGTACATGGTTACAAAAATACAAAGAACGACAGGCACAAAGAACTACGGGCCACTCGTATATAACTTGTCAATGATGTCAGCGACCTGCTCTCTCAGGTAAAGATTTCATATATATAAGCGGCATGCTCACTTGTTGTACGCGTAGCATATTGTGAGTGCGCGTGCGAGTTGCATGTGCATGTATGCGTCCTGAACGCGATGAAGGTTAGCCGTGTAATTCAAATATGATAGCAGGCATGCTGGCACATATATGTCAATGCGCTCACGCGACAATACATGTACACATGTATCATTTTTGACAATATGGTCGTTATAATTAATTATGTCATTTTAAGTACTAAATTCCGGGGAGAACTGCGAGGGGGGGAGGGGGGCTGGTCTGTATTTGTACTTCAACCCTCTATGTGCGTATTTAAGCAATACATGTCCCCTTTTTTTCTGGTTATGTTAGGGTATTTGTCTAAGGTATCCTTGAACCCTACACCAAGACCAATTGTAAGGAGAAGGTGAAGACTCTCCATATATAGGGAGGGACCCTTGCGCGATTGGGCACAAATTAGTAAACCACGTGATGCAATGATCGTTGACGGCTCATCAACATCATAGCACTCTCGATATCTACATGCAGGGCTGGCTAGGCCCACCGTATATGGTTGGGGTTCTGTGATGGTGCATGTATTATGGTCATGGTACCAAAATGTGCTCTACCTCCTCTCCGTTTTACGCTTGCATGTGGCAAATGACACCCTTATGCACACAACCATATATTGCTTGTGAAGAATAGTTAGGACATAGACCTTTTTAACAGCCAATAGGCTATGACTATCGAAGTACTAGAAGGTCCATGCTTCTTGTAATATGCCCCGCATGGTTCCAAAAAGTGCCCCACTACTCCCTCTCCATTTATGCTTGCAAGTGGTATATGTCACCCTTATGCACACAGTTGTGTATCGCTTTAGTAAAAAGAAGTTATGGTGGTGACGTTTTCATCTAGGCTCTAGTCCAGTGCTATTTACGTACCAGAATACCCACACAAATAAAGCTACAGGGGAGGAGGGGGTCCTATAAAACAACACAATCAAAACAGCCTATTGGGATTCTGTGACACTCTTGCCCTCTTGGTTCCCCCTATTTCCCTGTCCTTGTCTATAGTGCATTTTGTAGTTCACAACTTTAGCGGCATATAAAGTTGCTAAATGCAAGTCCCATCGCTATCCCAGGCGGGGGCACAAAGTGTGCATACAAATAAAGTTGAGGGGCGAGGAGTCCTATAAAACAACACAATCTAAACAGCCTATTGGGATTCTGTGACTCCCTTGCCCTCTTGGTTCCCCCTATTTCCCAGTCCTCGCTGTCTATAGTGCATTTCGTAATTCACAACTTCAGCGACATAGAAAGTTGCTACATTAAATGCAAGTCCCATCGCTATCGCGGGGGACGGATATTCCGGATGATGAGTACGGGCACATAGTAATCCCGCCCCGGGGGGGGCAAAATAATGCAGAAATAATAAGGATGAGTAGTACGGGCTCATAGACATGAAACATACTGATGTATTTGCGTACGATGAAAATTAATTATAATGGTGGCGGCATGCAACATGCAGATATTTTAACAAGCACGGCACTCACTTGGTGCCTCCCGCAATACTTCCGTAGAGCGTACCAAAAGAATAACCATGGTCGACAGGACGAGGCGCCACGGTTTGTATAACGGGAGGAGCGGGGGAAACAACCGCCTGAAGGCTCCGGCGGGAATTAGAGTAGGCGGGCGGTGATGATCCGCCTGTTGCTGCGATTGGGGCAGATTTTGCTGATACCGCCCCAACCTCCTGCTGTACAACGCATATGATGAGAAGCAGTAGCCCTGTTGCTGCTACCATCGCCGCTAGCTGCATCATCTGTGCTGGCTCGGTGGGGCGGGCGCTCTATAGCTACGACGACACAAGGCACAACATTCAAAGATTAGTATAAATACATCCGTCATATATTGGCACGCGCTAACTTGTACGTAGCATATACAGCACCAGTAGTAGGAGCATCAAGCAAAGATGAATATCTATCCATAAATACTGCTATGCATAAACGCTGGTGAATACTAAATAAATAAATAATATCGCTAATCCGTACAATCAGCCGGCAGCTACGGCACTCAAGCAGCTAGCAGCAGCACTGACAAAGCAGCAGTAAAGCGTGAGGTCACAATAACGCGAGGCGGCCGAACGACGCCCATCACCTACTACCCCGTACTACAGCACTCCCTTGCTAGGATCGCGCACCGCCGACGATTCTCACTGATGTATGTATATTAGGCACATGTGCTGCTATATGCTCAGCGGCAGACATGCCTCAGTATTCGCTGCCATACCTACCATATACGTGATAATAAGGTGATGGAGGCTTAATAATAGCCATCCCGTCATTGGTATGTTCTTGGAGCGAGCAAGCTAGTACGCGCTTGGGTGCTCATTCAAGCGAGTGCGGATGAGATGAGTTGCTATTGGCGAGTACTGTAGATGGCGGTAGGTGGGAATACCTACATACTTGTAACTGTATGCGAGAACTGCGCTGCATATATTGGCATATCCAGGGCGCGGCGGCGTATTTATAGTATAATGCGGATCAGAGAAAGCGTGAAGAGGACTTTATACCACTTATTCGCCGTTCATCAATCCAACTGCGTGCTGCCTCCCAGAATAAATGATAGTATAGTATAGCAGATGTTATTCAAGTAAGGAAAGGGGTCGTAAATTTTTCTCGTGTTGCCCAACAGCCATCTGAAAGAGTGGGGACTGAAATAGAACAGCAGAAGCGCGTAATAATTCACACCGCTCGTCTCTTCTTTTTCCTGCCTCACCCCCGCCAGGAAAAGATGCCGGGGCTTCAAACGCACCATATAAGAAAGAGCTATTCGTTTGATGAGCTCCGCTTCCCTTCTTTCTTGCGGCGGTATCTCTCACGATCACGCCGCCTCTCCGCAGCCGCGAACTCCTCGTGGGTGTTCGGAGAAAAAGCACGCCAAGGTCTTGCGCGTCGCATTCACATTCCGCAGTGCGTACCCTTTTTCACCTGTGAAGGTGTGAGTTACAGGTACATAGCTACCCGTTCCTTCTGCAACAATAGATTGTCCTCATCGGCATGTAGCAGGCATGCATTGTTTACAGAAAAGGTGCAAAATCGTATCTTTGCCTGAATAAATATTAACATTTCTTCTCGCGCAGGTCAGTCATCGTACCAGGTACCTGGTACGGGTAGTAGTTTGTGCATGTCATCAGCATCATCATCGTCCAGCGCCCGCGTTCCTGATCAGGGGCTACGCGCCCGTATAATATATTCTCTGATAAATAACATTATGATTACAAGAGAAAGAACATGAACACCTAAACTAATATATTCGATCTCTGTACTGGTACAGGTACCTCTAAGCTGCCAGTGTTTTGTGCTCTTATTAAAAGAAAAAGCAGCGGAGACCAATAAAGCACCAAGCAAAAAAAAGAAAAGATGAGGAACGTAGGCCCGACGGACAGGATGAAGGCATGCCACAGGAAAAGTATTGTGCTTTGAAAAAATCGCTTGTACAGATAGATATTTATAGTGGTTGGTGGTACTCGCTCCAGGTACTCATGAGCAATCTTGAAAGAAACAGTAGGATGCATCATGAGGTGGCAAGACTCAGTGATGAATTCAGACGAGCCCGCTGCTCGCTATCGATATTTATCGTACGGGTACTGGATAATCGCTATTATTATTTAATCGATGCTGATGTAATGATTCATGTAGCCTTTAGGTGATGATGGAAAAAATATTTACATAGAAATAAATCTGTGGAAACCACCAATAATAAGAAAATGATCACGGAAACCGTCCCGCCCAAAAGTTTCCTTCGGGGGGCAGGAAAGAATGCTACAGCATCAGAACTGCCTTCCTGCAAAGCGTCACGAAGATAGGAACTCCAGGTGCCACGACTAAAAACGGAAAGGCAACGCATTAACCCCGGCGCGTAATCGCGCATCACCCAAGAACCAACGGAATGGAACATCAATAGACCGGCGAACAAACTTCTTCATATGGACATACTTGTCCGAGCTCATTGAACGGGAGTTCGCAGCACCCATGCGAAGGAACCGACGAACATCCGCTAAAATAGCCAAACGGCCAACCAGCTCGAGCGCCATCGGGGCCAATATGTCCCCATCCTCCAAGGCAAAGGGATAACAATCATGAACCGACTGAAATGAAGTCGACGTGCCAATTGACGCCGAAGTGCGGTGGTCAGCATCAAGCTTTCCTTGTTGCCCCCCGTTGCAAGGCTTCCGGGCAGCTGGAGGGAAGCGCCCACCGCAGATGATGATTGAATGAGGATGAGAACAATGCAAAATATATCGATGACCGACTTCTTTGTTTTAAATAATGAATGACTATTCATTGCGGACGGCGTGGAGGCCGCTTCTTCCTCGGCCGGGATGCCTTCTCCTGCCACGGCGCTCTTCACCCGCGCCATGGGCCGCAAGCGTCCCCGTGCTTCCTCGAGCGGTGCGTGAGGCGCCGCTTGTCGCTTCCACGTGTTGCATTCTCGGCGTGGCCTTGTACCGGTAGTTTCCTTAGTTTAATCTGCTAATAGGTTTGTGCACAATGTAGTGTTTTCCTTTTGCCGTGCTTTGGATACTATTTATTGAAAATAAACAAATTGTGATGTTTTATAGCACTTTACCCATACCCGTATAGATATTAACGGAAGACGTGTCCCATTCATAAAGATCTTCGTACCTTATTACCTTTTCATGCTACTCATAGCGACAGTATGTCGCTGTCAGTACTGGTAGTGCTGTCCGATGCCAAGCTCCTTCACGTGAAGTTCTCGGGACACCACCACACCCTTCATCACTGATGCTCAGGTTTACAGCATGCACCTGTAATTTCCCGTACGGTCATCTACTCTCTACTCCTCCCCCGGAGTCGTTACAACAACCCCCGATTCCTACTTATTTTCTATTACGACTGCTACCTTCCCTTTCCCGTGTCGCTACTCCCAATCATTTTTTAATACAATAAGAAGAAGCATTATTAGAAACCACCGGTCAAAAAGGGAAGAAGAGGGAAAATCCCTACAGGCATGGGCCCCAGAAAGTGGGAATATGGATCGGGAAAATAAAGGGCGTTAAGCTATTCCTCGCGAGGATCCCGCATACAAGCACTGGCCGTTTGTGTATCTCGGGAACTCTTATTTATTTTGGGAGCTCAGGGCAAACTCGATGCGGACCTCCGCACTTCCGCTTTGCTTGGCACGCCTTCGGTTCAGTCGGTCCATGACTACTACCCCTCGCTTTGGAGGATGGGGGCCGGTTGGTACCTATGCCGGCTGAGTTTGTTGATCGCCTTACTATTTTGGTGGCGGATCGTCGCTTCCATGGCATGGGTGTTGAAGACTCTCGTCCATCGCGTTGGGACAGATATACCCGCATGCAACACTTCGTTCGTCGATATGCTTTTGTTCCCTTTTAACGATTTTTGGGAGATGGGCGAGAATTCATGAAACGTCTTTATCATGTTGTTCTTCATGGTACTTTGGGTTCCTATTCTTGCGATGCTTTGCATGAGGGCAATACAAATGTTTTGGCATGCCTTCCTATTCCTTTGGCTTAGGCCTATGGGATCTATTCCTTCTTGCTCCTTTTTGCTTGGTGGGTTTCACGGCCTTTTCTTGTAAAAGTAATTAGGTAATTCATGTATCTCGCTTAATCTCTACAACATAACCGACTACTTAAAATTAGCATGTTGCGCTTTTGGCCCTTGTCATTGGGTAGCCCCATTTTTGTCCTTACCACCAACTCCCTGCTGATATTTAAGAGAAAACGTAGCTCGGGAGAATTTGATAACGTACTTGGATTGGTTGATTAGCAAGACCGTGACAACGAGATATGTGTAGATAATCTGCACAACATCGCACATTGATTGTGCAAACCGTTTATGCCGACCCTCACGAGATTGACGGGAAGAGGTTCTCGTATCGTCTTCACCACTTCGCCGGAGTTCGCCGTTCTACACAAAGCCATACACCTCAATGGAGAGGGGAATGCTTGGTATTATTGGCGACATTATGGGTGGCTTACATCACTAGTGATGGTGTACCGCGCCCGGAGTCGGTTGGTGATTCACGGTAATTGCATGTTACGGCGAAAGCCGTACGTGCGGACTCGCACAAGAGGACCGACGTTGTAAAACGGCATTCCTTAAGTAGCGAAATTGTGATTTCTTGTACACGCGAAAACGACAACACGTGTGACCTACCGACCTTGTGGCACGCCCACCCACACGCCCCCAAGCACGCTGCCTCATGAATCCTAAGGCCTAAGTTGATGAATGTGTAGGGGTTTGGCCTAGTCATCCCATGAGCTGACATATTGTCGTGCCGTTTTCGCTCGAAACCACTGAATTGATGTTGCTCGCATTTTGGCGCATCGGGTCGGTCTTTAAAGCCAGATCCGATCGAGAGCATCCGTAGGCTGCAGACTAGATGAGACTGAAAGCTGGGTGGAGCAAGCGTGGCGCCGGGCGCTTTACACACGCTCTTCTCCTTTTTGCGTGGGAGATGGTAGGTTAGTCGCGGACAACCAGCTCGAAGGCGAAGCGTGGTGTCGGTCGGACGATGAATTACTAGCGTGGCGCCGAGCGCTTTACACACGCTCTACTCCTTTTTACGCGGGAATAGGTAGGACTAGCGTGGCGTCGAGCGTGGCGCCCGGAGCACAGGCTTCCTTGTCCATGTTGTGTGCAAGGTGGAGGATGTTGGCCATCACTTCATCAACAAGCAACAGGTAGTCGGTGTCGAAGGCGGTAATGACACGTTGTTTAGCCTGACCGAAGGGGCCGGTGCTGGAAATGCCACGCATCATGAGGGGGTCGAGGTTGTGGGGGTGGATGGCCGCGGAACCATCAACCGTCTGACATGTCTCATTGTACTCATCGAACGTCTGCCTCATGAAGTGGACATAGTCATTGAGGGATTGTCTATGTCGTTGTTTGAGCATGAGGTTGTCCAGCAAGGACAGAGAGCGAGCAAAGGACCGGCAGTCTAGGCGTTCACACAAGATATCCCACGCGGCAGTGGCGCAGTCGGGACGTGCTGGTGAGACACACTCGATTGCATGGTCAGCGCGCTGATTGGCGCTAGCTGCATGAAGTAGCAGTGTGTAGGCGTAATGTTGTGCATGCTCATCCTGCCAGACGCCCGACTCGCGGATGGCTAGCAGAGGGATGAGGTACGTTGCCTTGAGTGATAGGAAGTTCCTCTTCTACTGCTTGAAGTCCGTGGTTGGCCCCATGGTAGGAACCGACATCTTCATGGACCGGTTGAAGGCGTCCTTATCAAAACCGGTTGCTTCATGGGCCGCGCGGCCGATGACCACAGGGTCAATGGTGGGGCGACGGCCGCCACGGCTGGTGTGAGCACCACGCTGAGCAGGAGGGGAATCCCGGCCATGGAAGGGAGGAGGTGGGCCACCAGGAAAGGGAGAGTGGGCGGTCACTGCAGTCGGCGGGCCGTACGGGTGCGTGTGGCCGCGGGAGGTGGGGACGTGATGCGGCGGCGCCTCCGGGACGAGAGGTCCGAGGGTTGGAATGGCATATCCGGCAAGAGGGTATGGTGGAGGTGGTGGGAGCATGTCCACGGGCAGCTCGTGACGCGAGGGTTGGCGGTGCGCATCGTGACGGCGTTGCGTGACATGGGGGTCGGGAGCAGCAGTTGCAGCGGCAGTTGCAGCGGTGGCCGCCTGCGCGTCCAGACGAGCGTTAATGAGCGTCATTTTTTCCGAAACTAGTGCGAGCGTATCATGAGCATGGGCTAGCGAACTGTGCTGAGAGCTGGGGTCATGGGAATCAACAGGTGTGGCATGAGGGGAGTCGACCGAGCGAGTTCTAGGTGCCATCGCGGCAGACGAAAGAACGAACATGACGACATGCAACGGTAAGAACCGCTAGCCGGACTTGTGCCTAACAACGGTTTCAGAGAGACGGCATGATGCCCGCCGACTCCTCGGCTTTTAGCCCCGGGGTGTCTCAAAGTACCTTTTCTGTATCCTCTACCCAGTGTGGGGCACAAGTCGAGGCCACGGCCAGGTCAAGTGGAGCGCTGGTGGCTGAGTCGCTAAGTATATATATATATAAATATTTAAGAAAGCTAGGGCTGTCGTGCACCCTGTGTATGCGTATTCACCCCAGATTGCACCCCCCCCTTCTCGTGCTTGGACATGTGTGCACCATGTCCAGACACGACGAGTGCGTCGGTGAGGGTGGTTGGCTGTCGTCCTCGAGCAGCTGACTTAGGTGGGGTGGAGGTGGGTTTTAAAAGCGCAGTTTATACTGGCGATACCGCCGAATACAAGGTGAAAGTACTACGTTTCTATTTGAACTTGCCTTCAGCGAGAGAGTTGGCGATGGCAGCTCGCCGAACCAAGTTGTCGCGCGTGAGTGACGTGAGGCGGGGGCCTATAACCTGTTAAACCGTGCACACACGATCAGTATGGAAGGTAACTAACGCACACGTAGTTACAATCACAATCACGTAAAAGGGACAGTCATAGAGACAACCAGCCCGAGGCGTGGTGTCGGGACAACAGAAGTGAGAGAGTTGTAGCCTAGCGACAGCTTTGTACCGAATCAAACAGGGTATCGGTATGTCCGATCTAGACATGTACTAATCATATCTAGAATATCTTACAGTAGGTATTTGCAACTAATAACTAGAAGATACTACTTACAACAGGCCTCCCCTCCCCAAGAAGAAGGCCTCCGCCCCCAAGACGAAGAAGAGAAAGGAGCTCGCTGCTCCGCCGGCGCCCGAGAAGCCGGCCGCCCCGCCACCGGCGCCGCAGCCCTCCGGCGGCCGCCCGGCGCGCTACCGCGTGCCGACGCAGCGGGTGGTGGAGTCGGCGCAACAGGAGCGGGCCGCCTGACGCCGCTGCCGCGGTTAAATTTGCACGACACTTGTTTGTGTTTGGTCCGCACCGTGTAAGTATGTATGCGTCCCTACTTTGAAGCGTGCGTTTGTCTCATCAATTCGAACGGTCTTGGTCACCGATATTCTCATAACGATATCCGTGGTAAACTGAACGTTGATACCGGAGTTACAGTACAAACAAAAATGTCCAAAATTACTCATGTCCACACTCTCTACAAATAAAACCGTTTGATTTCTATGGACCTGTCCGGCGCTACAATCATCACCTCAATCCGTGGGTCGCGAAATTCATTTATTTCAAAGTAATCGTATATAGTGGTGGTTGTGTTTGTGAAAAAAATCATGCCGGCCGCCACTTGGACGGTCATCACCGATAGCATTGGTAAAGATAGCGGTTGCGCCAAAGTGAATTTGAATGTTGTGCAAAAGTCATCCAGCCGGGTGTCCACGCCTTCGGCAAACGTCCGGGTGGCCGCGTCCTTGGTGTCCACGTACGTTCGGATAGCCGTGTCCTTAGCGTTCACGTTCGTCCTAGTGTCCGCGTCCCTGGTGTTCACGTACGCCATGATGGCCGCGTCGGTGTCGTCCACATACTTTTTGTGGCGGCGTCGGCGTCGGCTGTCGGTGCGCCCATTTCTTGGAGACGGCTGCCACCAAAATTGGCATAGGTATTTACAATAAGAGCAGCGGCCGTGCCATTTAACCCGATAGTCAAATCTGCGGTGAAGATGTGTTTCCAAGAAGTTTCGTATCGTATCGGCAGTCCCTATATCAAATAAATTCGGTCCATTTGGTATGATATCACCACATTTCAAACTATTGCTACCGATCGACAGCATAGTTGGCGACACCAAGCTGAAATAGTTTGACCAACCGGGGCGACCTGGCAGGTCAAACCACCGGGCGTTTTCTGCCACATACAAACGCAAGAAGTGGCGGTGCGGAATGGCCTCGTCGTGGTAGTGCGGCGTGTTTTCTGATAGGCGCACCCGCTGGATGAAGCCGAACATGAAGCGCCTCTGGTCATGACCCCGATTATACGTCGAGTTTGCCGACGGCGTGAGTGTGTCACTCGCCATGATGTCTAAATTGGAGGGCTGCGCGGGGTCCATATCTTGACCTATGTCGTCGCACGAGAACTTGAAGACCCAAGCCGGCATGTCCGTCAAGCCGCGCCACGACGTCGTGCCCGGCGGGCCGACGACAGATTGGCCGTTCGCTCCGTCAGCGCCGTCAGCTCATGGGAGCCGTCAGCCGTCAGCTCGTCAGCGCCGTCAGCCCTTCGGTCCCCATGCTCCGGGTGCCCCCTCGGCGTTGGCGACGGCGTTGTCGACAAAGTTTTTGGTCGCGGCATCGGCGTATGATGTCAGGGCTGCGACGTTTGTGACGCGATTGTCGCCCGCGTTCATCCCGAGGGCGGCGACGATCTCCTCGCCGTAGACACGCAATCCGGAAGTGTAAACGCGCCGCCATCGGGCGTCGGAGGAGCCGAGGTCGAACACGGCCTGCCCATTGGGCGCGAAGTCGCCGCTCTTGAAGTTGTTGGCGCCGATCGTCACCGTGTCCGTGGTGCCACCGAGGGAGAAGAAGTTAGTCTAGGCCGGTCGACCCTCGAGGCCTGCCCACGTCGCCGACCCTTCTTCCACGCCGTCGCGGCCCGGCGGGCCTTGCCCTCCGTCCTCCCCGTCGCCCCGTCGGCACCGGCGGGGGGGGGGGGGGGGGGGGCTTGCTCTTCGTCCGGACCGTCGGCGCCGGGCGGTCCTTGCGCTCTGTCCTCACCGTCGGCACCGGGGGGTTCTTGCGCTCCGTCGTGACCGTCGGCCCCGTCGGCACCGGGGAGGGCTTGCGCTCCGTCTTGACCGTCGGCCCCATCGGCACCGGGGGGGGGGCGTCCGCTCCGTCCTCGCCATCAGCCCCGGGTGGTCACGGCGCTCCGTCCTCAGCATCGGCACCGGCAGAGCCCGGGCCTCGCTCTCCGGCGGGGCCGGCGAGGCTCGCGCCCAAGGGGCCCGGCTCGCCTTGCTCCCCTTGCGGCCCCACCGCTGATGGGTCGCCCACAAACAGCACCCGGCGCAGCTGCCCGCCATCGGCGTCGCTCACCAAGATGGTGTCAACGTATATGATGACGAAGTGGCCCTCTAGCCACGGCTTGACGGGCGCGCCGACCTGCTGGAAGGGGAAGCCGGGGTTGGGCTCGTGCGGCAGCATGTCGCCGTTCACCACGACGCCTTCCGTCCAGTTCAGCTCGTCGATGCGCTGCAGCGAGACGGTAGAGGGGTGCTCGGGGTCGACCGCCGCGATGTTGTCCCGCAGCGCATGCAGCGTGTCGGTCAGGCTCTCGCCGTCCAGTGTGACATCTGCGGCAAAAAGGTGCGCCCACTCGTGCGTCTCGCTGCCGAGGGCGGTGTCCGGCTCCGGCAGCAACGAGGCGCCGATGGAGACGCCTCCACCCTCGGTAGCTGCGGAGATGGCGTCCGTGCTGACCTCGTCCGCGAAGCCGAGGACGGTGGCGCCGAGCGACTCGAGCGTAGCGTCCTTCCGCTCGAGCTCAGCGTCCTGCCGGTCGTTCTCCGCCTCCTCCACCGTCACCCGCGCCGCCACCTCTTGGAACAGCAATTCTATTTGACTGAGGTCCAGCTACACCGTCCGCCGCAAATTCAAACTGCAACGGCGACGCCACCTCCCGGGACTGGTTCATCCTGCTCGTTACTCCTATCAAAGGAACGTTTTAGCGTGGCGGTGAACAGCCCGCCGTTCAGCTCGAGCGTCCGGCCGTCGTCGTCGCTGAGGCGCAGACTCACGTAGCTGAGGTAGAGGCTGGCCTCGGAGATGAGGGTGTCCGTCGAGTAGTGGTATATCTTGTTGAACTGCGCGCTGGACGGAATTTTCGCGAGGATGTCGCCGACGCGGCGCGTGCGCGGGTCTTTGTTCTGTGTCGTGAGATTGTTGTGCACGAAGGCGCTGCTGGTCCGCGTGAGATCGACGACGTCGCTCGCGGTCAAAGCAAAGCGGAAGTCGCTCGACATGGTGGCCCTGTCGCCGACGCTCATGCCGAGCACGCACCCGCATGTGGTGCCCGGCTGCACCACCAGCACCGCCTCCGCGTCGTCTGTGCCCGCCTTGAACGTCAGGCAGTTGGTGCTTTCGTCGTAGCTCGCGACGTAGTCCTGCAGCCGCCCGTCATTCAGGTAGGCCACGAGGTCGTCCACCGACCGGTTGCCGTGCGGTAGGCGGACGGTGACATCGGGCTCCCGCTCCTCGCCGCCGTCGTCGTATTTCATGAAGAGCGCGTCGTTGTCCTCGAAGATGTTGTAGTAGTTGTGCGGCAGTCATGCATTTAGCAACCGCACCTGCGGCGCGTGGCGCCCAGGCACGGTGATCGGGTCACGCAGCGCGAAGACGTGCGTGCCATCGGCGAGCGTCGCGTCGATGTATGCAATGTCGAGGTACAGCTGCAGCAACATGCGTAGTCAGTTACACGATGTCAAAGAAATATTGCGGCGCGAAGATGGCTGCCTGACTGTGCTGCCGCCGCTTCTCCGCTGTCGCCGTGCGCGCACGCATGAGCGCAGCCTTCATCTTCTCGCTCGCTACCCGCTTTGGCGGTTGCGCAGCAGCGGAGGGCTCCGGTCCAAGGGCTGCGTCGGGCTCGGGCTCGGCGGGCTCGGGCTCATTCGTTGCTGCGGCCGGAAGCGCTCCAGCATCCTCAGCGCCTCGCCGAGCACCGCGAGGCACCGCAGGACCGTGCTGCATCTTAGCAAGTAAGAAAGAGCTATAACTATAGCAAAACCATACACTCGTGACTTTCACGCGCTTTTTGAGCGAGAATCTGCACAAATTCCGGTCGATCGGCGAAAAGGTGGCGCACGGCGTGCGCAGCGCGGGCAACAAGGTGGGGGGATGGCTGCTCAGCGCCGCGGCGCCCGTCGCGGCGTTCAATTCCGCCCTCGGCGCCGGCCTCGCTACCGCCGGCGCCGTCGCGACGGGCACAGCCGGCATAGCCGGTGGCGTCGAGGGCGCACTATCTACCCGGCGGGTGGGCGCCTCCGCCGTCAAGGGGCGCGCAGACGCGGTGCGAGCGGCCTACGGGCTGATGAGGGGGCAGCTACGGTCGCAGATAGACAGAGGGGGCTGATGTTTTTTTCTGAGACGATACTAAAACCCACAATACAATCGGCGACCGCGCGTTCGTCGCTGTCCGACGCCTTCGTCTATGGCAACAAGCTGCACGCGGCTCCGGCGACGAAGAGCCGCGTGTACATCTACCCACAGAACGGCGGGTCGTCGGGCTTCGCGCCGGGGAACACTATCCGGCTAGTAATCCCTACCGGCAACCGCGGGGAGTACATGAACACCCGGCAGTCGTACATCAAATTCCGCATCAACAACCTCTCCACCGACGTCAGCGACGCCTTTTCGACGGACAGCACCGCGCACGGGCTACTCCGTAGCCTCAAGGTGTCCGCTTCCGGCGGCGCCGTGGGCGGCGTGCTCGAGAACGTCGAGGAGTACAACGCGCTCGTGCAGGCGCTCATCGACACGAGCGTGAACGAGACGCAACTGGTGCTCGGCGGCTCTATCGGGGAGGGATACTTATAGTACGTCAACGGCGGCGCTTTTCGCGTGTTTTGCAAGCCGCTCGTGTCCAGCGTGACGGGCTCGCTCCAACAGAAGTACCTCCCGGTGGGCGCAATGGCCCGCACGCACCTTGTGCTCAAGCTTACACTGGGCGAGCTCAACCGAGTGCAGGTAGCGAACGTGCCGTGGTCGGTGTTCGACTTCGAGTACGTCGCGGAGATGATACACCCGGACCCCGCGGTCGACCGCGCTATCGCCTAGGCCAAACTCGCAGGGCATCGTTGTGTCCTTCCACACCTAGTCGCGGCACAAATGCATTGCGCCGTCCGCCAGCGGGTCGATATCCATAAGCTTCACCGGCTTCTTCCACTCGCTGAAGACACTCCAAGCGATCTTCCGCAAAGACGAGGACGACTACGACTTGACGCGCTACGTGTCGCATAGGACCAACCCGATCGGCTATGCGGGCCGCTGGCAGTTCTCCGTAAACGGGGTGATCACCCGTAGCAAGGAAGTGAGCTCGAAAGCGGAGGCGTAAGCCGAGCTGCAGAAGGCCTTCCACGCCTTCGGCGCAGTGGATTCCCACGGCCTCGTCAACCACGCGTACTGGACGCAAGCGCTATGCAAGTGCCTCGTCGCGCTGGACCTCGAATCGCAGAGCCACAAGAGCGCGCTCTCGCAGAACGGCGTCGACGTGAGCACCTCCGTCTCGGACCTCATGGTGACCTTCGACAAGCAACTCCCCACATCGATGACGGTGGACGTCATCAGCCACTAAGACAACTTCATAATGGTGGGACCCGACGGGCTGGTACATGTTTTCTATTAGATTATAAAGCAGCAACATGCCGCCCGCGCGCCGTAAGATAGTGGTCAGCTCGCAGGAGCGGCTCGGCGGCTCGGCGGCCGCCTTCACCGTGCGCACGCCCGCCTTTCAGAAAGGCAACGGCTTCCAAGGCCAGCCGCGCGTTCGCTTCGCCCTCGAGTGGTGCACGCCAGTGAGCGGCTTCCAGGACATCGCGCCGGCGCCGCTCTCGCTGCTACTGTGCTCGCCGTCAGTGCAACAGTCCAACACCTTCAAGAGCTGGGCGCCGGCGGAAAACGACGCGATGCTCGCGCTTTTGCAGTCGCGCAGCGGCGACAACGTCTACGGTGACATTGCGGACAGTCCCTACGTGAAGAGCAGCGCGTGCGCCGGGCTGTGCGACGGCTCGCGACTCGTGCGCGGCGACATGTCGTTCCACCTCTTGCAGGGGCCGACGGTGACGCGGAGGACCGTCCTGCGGTGAGAGCCGGACGTCGTCGCCGACTTCACCTTCAGCGTCGTCTTCTGGGTGGACGAGCCGGAGCGGCCCCTCGTCTCACACCCCATTTCTTTCACGTCCGACTGCTGTCGCGCGGCGGCAGCGACCGCGTGCCGGTTGACTTCCGCACCTTGCGCACAGACCGCGACGACGGCGAGGGCACGCGATGTCAGGTGGCGGTATCGCAATGCTCGCTCGCCCGCCTCGCGGGCCCCACCGGCAGCTACGGCGTCGAGGTCTCGCGCACCACCTTCATCGACGACCCCTTCCAGCACGTGAGCGTTCTGGCCTACATGCCGGGTACGGAGTCGGCCGCTGGCGCGGTGTTTGCCGGACAAAAGCTCAGCCTCAAGGGGGTGCACGAGGACACGTTCGGCCTCCCTCTCCGGCGGCCGCTCGACAGGGCCGGCGAGGTCGACCTGCAGCTGCGCACCGCCGGCGCCGGCTTCGCGCCCGTGCCCGACGCCGCCTCCGCGTAAGTAATTTGTCTCACCTTCTTTCAGGTACCGCCATGACCACGCCCGCTCCGGGCGCCCCCTTCCGCCACACGCTGGGCACCAACGTGTTTTCCGGGCGCGTCGTGCGGGACGGCGTGCACGAGAGCTTCGTGGAGGTGTTCGCGCACCCGACGGGCGTCGACTCCGTGCTGGACGTTGACACGGACGCCCCACCGCTGGTGCTGGCGAAAAGCACCGTGGAGGCCGACGCCGCCGGTGCTTTCACCGCCACCGTCCGCCTTTCTTTCTACGACACATACTAGCTAGCTAGCCATGCCCCTCCTACAAATCAACCGCCCCGACGTCGCCGCCTACCTACATGCTCGGCTTCTCCACCTCCTTCCGGCAGAACAACCTCGGGAACACGGTGCATGACCCGCGGGCGGTGGCGAGGCTGGAGGTGAGCGGCGGCGGCGCCCCCGGCTCCCCCCCGCCCGGCACCGTTTTTCTTCGGTGACTCCAAAAACATGAGCGACAGCGACACCGCCGTCGCGGTGGAGAACCCGCTGATGGAGAAGTGACACACGCACGCGAAGCGGGTGAAGCGAATGCACGGCGCCGCGCACGCCCTCTACACGGGTCGAGTGGACGCGGCGCTCTTCACGACGGTGTTCCTTTCGCCCGACATGGGCTGCATCAACCTGACCTTCGGCATCGGCCGACCAGAGGCCGCCACCGCCATGCCCGGCATCGTTAGCAGCTGCCTCTCCCTGCTCTCGGGATCAATGACGGCGCTCAACATCGGGCTCGAGTGGGCGAACAAGGCGGAGCGGCACGACCACTTCGCCTCGAGCTTCGGCGAGGTGGTGCGCGACATCAACACGGAGTGCTCGCTGCGCTACTTGCACGACGCCGATTAGGCGAGCAAGGACGACTTCCTCCGCCACATGTCGACCGAGATGAGTCGGCTGGAGGAAAGCGCGCATAACGGGCAGCATCGAAAAATCTAACGGTACTCCAAAATAATGAGCTGCGTCACCGAGGTGCGGCTCTACCGCAACACCGTCGACGCGGTGCCGGCGGACTACGCGAAAGTTAGTACGGCGCGAAAGTAAGTACGGCGGGACGGCAGAGCGGTAGCGTGGGAGCCCGTGACCTATGAGCCTATCTCAACACTCATTTATGCCACAATCTATCCGTACATGTACTCCTAAGGAGTGTTGAAAAGTATTGTAGATTAAGCGTTTATTGTTGTTCATATTCTTTGTCGCCTATCAAAAAATAACACGAAATATATGATAATCTTTTACGTTTCGTTTGGATCTAGAAAAAGGAAGACTATCGTGACGAAACGTCAATTTACCAAGCGATTACATGTACACGTAAGTAGTCACCTTCAAAAGCGCATGGTAGCCCAATATGTCATAAACATTTTTTACCCAGACGCGCGGTGGCCAACAATATGCTAGCGGTCCGACTTGCACCATCATCAATTTCGCAGATTTAGGCACGAGGATGTCGTCGCTCAAAGTCTTTAGTGAGGCGCGACTTCTACAAGTTGCGTTGGGATGGCCTCGCATCTGTTCGACGTGGTGTCGAACGCGATGATACAAGTCTTCGTCGACGCTTGCGCTGCCACGCATCCACCGTCAGAAACTGTGAGACTCGTAAATGTGCGTAATGGGGAGTCCGCGTTTAACAAGTGGTGCAACAGACAACACCATTCGTTTTAGCAAGGGCTCGTCTGCGCCGACACAAAATACAAAGGACTGTTAGACGTATGCAATGGTCTGACATTTGTGGATACTCTCGAAAGCTTCGCTTGTTGGAGTTTGGAAGTTATGGTTACACGGGATGTCTAGCCGGCCCCGCTAGTGGGGCCAGCAGTGGGGACAAAGGAAGTGAAAAGAGAGAGATGGCGGCCGGCAAAGGCACCGGCAGGGCCGGCCGACCGCCACTAACGGGGAAATAGAGTACCGCTATTATTACAACACTAAGTACTAAGATAAGGACTAGCTACCTTGTACATAAGCACTAGGTAATGCAATGCTAGTGCTAACACTCCCCCTCAAGGTAGCTTAGGTCTTGTCGTCGCCCTTGCTTGTCTTTAAGGAAGGAGTCATCTTGGTCGTAGGCGTTGTTCTGGTAGCAGTATCTCAGGCCGGGTAGGTGACGCTACAGGTGCTCACAGGAACGGGATGCTACCGGCGAGTTGCCGACAATAAACTGGTCCAAATGTACTGCTTAATGTACTAGTCTGACATGTAGCGGGAAAACCGTCCACGGGCGAATTAGCTATCGCATGAGAGCGACCGGCGAGTGCGGGGAAAAGCCAACAGGGCTGCCACAAGCGTGTAGGCACTCGAAAAGAATAGTCGGGCGCTATCGTGTCGACTCCCCCCCCTTCGCCGTGGGCAAGGTTAGAACCTCGCTTTGTCAGATGAGCGTTGCGGCGTTGCCTCGGGAAAAAACAAAAACAGTACTATTTAAAGTACGCGCGGGCCGAATTTTCGCGAATCGGTTTGAATTTGATTTTGAAACCAGATCCGGTCGATAGCATCGGTGAGCTGTGAGCAGGGTGGTGTAGACAACCAACCTAGGGCGGCCATATGTGACCATGGGCGGCTGGTGTCGGTAGTGGTAGTTCAAGCGAGTATCTGGGTTGCACGCTCTTCTCCTTGGGTGGCGGAGGCGGTACTGCTAGCCTAGGGCGGCCACGGGGGACCTTGGGCGGCTAGCGTCGGTGTTGACTTCAGAGCGAGTATCTGGGTTGCACGCTCTTCTCCTACTTGGGGCTGCCGTATTTCGGAGGTCTGACTATCCCGGGTAACGTTGTGGGGGGCCCATAACCTGTTGGAGTTTGGAAGTTATGGTTACACGGAATGTCTAGCCGGCCCCGCTAGGGGGCCAGCAGTGGGGACAAAGGAAGTGAAAAGAGAGAGATGGCGGCCGGCAAAGGCACCGGCAGGGCCGGCCGACCGCCACTAACGGGGAAATAGAGTACCGCTATTAGTACAACACTAAGCACTAAGATAAGGACTAGCTACCTTGTACATAAGCACTAGGTAATGCAATGCTAGTGCTAACATCGCTGCAAGAACTGAAGGCAGTGACTATTCATTTATAGTCCGTGTCACAAGCAACTACGCGTGTGTGGAATTGTCATGTGAGACACAACTCGAGCATACTAGTGGACGATACCAAGGACGGTCTCAAGGTGATTCCCATATGCTTTCTTTTAAGTGCCACTATATTCCTTCCATTTTACGTAGTCATGCCCATCTATGCCAAAATGATGCATGCTTGTGTGTGTGTGTGTGTGTGTGTGTGTGTGTGTGTGTGTGTGTGTGTGTGTGTGTGTGTGTGTGTGTGTGTGCTTGTGTGTGCGTGTGCGTGCGCGCGTGTGTGGGTGTGTGTGTGTGTGTGTGTGTGTGTGTGTGTGCTTCGCGGGTCTTGCATGTAATGTATTTCCTCGACCGTGATGGTTTTGTAGAATTCACCGTAAGTTAATCAATAACTTACCGTGCATGTTGTTGTTTGTTTTCTCTGTCTGTTGTTCTAAGGATGGCCCTTGGCCTTGTGACACAGCGTTGAAGGGTGTGGAAGCCACCTCGGTGCCAATCCATCCTTACGTGCCTTGCCAACGACGACGGAATAACTTTTGAAGTCTGAAGACCACCAGATGAGCGATGACGAGATGACAATCACATGCCATATGATAGCAACTACCATGTATGTCGTGAACGTGTGCGCTGGTTTTCGCTTCTTTAATGATCAATACTCCATCATTAACTGCGACCCTGCAGTGCATGCATTCTTTCCTCTTCTAAGCTGTGTGTGTGTGTGTGTGTGTGTGTGTGTGTGTGTGTGTGTGTGTGTGTGTGTGTGTGTGTGTTTGCATATAACTCGTTATATCATGCATATCTTCCACTGTTTTGTGCGGCTTTGTTGGTTTGTTGGAATTCGTGTATGACACCGTTCACAATAATTCCTAAATCATTGGCTTCTTCTGTATGTGTCCATGGAGAGTGTCCCTTGGGCCCGTGACACAAACGTTGAACGTGATGAAATCCATCTCGGTGCCTAAGCTGCCAAGTGTTTTGACAATGTTCGGACTATTAGTACCAAGCCTTCGCAACATTTCTTTAAAGAAGATTAAGCTATACGGAGTTGCGGGTATGCTGTCATCCCACCTCTCCCCACGTCCCACCTCCTTGAACCCCGGCATGTACTTTTTCATATCTTTTATTTCGTTTCTAATCGAGTGCTTACAATTTCTCCTCTACTAGCATTGCATTGTACTTGCATCTTGTGTGTGTGTGTGTGTGTGTGTGTGTGTGTGTGTGTGTGTGTGTGTGTGTGTGTGTGTGTGTGTGTGGGTGTGTGTGTGTGTGTGTGTGTGTGTGTGTGTGTGTGTGTGTGTGTGTGTGTGTGTGTGTGTGTGTGTGCATTGTCTGCGTCAAATGCGGGTTCTTAGTCCCCAAAATGGTCCCATGACAACGCTCATTTCTTGGGATACTTGTTTGACAATGGATGATTTTGGGATACCTATCTGGCAACACTTCATTTTAGGACACTTCTTTGACACCCCGGTCCGGCCAAGCGCAACCGTGGTTCGAACTAGGGCTGCAACTTTGATTAGGGTCCAACATGGCAATGCACCCTTTTGGCATCCACATGAAGAGATGGCAATCGCAACTATCTCGCTTGACATTTTACTTATATTGTGTGTCCTTTGCCTCTCCATAGTTTTTGAGCGATAGATAATTCCCATAATAACCCCAATAATCCCAAAAACGATAACATGTAGTGGGCACGGTTAAACCCACGATGAATGTATTGCGCATGGTGAGGGATCTGCATCGCATGTTTTTTCGAGGTTGGATGGGAATAGAATGTAATGTATGTGTTCCAAAATAATGCGACATTCCTCCAACATGTACGGGTCTTAGCCTTGAAGACAAAGTGCATTGTGCACTCCCCTTTAGGACAACATGATCTTTGTGAAGTGGGGATTACTGCAATTCAATAAACCGTGGTTGATTTATCAGATACTTTCGTTCATTTGAACGATTTTTTGATTAAACGGATACGTATTTTCGATTTATCAGATAATGATCTCGAACGTTTGAAATGTCAAATGATTTGATTTTTACCGTTTGAACAGAGGCTTTGATCTTTACCGCATGCTTTATTATATGCAATTATCTGTAGTGCCCGATTCATCATATGCATTGATCATTTAGGGGCTGAAGTATCAGATGCGTCGATCTTCACGTGAATGTTAAATTGTGCACTACTAAATAATATATCATAAGTAAAAGAAAAACATGAGCACCTACTGGTGATGAGATTCTTTATACACTCTAGATGGATTCTCGATCTTTGATTAAGTTTGAATTAATCAAGAATCTTGATCGTTAAGTTTGAATTAATCATTATTCTGCTGGATTTTTATGCTTTCAACTTCGATTCATCGGGGGCAGCCGCCCGAGGCGGCAGCCCGGGCAGCCTGAGCCCGGCCGAGGCGACAGCCCGCCGAGCAGGCAACCCGAGCAAGGCAGCCGGGCGGCAGGAATGGGACCGCAAAGGCGAAAACGATTTATTATAAAATTGGCGGGTGGCGCGCGCAGTACTCTACACTATTCCCATAAAGTCCGTTACTAGTGAAATAGGGCCTTTCGCGTAGGGCGGGTGTTTATCATGTAGGGTTTCTAGGGTTTAACTGTACTTTAGCTCGTTGAAAAGGCGGACCGAAACTTGTGTTGACGGTGAGGCTAAGGGGGAAGCGGGGCACAAATGGGGCCCGTCACGGCTACGAACTGACGTATTAGGGTTTGCGGGACAACCCCGATTTCGGGGCATACCCTGATTCGGGCGCCCCGGAATTCGGATTTTCCACACTTTGGCTCGTGAAAACTCCCGAAATCGGCGACACAACACGCGGATTTTATTATCCCAGCCTGTTGTCCGTAAACATGGGAGCACGTGGGTGTGATGGCATGTGCCGTTAAGATGCTTGACGTGGGTGGGATTGGGGCCGGAAACCCACAGCTTGGGAGGCTTAAAAAAGCCTAACTTTGCCGTACGGTGTCCGATTCGAGCAAACCAAGTTGCAAATGGAAGCTCTTCCCCCTAGTAACTGTAAGTTTTCAACTTAATGTACGCCTACCTGCCGGTTTTCGCGTCAAATTCGCCGTCCGATGCCATCCAGCCCCTCGTACAGCCAACTAAAGTTTTTAGGGTTTCAAAATCTGCCACATTCGCGCGGGGCTAGCAACCCTTGGACAGGTGGTACCCGTAAACATCTCTAATGTCAAGTAGGGACTAACGCTCGGTCACTCGAACATGCCTTTCGATGACCTATACATAGCAACACCACCACAAAGTAGTTAAACCTTCTCTATAGGTCTTAACAGACGTGGTCACTTGGTGAAATTTGTCCCATCCGTGTTTTTGATTACATGAGAAGGCCCCAAAGTAAGGTAGGTCCAGCGTTAGTTGAAAACACTAATGTCAAGCAACCCCGCGTGAAAAAGTTGCCCGATCCCGCTACACAAGTATTTACCTGTGATCACCCCCGGCAACTTGAGGCCTTGTAATAGGGTCGTTATCAACACCTAAACCATGAATCGTTAAGGAATGTTGACTTAGATAAGTCTTCTCGCCTGTGGCAGGTGCGTGTGGAGGCATTAGCGGTGCGGGGGCCGCTACGTCGGCAGAAAGAGCCGGCTCGCTAGTGGCGGAACTCGGCACCGTTTCGAGAAGGTTGACCTCAAACGTTGCGAGTGCCTCTTTTACTGTCGAGAGTCTTCTCGCGCGCTCCAAGAAACTTGCCTTGTTCCCCTTTAAAGGCGGAGCTTCGGGGTCTGAGTGGCGAATGAGCATCTGCAACTCGGTGTGCGTGGTAGGGGTTGCTCCAAGTCGCCCTCACGGTAGTTCTTGGCGCGGAACATTTCTGTTTTTTGTCGCTGCCACATTGCCTGAAGGATGTAGCACGGACATTGCGACTATTACGTTTGTTCCATGATGCTGCATAACATTATTCATGCATGAATTCATACGCATTCATCAAAAGCATGACTTTTTCGCGTGCTTACCTTTAATGGGCCAAAATTACATGTGTCTTCGCCTTGAAGCAAGAAGCTAAGGTTTGGCACCCGCAACAGGATCTCCATGCCATTCTCGAGGGCCCCTTCCAACACTTGCAAACCAAGGTGAGTTCCTACGCCATCACATATCACCACCGCTTGTTGCCCTGGTTGCTGTGACCGGGGCTTTGCCATATGGGCGGCTGGCTTGAGAACGGTCTGAGTGTAATCCATTAGCCCGTCTGAATTAAGGCTGCCTTTCTTGTTGTGGTTGAAACGCCAACTCAGCTTCTTGCCGTTTACTTCCGTCTCTAAGCATGTTCGCGTCCAGCTTGTTGTCATGCTACTGCCAGAGGAAAAAACGATGTATGGAGGTAGTGCCTCGCCAATGCCGTTGCGCCCGCACGCTGCAGTCGCTGTTGAACTTAATTTTGTTACCATGCACTCGCCACGGTCTGACACCCCATCACGGACATTTCTATCTGACTTCCGCTTGCCGCCTGTTGTGCGGTCTAGCTCCATTCTTGTCTCATCGAATGAGAAGATGCGTTCCGGATGGGTGATAGTCAGCATTTCGCTATAGGGCTTCGCGCTGTTGTAGTTTGGGTTTAGCTCTGCCACACCTGCCTTCACTAATGCATCTGCCGCAATATTGTAATATGTTTCCAAATTCTCCTCTGTCATCCACTTTGCGCGTGTTATCTCCAACGGTCGTTCTGCGCCAGTGACAAAGCCGTGCCGTGACAGGAATCTTTGATACCACCCAATCGTTGCTTGTCCATCGAGAAAACTTACTGCATAAACGGAGTCTCTTACAACCTCAGTTGCCCACGCTAAGATATCACGTCTAAAAACTGGCATTTTCCTCTTTCGCAGCTCTCGAATCACCCAAGCTATGCGTTTTTCCAACTCGAAAGGCATGAAGACGCTTCCAGGCTTCTCCGGCGGCTGAGACTCTCCGGTAAGATTGGCTTCTTGTAGCTTCCGCATGAGTTGGCGGTGACTTATCACAATACCAACACCATCATACCAACACCGTCCTCCCTCCCTTGAGCCCAACGACTGCACGCTAGCTGAAAAAGATGTTCTTTTTGCTTTTTGTCGAGGTTGACGTAAGGGACCGACTGCCTCGTCGGTCGCTCGACTCCCACCAACAAAGGCACAATGCGTACCCGACAATGTTGAAGAGGAGCCCACGGACGAACGTGGCTTGGCAGCCACCCGTATTATGTGCAAGTCATAGAATGATTGTATTTCAGGAAGCCGTCGTCGTGTGAAAATTTGGCACGCATAGGGGGGATATAGCACGTGCGCTTTGGTGGGTGCTTGCATGAGCTTTTCAAAAAACAGTACTGAATTCAAAATACTCGGCGCACATACCTGTCAGAGCGGCGTCGACTCGCATCGTGCAACGTCTCATTCATACTTGCCACAAACGCATGGACCCGGCAGTCCACTCAATTGATTGTCGATTGGTATAAAAAGGGCAGCTTAAAGACCGAGTTTGAGGCCAGTGGGGGCTTGGTGGGACATGTGGTGTTCGGTGCGTTAGTTGTATAAGATCGAGCGATGCGGCACCGATCGCTCGACCCGCACCAAGTTTTATTGACCAAAAGGTTGCTGCCTAGCACCAATCTTACCCCATACTGTCCTAGAATGCCCTAAAGCCCTAATAGATTACCATGGATGCCCTATGGGCGAAGTTATGTGAGTAGTTGTGGTCTACCAATCACTTTTATGGGGCAGAGTTAGTCGGCCTTGACATTAGAGATACCATTGACAATAGAGATGTTAGCGGGTACCCGCACACCCGCTCCGCCAATACGCTCAACAATCAGCGCTCTATATTTCGTCTATTCACGGCGTCACCCATTTCATCCCCCATGTTGGCATGGTGCCGTGCCATTTGCCGCATGCCAAACCAAGGCCCGTGCTAGGGTACTTTGAAAGCTCCCCGCCATATTTCACGCCCGGCGATACGAAAGCTTGAAAGGCCAGCGATCCGCGCGCTAGGGTGCTTACACTCCAAGTCAACCGTCCCTCAAGCCCAATAGGTCCCTAGCCCGTGCTCCTTGGCTGTATTTTCGGGCACTTGGCAAGAAAACCTAGTGCACACGATATGCCATTCCCGGTATTGCCGCTCCGTAGGCGGCCGGGCGCAACACACTCGGCGGATACTCGTGCAATTGTGCAAACATGCTGAAAGCCCGATGTCGAGTAGTCTCCCGGCTTATCGCGACACTACGTGCACCGAGCCACGCATAGAGGCGTGCATAACCTGCACATCCACAAATTTCGGCCTGCAAAATTTCGGCCGCAAATCCAACGTGTGTGCCCACAATAATCGGAGCGTGCCGATAGAGGTGCTCACGTCAGTGAACAACGCGCCGTGGTGGGTTGTTCGAAAGTCATTACTCTACCCCCCAGTCGAATTCCATGGCCATCGCGGCTGTGCGTGGCGGGTAATTAAATGCGTGCCGCTAGTAACGGACTTTATGGGAAGAGTGTATATTAGTATACTAGATGGTCATGTGAGGACAGGAGAGGAACATTAATACTACAGTACTAGTTTACTGCTGCTCTCGTCTGATACTACGCGGCGACAAGTAATGGAACCAGCTCCAACTCGCTATCCCCGCGCACGTCAGGAACACGCGCGCCGTAGCAGTGCCTGATAGCTACTGGCAGCCGACTTGGTACTGACGAGAGCGGGATGGGGTTCGTGGTGACAGGGTTTTCTCGTTTCAGCGACGTGGTGGACAATCCTACAGAGTGGATAACGCAAAACCTAGGACGCTACCTCTCGGATCGGCGGTCGACGGCGAAAGGTGACCTATAGCCTCCCCTTTCCCCTCAAAACTTAACTCGTGGTGGCGACGTCCGCGGTTCGTTCGATTCCTGTGGTTTGATAGTATGCCTTACTTCAGGTCTAAAGCAGTTGTTTCGGCTGTCGGGACTGAGTTCGCGCAGCTTGGCATCGTGGCAGTCGATGGTTATAAGGTGTTGAGAGTTTCGGCAAAGTCAACTCGTCACTGGATACAGGAGCAACTGGGGCGGGACTGCAGTCGAGTCGGCGTCGCCAGCGCTCCTGCGGAGCGGGTTATCATGGTATGGCTTGATTACGACTGGAATATTTATGCTGTTCTGTAGGCACTCGGCGCATTCCTCACGCCGCGTGTAACTTATTCACCGGCAGATCCACCTTGGGCTGAACGTGACCACGAGACACTTCGACCTGGAGCGGATGGCTTACAATTGCGCTGACTTTCGTTGTCCTGATGAAGATGGATGGGAGCCCAAGGTAGCCCACTACATGTCCAAGGCTATTCCCCGCTGTCTGCACTCGTGCCAGTGAGCGACACACTCTCGCACACAACGGTAAACGGCACTGCTTGCAGGAAAAACTCATTGAGGATAACCACGCACGGACCATCGGAAGCTCTCGGCAAACTACGCTACCCCTAGACAACGTTGCAGGTGAGTAGCTTCAGTTTTGCCACTTTATATTGCGCGGGGTGCCCTCTCCCTCCCCGACTGAGCCCAAACCCCCTATGTGCTGCTTAATCCCCAGCGCGACTCAAAGGCCGAGGGCACCCGGTCCGCGTGTCGACCGACGCGGGCCGCTTTGTTTGCAACTGGATATACTATTGCTCCCTCATGGAGCAGGACTCGCCCGCCAAGCCTTGGCAGTCACTTTTCTTGCACGTCCCTTCTTTCAAGTATATATCGGCTGAGGATCAGGTAGGGCCTCGCCCAAACCGAGAAAAGAACTCGCACAAAAATGACTACAGGTCATTCACTCCTTCGACATCTCAAACTCAACTCGACTCGACTCCTTTGACATCTCAAACCCAGCCTACCCAAAGCACCCTGATGATTTTAACATTTTCCCGGGTGGTAATAATCTGCGCTTCTCCACCCAGTTGAAATTTGTGGCCGACCTGCTGGAGGACATCCAAGCCGAAGTGGAGCGAGAGGCCGTCCCTGCCCTGTGAGAAGCACTCGCTGGGCCGGCAGGACGGATATCTAACGCATGCTCGCCAACTATGAAGAAGCGTAAAGGAGCTAATTTTCAACAGACGCACTGGTCATTACGCTCGGCAAAGCACGAGGTGTGCGGTGTCGTGTGGACCAGGTGTCACTGCACGTAGGACCTATTTCCGTGTAAATGTAATCAGTGCAATATTACGACTCTGCGAACCTGTCGTACCCTACGCCTGTCTGCCCAACTCTCGGAGAACAATCGTATTCCAACCCTGCGTCTCGAAGATACATGAACATGGACTCCGCCTTGCTTTGCTTGTGAGTGTGGTAGCTTAATACCCCAGAGAAATCATTGCACAGGTAAGCAAGCGTGGAAGGGGGTTGATGAATGTAGCTAGACTGCTCTTAATTAACTACACTGTGACTTCGTGTCAGCAATGAACGCCATGAAAAAGGAGCTCTCTCAAAGGCATAATGATGGTGGTGGTGGTTGGAACAACGTAAACGAAAAAGCGATGGAGAGCTCGTTACGCGAGAAATAAGTGAATGAAATGGGGGATTCGGGGCTACTAATGGTGTAGGGTGGAGGTTCGCTGCAGTCGTCCGCATGGCATGGCATGGCTTGTAACATCGGCACACCCGCGGGGTGTGCTCCTCACCGCGGGCGGTTGTACTAGTAGCCGCCGTCAGAGCGCGGGTGCCCATAGTTGGGATCCATCAAGGAAGGCAGCATATCGAACAACTGATCCGGCGTGGGCTGCTGTAGGGAATGGAAATGTGGCATGTGCTGTCGGATATTCACGCCCCCCGGCTGTTGGTGCGGCTGCTGATACTGGTGGTTGTGGTGCCCGAGAGACAGCGGAGGGTGGACGTCCTCCAAAAAAGCGGAGCCTTGGAAGGCAGTGGAAGTGGT
This sequence comes from Tetraselmis chui, assembly GCA_026401115.1. Lineage (NCBI taxonomy): Eukaryota > Viridiplantae > Chlorophyta > Chlorodendrophyceae > Chlorodendrales > Chlorodendraceae > Tetraselmis > Tetraselmis chui. The sequence continues at coordinate 174,676 of JAPMLY010000150.1, forward strand.
GGGGCGGCCGGGGGTGGTGGGCTGGCTGGAGGGGAGGGAGCCGGCGGGGGAGGAGATGCGGAAGGTGGAGAAGTTGTTGCTTAGCTGCTGTCCTCCCGGGCGTTGGGTGGTCAACCCGTGCAACCCACGGGGCGGCCCAAACGATGGCGTATCCATCGCGAGGGAGACATGCGGTGGGAGAGAGGCAGGCACCTCGTGCTGAATTTGCATCCCCGCGCTAGCGGCCGCCGCTGCTGCCGTCTCCATCGCCACCTCCTCACTCAATCTGCGAAGCTCCTCTTGCCCGCCGCCCCAAGTGCGCGCGCGTCCGCTGAGAGTACCCACTGCCGGCATCGCCGTCTCGGGCGTCGGCTGTGCGTGCATGCTGTCACCCAGCGCGAAGTTGCCCACGGTTTTACTGCGCGAGGGGACAGAGTGTTGGGGGCGCATCTGAGGGACGTCCAGCCGCCGTGTGTCCGTCACGTCCTCCCCGCGTATCTCCACGATGATGCGCCGCATTTCCATGTTGAGGTTGTCCTGGGGGTTCATGGGCTGCTCGAAGGAGCTGTCGTGGGGGGAGAAGGAGGGGCTGCCCAGCGGAGGCTCGATGTAGCCCGCTCTAGGGCTGTTGTCGCTAGAGTACGCGCTCGCGGCGCTGCTGCCACCAAAGCTCACGCGAGGGCTGGTGCCAGTTGAGTAGGGCCGAGCGAAGTCGCTGCTGTGGCTGCCACGCGGGCTGTTGCCCGCCGAATAAGGCCGCACCCCTCCGTAGCTGACGGGCTGACTGTCACTGATGAAAGTACGCACGTGTTGCAGCTCCTCTGCGAAGGAGACCTTGCTGGTGGGGGAGGGCTTGGCGTTCGGTGGGAAGTCTAGCAGCGGTTGCAGCTCGCCTCCGCTGAAGCTGCTGCTGGGGCTGCCGCTCGCAGCCTCGCTCTCCATCTGTTTCTTCAACAGCTTGGCACGCTGGCGCTGCTTGTGAAGGCGCAGGCTGCTGATACAGCTGCGCCTCTTCCCCTCAAACTCGCTCATCTCGTGCAGGCGGCTGCACTGCTGGCAGAAGCGCTTCGCCACGCCGCCCTGGAACAGCGTCATTGCCTTAATGTGATCCTCGCACAGTCGGTATCGAAGGTTATATGCCCCGTTTCCATTCAGCTCCAACTTGCAACCGTCCGCCTGCCACAGAAGCGACGATCCAGAGCACAACATACAAATTTTCAACAAGCCACACCACGTGGGTTATCACGCCAAACAGCAACAAACTGCAGTGGAGCAGAGAGCCAAACCCTACCCTTCCCTCCCCTATTAGTGCCTTTCTTTCCCTTTCATTCCCCTGCGCCCCCCCTTACTTTTCCTTTTCCCTTCCAACCCCTCCCCTCTTTTCCCTGACCTTCTTCTTGATGCTCTCCGTTCACTTCCCTTCCTTCCCTTCCCCTTCCCTTTCCTTCCCTTCCCTCCCCCCCCCTTCCACTTCCCTCCCCTCCAGTGTAATTGCCTTCCCTTCACTTCCATTCCCCTCTCTTCTCTTCCCTTTCCCTCCCCTTCCCTTCCCTTCCCCTTCTTCCCTTCATCATTCAAATCCTAAAACCAACGGTTTGGCCCAAACGCAGCCAGTACATAGGTACACAGGTAGCCTATGCGCTTTGTAACGCCACGGCGTCTGCCATTCAAAGGCTTGGCCCTTTCCCCGCCCATCCAAACAAACACATAGAACTACCAGGAATAACACCGCTTGAAAAAACAAAAACTCAGGACATGGGGGTACAGTCACGAGACGGGACGAGGGGCTGTGTAAACAGGGGCGGTCAGGAAGGGTGATGCACGTACTAGACACTTGGGCCTGCTCTTTTGCGTCCACTTGGGGCTTTTCGTGCGTGGGAGGTCGCCGCCGCTGCCGAAGGGCTCGCCGCCGGAGTCCTGCGGGGAGGCCACCGCCGGAGGATCCTCCGCGAGCGCGGGGGAGTCCTCGCAGTACATTATTTACCACTCCTACCTCTACCTCTCGCTACCGCAGGGATGGCAGCATACACCGCTGCGGTTTCGCTCACAGAGAGTGTGTTCGGCCCAGCCCAATTAGTTTTCCACCTTATTCACGCCCGGCGTCACGTTAAAGGGGTGTCGTCCACGAGGTGGCGACATAGTTCAGTAGTGAGGTACCATAATCTTCAAGCGAAGACAACTCAGATCCAGAAGAGAGAGCAAAGCCCGTGACGAGCGCACCGACACGAGTACACGACAAAATGTTGATTTTCAACTCGCAATACCTTTCACAGAGTTGGTTGAGGGTGCAGAGAAGTCTGCGCGACCTTTCACAGTGGTGGGTCGGTACGGGTATTTTGATAACTCGTGTCGCCGCTGCTGAAAGCATCCTCGCACGCGACATGCTGCCGTTCATGTAGTTGCGTAAAACATGCTGAACGCACCCGTGGCCAGTTGTGGTGCGATCAGTAGGCGATGTAATAAATATGATTACATGGGTACATGTAAAGGAAGCAATACATTGTGCACGAGCATCGGGGGCGATCAGATTAGGCCAAAATTAGGCCCAAATTACGGATAGGTTAAGCAGATTAAATAAATAAAGATATTAATATCAATTTCTTACGAGAAAAAGCAGTGGAGGCTTTTTTTTTTTTTTTAATGAATAAAGGAAACTCCTACTACACTCCTCCACAAAAGTCCGGACAAGATTTCGCACCTGCGCAACTAGAAAATGCAATCATGCGTCGATTTTATTGACAAATATCCTGAAATCCCAGGCAGTGCTTTTGCGCGCAAAATGGAATGCACCGACAACTGCGAGGGGCGAGTTCGAACAATGCCGGGCATGTGTACTTGGGGTTATCGCGCCCGCACCCGTGCGGCACGCTCTTTCAAACAGTCGTTGTGCTTGGTAGACGAAAAGAGTAACGGGCGCACAACGCCGCAATATGAACGCTGATGCGACGGTCGCGCAAATATTATGCATAGGCGACGGAGGGAGGAGGTGTTGGGCAGGCCGGTGTGGGGGAAACGCAAGAAATCGCGTATGTAGACTTACCACCGATATGCGCACAAGCCAAGGGCAAGCCGCTTTCGGCAACAATGTTCAAGCGATCATAACTTACTCATATAGGGTCCAAACTTTTTATAACAGGTACCGTTGGACGCGTCTTGACAATGCGCGTCGAACGCACCTACTCCGGAGTTCAACCTCCCACAAATCGATTTGTTATGAATTATTTTAATTTACAAACTACTCCGGCACCGCTGAGCCGCAGTGCCAAGCAACACCCATCGAAGTCGGCTCACCTCCTGAGACGATTTGTGCGGGGTTTTTCGATATATGTCTACCAATTCTTCATTCCTATTGAACTCCGAGCCCAATTCCCGACGCGTGCCGCGCGTGGGGCGGGTGTGGTTGGCACAAGCACATACCCAAGCATTCCAAACACCACCGTCAACGTGATGCCTCCCTAACGGCTAAGTTGGACCTCGCCCCTCCCGTAAGCCAATCGCCCTCGCACGTTTACAGCGTGCAGTGTTTATCCAAACCTGCGTCATGTGCGTTTTTGCTCGCCTGCTTTCCAAAAAAATCACCCGTGCCAGCGGCGTGAACTTCCGTGCTCTATTCACACACCCGCAAACCAAACCTCGCGCATTGAACACGGCACCCACGCCTCCAAACCCCCTCCAAAAACCCCCCAAAAATACGGTTATGTGGAACACAGACAAGTATGCAGCTTGGTATGAGCGCTTGAGCAATGCCCAAGCGTGGCGCTCAGAATGACCTGTGCAGTTCAGACAATTTCTCGGGAGTTTATGGGCTTAATTCGACAAACTCCACCGACAACACCCGCTTTAAGCTGAGGTCTAACCACCCCGGATGGCGGCTTACTGCTTGCTTCTCGGCTCTCCTACAATTGGGTGGTACTCGGGTATCGTCGTGCTTGACGTGGTGAGAGGGGAGCGTGTTCTTGACTAGCTTATGCTTAACATAATGCATGTCCGGACTTTTGTGGAGGAGTGTAGTATAGTCGTATAGCATAGTCATGGTATATTTTCGGCCTACCCTCATCCCGCATCCTCTCTTCTCTACTCTCCCCCACTGCTTGTGCTTCTTGCCATCTCTCGGTTCAAGCTATGCGGGGTGCGTTCTCGTCGGCGGGTGTTGACATGTCGGATGCTGCGTGGGCCACTGCTTTTGCGGACCATTTGGCTCGTTGCGGCGGAGATGCTTCGGTCCACACCGCTCACTCTTGGTTAGTGACGGCCCTTGCGGAAATCATCTCCGAGGTTCGTGGCGCACTCGGGGTTGGCGCCGAGGTTCTCACAGATCCCACGATGTAAGTTCAACTCCCCAACGGCAACGACGGTCTCCCCGCGGATGTGGGTGTCTTGCACTATCATGCATCCGAGGCTCAAAACTTGCCCTTGATGCCGTGGTTTCCGGTTTGTTCGGCGTGTCTAGCCCCCCGTCACCCGAAGTCGCTCTCCGCCATGCTGAGAAGACCAAGTTCGAGAAGTACTCGGAGGGGTTGAGGAGTCGCCCCGACATCCGCTTCATTCCCTTTGCAGTCACGGAATTTGGTACTCTTGGCGGCCACGCCACGGCTTTCTTGACGGAGCTAGCCAAGCAGGCAGCCGCATCTAAAGGGATGCACGTGGGCAAGTTGTTGGCCTCCTGGCGTCGAAAAGTCTCTCTCGCCGTCCATGTTGCTCTCGCGGACAACGTCTTGCGCGGTTTGTCCGCCGCTGCGGACGGCACGGAGGCCGCTTCTTCCTCGGCTGGGATGCCTTCTCAAGCCACGGCGCTCTTCATCCGCGCCATGGGCCGCAAGCGTCCCCGTGCTTCCTCGAGCGGCGCGTGAGGCGCCGCTTGTCGCCTCCACGTGTTGCATTCTCGGCGTGGCTTAAGAGATTCCTTAGTCTAATCTGCTAGGTTTGTGCACAATGTAGTGCTTTCCTTTTGATGTGCTTTGGATTCCGTGATCCTCTTGTCACTCTTGCCCTTTTGTTTCCCCTCCCACTTTCCCTGTCCGTGCTCATCTGTCCGTGCAGCAGTTTACCGAATCTTGGGCGTTTCTCTGGACGCACAAACACTCGATAAACTAAATTGTGCTAAACGACATCTCTCCCTCCCTGCGGAGTTTGGGGGGCTTGATGTACCGTCCCTCGAGCTCGACGCCGAACCTGCTCACTATGCTTCTTTCACCGCGACCCTCGCCAACTTGATTAATGATTAGGAGTCCGAGTCGCTAGGTCCTTTGCACGGTCTCATTCGACATGAACTACTGAATGTTGCCACTTCTACTTTACCGTGGGCGGTCCAATTGCGCAACTCGTATGATTCAATCTCCAATAATATGGGCGGGTCTTCGGAATCGGATCTCGTGGTGTTGACTAACACACTGAACCAAAACCTTTCCGATTATGCCGGGCCCGATGTCGAGTTGGTGATATCTACGGTCAACAGTGCGGTGGCACACGCTACCCAACTGACTAGCCTACAACTTCCGACTCCCGATGCTCTCACTCGCTTGGGAGATTCTGGGGGGCACATTCAACGGGGCATTTCGCGCATTCTTCGTGCCCGGGCCTACCTTGACCTCTTGGCGTTTTGCAGACCTTCCTCACCGGATTGTATGAGGGTGATCTTGAGTACGGGTCGCGGGGCTTTGGCTATCTTTTTCGCTTCACATGAGTTCAGTTTCAAGGTGCTATCCGATTGCTATACGATGGCAGCCCCCCGGGTGCTTGGCTTGACTGCGGAGCGCGCCTCTCATGTTCGAAAGTGCCCTCGGTGCAATAAGGCTCCTTCAGAGTCTCGCGGGTATGGATCTTCGTCGACGGTATCGGGCATCTCTATGTCGGGTGAGCGCTCAACAGCCGCTATGCTCATGGACCAGATCCCCCGGTGCCCGTGCTCTTGGTACATCATTCAACTCCACGACCGTATTGTCCACATGCTTGAAGAGTTCATGCTTGAAGCGAGGGCTACTAAGGGCCGGAACTTGCGGTTGGAAGTCCGCCGTATTCGGTCGGGAGCTTCACGAGATCGCCATGGGGATGTGGTTTGGTTAGACTTCATGGCTCCGCACCGTCATCTTGTTGTTGATATGACGGTTACAAGTGCTCGCTCGAACACCAATGTTCCTCGTATAGGTGCTCGTCTCCCACTCTCTGGCAGCCTTGCATTTTTTGGGAGCTGAGCATGGCAAACTTGATGCAGACCTCCGTGCTTCTGCTTTGCTTGGCACGCCTTCGGTTCAGACGATCCATTACTACTATCCCTTCGCCATGGAGGATGGGGTCCGGTTGGCGCCGATGGCGGCTGAGTTGGTTTATGGCTTGGCTATTTAGGTGGTTGATCGTCGTTTCCCTGGCATGGGTGCCGATGACTCTCGTTCCTTGCGCTCCGACAGTTATGTCCGCATGCAGCATTCTGTCCCTCGATCTACTTATGTTCCGTTTCGGCGTTTTTGGGGGGATGTGCGACGTGAATTCATGCAACGTCTTTCTGCTGCTCTTCATGGCACTCTGGGTTCCTATCTCCGCGACGCTTTTTAGGAGGGCAGTGCCGATGCTATGGCATGCCTTCTTGTTCCTCGGGCTTAGGCATAGCATCGGCACTGCCCCCTTTTTTCCTCTTTTCTTCTTTTTGCTTGGTGGCCTCCACTGTTTTTTTCTTATAAGAATTTTTCCACTAGTAATTCTATATTTCCAGAATTATGTTTATGTACATATGTAAATACTAAAAAGGGGTCGTACGTCACTGTCCTTACATTTATTGCCGTGCTTTCGATTCTGTGATCCTCTTGTCACTCTTGCCCTTTTGTTTCCCCTCCTTTTCATGTTCCTTGTCCTCGGGCTTAGGTTTTTTCCTCTTTTCTTCTTTTTGCTAGGTGGCCTCCATTGCTTTTTCTTGTAAGAAAATTTTGCTTCCTTTTGTATCCCCTCGCTTTCCCCTGACCGTGTTCTTCTTGTTCTTCTTGTTCTTTTTATAATCCTTTTAACGCGACTGTGATGTACTTATCTTTGCTTTCCAAAAAACGATTACAATAAGCATACGAACGGGGACAGTAGGGAAAAAAGGGGTGGAACTACGAAGAGAGCAAGAGTGACAATAAGAGGGTGATTATGTATTGTTTACAAGAAAACGCAGTGAGAGCCACGAACCAAACAAAAAGGAGCAAGGAGTGACAAGAGGGTAGTAGAATCCAAGGCACGGCAGGTGCTTGTACGTTACATGTACATGTATGGTAGTATCAACAATACATACTTCAAAATGCATCATCAGCGGCAGCAACAACAGTCGTGCCATGAAACCCATTGCTAATGAAGTCGTACCCTAAACCCGGCACGGTACGTATAATACCACTATTATACTATAAAACTATTGTCACCAGTCATCGAAGCAGCGGCGGGGGGATACTTCGTTATGCCGAAAGTGTGGGTATATTATTATGAGTTTTAGCTTATATGGCCCAAGAGCCATGAACAATGCAGAGTCAAGTGGGAATTGAGACGAAGGGTGGGTTTGCGTGAGATGTTCTCGCCCAAAAGGCAAGAAACGGTGGACGGCCGTTGTGCGCGGTGCGTCATGTAAAGTTAACGTTTACAAAGGCACCGCATGTTAAACAACCATGGCTTGGTTAGACTTATGATGGTCTAGGGTAGCTTTAGCGTGCCAATCTGCCCCCCGTGTATGTTCAATATGTACAATTCAATGTTGATGTTATCAGAGTGGCGGTTAGCCTTCCCAAGCTAATTGCTAGCACAAATATGTTCGCATCTGTTCAGTCGCTACTCAATTGCTTAGTGGTGGTGCAGATGGGAAAAGATGAGAAGATGTCTCACTGCTTGTACTTTAGCAATATATTGTAATTGAACAAAGGGAATCGTTCAATGGTCATGTCACCTCCCTCTACTGCATTGGGCTTAAATAGCTTTCCGCCTAGATAGCTTACGCCTGCTCACACTCGCTTACGTGTCAGGTGTTAGGGCTTTCCAACCGTCGTCAATAGTCTAGCGACGCGGCTCGTCTAGCCTAGGGAATCACATTCTGCATAGGAAACCTCGCTTGGCGCGTCATCTGGCTAGTTAGATTAACTGTGCGTGCATGTACGTAACGGGAGGTACTGGTAGTACAATACGCATCAAAACCCTTGCTAATATTGCAGTAGCGACGTACCCACGTTGTAGGTCCTTCCGATGGAAAAGCACGTGTTATAATTAGTAACGAGTACATGTACAATGTACAACAGTGTACGGTTGCATGAGTGTACTCGTCACACTCGTACCCTCCCCCTCTTGACAGATTTGTGAGGCCGCCGCGAGGCACACCTCCGTGGTCTAAGCTCCTTTACCGAAGAACTTACTTGGACTCATGAATGCGCGATGGGTGAGCGTGCATGAAGTCAATGTACGCATGAGTCTTGGCAAACTTGTGCCATTGGGGCGTCTCCAAGAAGTATTGTAACGCCGTAGTTCGATGCACCTCGTTCAATCGGTGCCAGATAGGTGGAATGTCGTCATCACGGAAGTACGTCATGAAGAGCAAATATTTACCTCGTCGTCCATGTAACTATTTAACGCACACAACAGAGATGTGAGAGACGTTAAACTCCTCGTCGTCTCCTTCAAGAACAATCACTGGGACAGGTGGTCGTAGTGGAGCGGTAGAGCACGGTCGTAAATTGTTCACATGGAACACATGATGTAAGCGTACTGTTGTTGGAAGTTTCAATGTGTATCTGTGTTTCCCAATATGCTCCTCCATTGTAAAAGGTCCAAGTTGTCGGTCACTTAGTTTCCTGTTGGGCTGTCCTCGTAAGAAAAGGTTTGCTGTGACAATTAACACCTTGTCTCCTCTGGCGATGTGTGGTGTTGTCGACGGTTCGGTGCGTGTCTGTATGTCCTAGTGTAGTTGTAACACGAAGGTTACCAAGGCATGTATATACTGTAACAATCGTAACAACTATGTTGCGTCTTGCGATATTGGAATGTAACGCACACAACAGAGATGTGAGAGACGTCAAACTCCTCGTCGTCTCCTTCAAGAACAATCACTGGGACATGTGGTCGTAGTGGAGCGGTAGAGCACGTCGTAAATTGTTCACATGGAACACATTATGTAAGCGTACTGTTGTTGGAAGTTTCAAGGTGTATCAGTGTTTCCCAATATGCTCCTCCATTGTAAAAGGTCCAAGCTGTCGGTCACTTAGTTTCCTGTTGGGCTGTCCTCGTAAGAAAAGGTTTACTGTGACGATTGACACCTTGTCTCCTCTGGTGATGTGTGATGTTGTCGACGGTTCGGTGCGTGTCTGTATGTCCTTGTGTAGATGTATCACGGAGCGTACCAAGGCGTGTATTTACTGCAACAATTGTAACAACTATGTTGCGTCTTGCGATATTGGAATTGACGGTCGCATGCTAAACAACATGTCCGGAGGCTCCTCAAAACAGAACCCAAAATTAGCCTCAAAAGGAGCGTGTTCAATTCCGAGTGCTCGAGAAGCGTTGTGCGCAAATTTCACTTGAGGTAGTAATGCTGTCCAATCAAAACCGTCGTAACAACAGAAACAATGAAGAAGCTGCTGAAATGTGTTGTTCACACGCTCCGTTAGTCCGTATGTCTCCGGGTGTCGACTAGAAAAGATGTTCAAACGCGTTCCCAGGCGTCGACAAAGTGTTTGCCGGAAGCCACAGACGAATTTTGGGTCGCGATCACTGACCATCACACGAGGTAGTCCATGTAATCGGTAGACTCCGTGTAAAAAAAAGTAGCATTTTTTCGGCAGTAAAAGTCTCGTACACGGCAGAAAATGGGGCATTCGATTCAAATGATCTACTACAATCAGCACAATGTTAAAGCCATTGCTCTCAGGCAAGTGCGTCAAGTAGTCAAGACCAATTGTGTGCCACGGTCTTGGTGGAACATGTAATGGGTAAAGAGTCGCAGCCATTTGCGGTTGAATCTTTGCTCGTCGACACACGACGCAACGCTCACAAAAATCTTTCACATCTTGGCGAATTCGTCTCCACCGGAATCTGTCGAGCGCTCTAGCAAAAGTGCTAGCAACTCCTTTGTGACCAGTTGACGAACTTTCGTGCAGCTCTGTGATTACTCTCAGTCGAAGTTCAAAGTTCCCCTGAATACAAAGGTGATCGAGGCGCCAAAAATATCCAGTTGTTGCTTCTATCCGGCTGTCTTTCGTCCACTCACCCTCGTCCCCATAAAACGAGTCTTGGAAGTACCCCTCGCGAACGAGATCGGCGAACTCAGGGCTCAACTGCAACGCGTTAGCTGTCATCAAGTTTAAATGTGCGTCTTCAAAAAGCAGCTGGGACTTCCGTCGTAATTCTCGATATGACGGAACCTCGCCATCCCAAAACAATGGAAATGTGGCATGCGGTACGAAGTCTGGACGCCGAATCAACGGATTAGCTTCGTTCAGAGCTCCCTTGCGATATGCAAGTGTCATCGAGCCCATAAACGGTTGCAAATCCCGCAGGTATCTTGCTTGCCGCTTGTTCAACATGTTGTTCGGTTGCCTGAGCAGATGTCGCAGTGTGTCGTGGTCTTTTACGACAAGGAACTTAGAGCACACTTCAAGATAGCACCTCCAATGCTTGGCATCTTCGCATACGGCCAAAGCTCGTACGCAGAGTAAGTCGTACGCAGAGTATGTGCTACCACGCTTAGCCGGGTTCAACATACGTGCCCAGTAAGGAATTGGTTGAAGTCCTCCTCCTTGTGTTAGAGTTGGGAACGGATAGTTACACGGAGGTCGTGCCGGCCCCGCAACGGGGCCGGCTGTGGTGACTAGAGAAGTGAGAGGAGTGAGATGGCGGCCGGCGAAGGCACCGGCAGGGCCGGCCGACCGCCACTAATAGGGAATAGAGTACCGCCAATAGCATATCACTAAGTACTGGGATGATAAATAGCTACCTTGTATATGAGCACTAGGGAACGGGATGCTATTGCTAACACCCTCCCTCAAGGTAGCCGAGGTCTTGACGTAGTCCTAGCTTACGTCGAGGAAGGTGCCATCTTCATCGAAGGTGTAGTGCTTGTAGCGTCTGTCTCAAGCCGGGTAGGTGTAGCGACATGCGCTCACAAGAACGTGCCGCTACCGGCGAGTTACCGATAAGGAGCGGTTCCAAAAGTATTGCGTAATGTACTATTCTGACATGTAGCGGGAAAAACTGTCGCCGGGCGAATTAGCTGACGCATGAGAGCGACCGGCGAAAAAAAAGCGAAGCCAACAAAGCCGTTAGGAGCGTGTAGGCACGCAAAATCATAGACGGGCGCTCGTGTTGACTCTCCCCTTTCGCCGTGGGAAAGTTAAGCTCCCCGCTAAGTTAGGTGAGCGTTGCGGTGTTGCCTCGGGAAAAAACAATAACAGTACTAATTAAAATACGCACGGGCCGAATTTTCGCGGGTCGATTTTAAAAAACCAGATCCGGTCGAGAGCATCGGCTAGGTAAGATTGGAAGCGGGGTGGAGCGAGCGTGGTGCCGGGCGCTTTACACACGCTCTTCTCCTTTTTGCGTAGGAGATGGTAGGATAGTCGCGGACAACCCGCTCGAAGGCAAAGCGTGTGTCGGTGGGACGATGAATTCCTAGCGTGGCGTCCCATCTTCTCATGTCGTCTTTACACACGCTCTACTCTTTTTTACGTGGGAGTAGGTAGGACTAGCGTGGTGCCGAGCGCTTTACACACGCTCTTTTCTAGTGTAACTTGGTGGAGGGCCCTAACATGATAGAGTTGGGAACGGATAGGTATACGGAGGTCGTGCCGGCCCCACAAGGGGGCCGGCTGTGGTGACTAGAGAAGTGAGAGGAGTGGGATGGCGGCCGGCGAAGGCACAGGCAAGGCCGGCCGACCGCCACTAATAGGGAATAGAGTACCGCCAATAGCATATCACTAAGTACTAGGATGACAAATAGCTACCTTGTATATAAGCACTAGGCAACGGGATGCTATTGCTAGCACCTTGGTTTTGCAACATGAGTGCTACAATCCCCACTGTTGAAGCATCTGTAGCTACGGTGCACGTCGCGTCCGAGCTGACCTCCGGAAGGATCATGCATGGCGTGGAAATGAGCCGTAACTTGAGAGTCTCAAAGGCCGACCCAAATAGGCAGGCGTCGGCGTAGCCTTCTGTGGCTAGGACTCTCGCCGGTTCGATAACATTTGAGCAACAACTGCACATAAACGCCACACGGCCCTAACCGGCGAGAAAGAAACGGAGTGAGAGGGGCAGTGCGGCAGAACGCAGCGTCACAAGTCTCAGACCTACTCACGGCCGTTCAACCATAAGACTCGTCTACACACGTCACCAAAAACTTTTCGCTGAAATTCCTTGTCCGTCAATGGAGCCGTAAGGTCGCTGAAATGATAAATAAATTTGGCATTTAAGTTGCGGAACTGTATGAAACTGCGAACCTCCTTCTGCGTCGTAGGCATTGGTCAGTCTTCAACGGCCTCGACCTTCTTTGTGGAAACCAAAATTTTACCAGTAGACACAATATAGTCCAAATATTCCATCTCATGATGGCCGAAGAAGCATTTCTTAAGGCGTGACTTAAAGCCCTCTTTCCTTAATCGCTGCAGAGCCATAATCGCCATAATCGCAGAAGGCTCCAAGTGTTCCTCCAGAGTGCGGCTGAAAATGCATACGTCGTCGAAGTAGACAGTAACGAACTTGTGTAAAAAGTCGCGAAAAATATCGTTTATCATCCTCTGAAAAGTTGCGGGTGCATTGCACAGTCCGAATGGCATGGCGACCCATTCCATTAAGCCATCATGTGTTTGACATGCCGTCTTGTGGATGTCTTGATCACGCACTCGAACTTGCGAGAAGCCAAAGGCGAGGTCGAGGTGGGTATGAAATTTCGCGTCCTTTAGCTCATCAAGCGTGTCGTCCACACGCGGAAGCGGGTAAGCGTCTTTACGCGTACCTTCGTTAAGTCCACGGTAGTCGATGCACAGGCGAAGAGAGCCATTAACCTTGCGTACAAAAAGAATTGGCGAGCCGAACTCACTGTAGTTGGGACAGATCACACCATTGTCCACGGCGTCTTTGAGCTCTCGACTCAGCTGAGCACGCTCTGCAGGTGACAATCTCTTCTTAAGCCGCCGACGTTTCATCGGGCCAATTGTGTCAATGGGATGATCCCACTGTCGGCTTGCATGTGGAGAATCCACGGGCTGCAGTAACTCCGGGAAGTAATCTTAGAGTAACGACCGGAAGTTTTCACATTGCTTTGCAGTAAGCTCCTCTCAAGTGTGAGCTTATGTCGGTTGGTCTGCGGCTGGCGTAGTTCAATTACGTAGAATTCGGCATTACGTCCCTTGATGCGGCGCGTCTTGCGCATGAGTTACTGAACCTTGATATACGACACAAGTAGACACTCAGTAGACACTGTTATAAGTAATACCGTATACGTATTAGTTGCAGATAGCTACTGTAAGCTATTCTAGATATGATTAGTACATGTCTAGATCGGACATACCGATAAACTGTTTGACTCGGTACAGAGCTGTCGCTAGGCTACAACTCTCTCACTTCTGTTGTCCCGACACCACGCATGTAGGCTGGTTGTCGCCGTAACTGTTCCGTTTGCGGGACTGTGATTGTAACTACGTTTGCGTACGTTATCTTCCACACTAACTGTGTTTGCATGGTTCAATAGGTTATGGGCCCCCGCCTCACGTCACTCACGCGCGACAACCTGGTTCGGCGAGCTGCGATCGACAGCTCTCCCGCAGAAGGCAAGTTTCTTTAGACTCCTAGTACTTTCAATCTGTAGTCGGCGGTATCGCCAGTATAAACTGCGATTTTAAAACCCGCCACCACCCCTCTTAAGTCAGCCACCCGCCGGAGACAGCCAGCCACCCACACCGACGCACTCGTCGTGTGTGGACAGGGTGCACACAGGTCCAAGCTGGAGAACGGGGGGGTGCACCATCGGGTGAATACGCATCCACAGGTTGCACGCCGGCCGTAGCTTACCTTTTTTATTTTTATATTATCTTAGCGACTCAGCCGCCAGCGCAGCGCTCCACCTGTCCTGGCCTTGGCCTCGACTTGTGCCCCACACTGGGTGGAGGATACAGAGAAGGTGCTCTGAGACACCCCGGGGCTACAGGCCGAGGGGTCGGCGGGCATCATGCCGTCTCTTTGCATACCGCTGTTAGGCACGAGTCCGGCTAGCGGTTTTTACCGCTGCCTGTTTTTTATCCAGCTCTTTCTTTTTCGCCCTCTGTCGAAATGGCGCAGAAAATCCCGCGTGTTTCACCTGTTGATTCCCCTGACCCAGGCTCTCAGCAGAGCACTGTCGATACTACTCAGGGTGTTCTCGAGATGCTCCTTGTGCAAGTGACGCGCCTTGAAGCGTATCTCGACTCGCGGTCGGCCGCCATTGCTGCTCTTCCTGCTGCGTGTGCTAATCCGCACCCCCGTGTCGCTCAGCGCCGCCACGATGCTCACCTCGCACACTTTCCGGACGGCCACGACGTGCACACCCTCCCCCTGCTTGTGCATCCCCAGCCTGGCTACGCCCCACATGACGCACAGTCAGCCTTGTTTGCTGCTACCGCTGCAGCTCCTGTTGGCGACCCCGCCGTCGCACAGCGCCGTCCCGATGCGCACCGCGAGCCCTCGCGCCCCGAACTCGTAGGTGAACACTTGCAACCACCTCCCCAATACCCCCCCGCTGATTCTGCCCTACACGACATCGCAGTTGAACAACTCCCGCCCACCCCCCCTACCCCCCCGTTGGATATGCCCCTCACCACCCCATACCTCTCATCCCGGAGACGCCCTCTCACGGCGTCCCCCCCTCCCGTGAGCACCCGCATTCGTACGCCCCGCCGCCTCCCATGGCCGGCCGCTCTCCCTTTCCCGGTGTCCCACCTCTTCTTCCCTTCCATGGACATCATTCTTCCCCAGCCCAGCGTGGCGACCACACCCCCGGTGGCCGTCGTCGCCCCACCGTTGACCCCATAGTCATCGGGCGACCGACACACGCAACCCCCGACTTTGACCCAGACGTCCACCCCAGTCTCTTGGGCAGCCCCCACTACGCCCCCGTCTGCACGCGCCCCGCTGTCTCCACGGTCTTGCGCATCCTTGGCTCCGCCCATGCCTCACCCACGGAGGCACATTGGCGGGCTCTGCAAAAGGTCCTCCGCTCCCTTCATGGCACCATCCACATGCGCCTGACGTTGGGGGGGGGCCTGGACCACATCCTCCAACTCACAGGCTTTGCCGACGCTGACATGCTCACCAAACTCCTCCCAAGACCTGCACTGGCAAGACACCGAAGTGCGATCATTGGAGGACAAGACCCAATGCAACGCTTCATCCCGTAGCTACCTGCAGGGGAGTGTTGTAAGTAATATCGTATACGTATTAGTTGCAGATAGCTACTGTAAGCTATTCTAGATATGATTAGTACATGTCTAGATCGGACATACCGATAAACTGTTTGACTCGGTACAGAGCTGTCGCTAGGCTACAGCTCTCTCACTTCTGTTGTCCCGACACCACGCATGTAGGCTGGTTGCCGCCGTAACTGTTCCGTTTGCGGGACTGTGACTGTAACTACGTTTGCGTACGTTATCTTCCACACTAACTGTGTTTGCATGGTTCAATAGACACAAGTAGACACAAGTAGACGTCGTTCCTCCAGCTGAGTCTCCATTGCTGTGCCATCCATAAGAGTAAAAACCATGGTAGTATCAAACTCTAACAAGGCATGTTCTTCGTCAAGCCATGGTAAACCCATGATCAAGTCAATTAACGGCCGAGCTTCCGTGAGGTCAGTCAAAAGTGCGGTAGTTGTCGAAGAAAATTGTTGTAGCGTAGCGATGGACTCGTCCGTGTCGATAGGAGATACATGTATCGAGGTAGATTGGTCAGAAATTATGTAGGTGGTGTCTGATCGTAAAAATCACAATCAGCGTCGACTAACCACAGATGTACATGCCAAGGAGTTGGAGCAACCACCTCTTGCTGGGCATGATTCTTTAGCGACTAGCGAATAAAGAGTTGTGTCCGTGCTGGGAAATCTTGGTAGTTTCCAATGCTGAGTGAGCTTATTGAACTTCGCCCACTTAGGCAGAACAAAGACATCCATCGTAGATGTTGGATTTGTTTGACGACAACTCTCAAAATGCTGTCCAATCCGTTTAGCCGACTCTTAAGGTAGATTAAGGAACACCCGTTCGCTTGGCAAATCACTCTCAAGAATCGAGTCACTCGGCGAACCGTGAGGTTAGTCACCGTGAGGTTAGTCACCGTCCGAGTTTAGACCTCCATCATTAGCATATCGCTCCAAGGTAAAGTCAAAGCGTGCGTGCAAAGGGTCGAGAACAGAGTCAACATGCTTCCAATCAATCGAACGTCTGGTTACATGTTTACGACTTTGTCTCTGCTTGTTTTGACGACGACGACGTGCTACTACCATTGCAGGTGCCGCGACTGTAGTCGATGGAGATGCCGAATGCGTTTCGACGACCTTTGTCGCTAACAATGTCTCAGGACGACCAGTAGATGCAGCCGGCTGCTCCAGTTCGTCAGTAGAACATCCTTGCCAACATCATTGCTTCTTAGATGGTGCTCCCATAGCAGCTTTGCCCTTCATGTCAGGGCATTGAAAAAGCCGGTGTCCCTTCTTGTGGCACTTAAAACAGAGGCCCTCCTCGATATGCCGTTTGCGCCCCTCAGAAGTTAACGCATTAGCAATCGCAATGAAATAAATTCGGCTAGTGTTTCGAGAAGGTCGGCCACGACCACCTTGACCTCCTCCACGTCCACGGCCACGACCACCACCGTTATTTCGCTTCCAAACCCAAGAGGCTCCAACTAATGGGTCCTCAGGGTTGCGCTTCGTGGTAGGTTGTCCGCCTCCAAGTGAAGTAGACGGCCCACCTGTTGACTTCACACCTCCTAGATGGGGCGAATGAGTAACGACATCATTGAGGAAGTTTTGCAGCTCCACGAGCTTGATGTCGTAACCCTTCTGTGATCGATGCGACTTGGCATTGGTCTTTAACTTGAAGTTTACTAGGCCATTAACGAAACGAACACACTAGACGTCAACTCTCAGCTGCTGACGAGACCTCCGTAAAAAGTCGCTGAATTGCTGGGTGTAGATAGCGTAACTCATATTTCCCTGCGTAAGGTTTAGCACAACGTTAATAGCGTCGTCGTGTATATTAGGGAGCAGAGATGTCTTCCGAAGCTCCGCGACAAGCAGGTCAAAAGCAGATGGCATAGCTGCCTGCTACTTACGGTTTAACCACCAGATGTTCAGTGGTCCAGAAAACTGACTGTGAAATAACCCATATCACCGAGTCGTAAGAATCAGCCGTAATGCCTAGCAAGAGGAAGCGTTGCGGCTGCGCCTCAAGCTAATCTTCAAGGTCACGGGGAAAACGACCACACCAAAGTGGCGAATTAACCGCTGCCTTGCGCTGTGTCTCAGTAAGGGTAACATGTAGACCAACAAAATTGGTTGTTGGCATTGGGGCTCCCATGCGTAAATCAGTCGAAGTCTGTCCACACAACTGATTGATGTAGCCTCGAATGAGCACCCAAAAGGTAGCGGGCGTAAAAGTCGGACCACCATTGAAATTGAAATTGAAATTGTTTACAACATGTACCGTATGCGCCGGTTTTTCACCAAAAGCCGGATGCGTCGGCTGCTGTCTCTGGGCCCTCCCAACTATGCCATACAGGGAACTTACAAGTCAGGGCTAGACCGTTAACCACCTAGTCCAACCTCTCCAAGGGTGTTCGGGGGTTTTACTCCCCCCCGGGGAGGATGCAAGTAGAGGTGAAGGATGTGTGCAATCAGGGTCGTGCGTGGGGGCAATGTGCGGATGCGCGGCGGGAGGTCGTGCGGGATTTGATGCGGTATATGCGTAGGGCACGTATGAGGTCGGCTGTGTGAGAGAGGTTGTTGTCTGTGCAGTACTTCCATTCTCCTATCTGAATCTTTTTTATGGATGCGTAACGTCGGCGACCGTTGGAGTGACCAACGAATCTGGGTTCGAGGATGCGGATGAAGTCTGGTTTGTGTGCAGTGGGACGAAGCAGGGGGGGGAGAATCTCAGGGGGGAGGACGGCGGGGCATGAGGTTAGGGAGTCATGCGAGAGACCTTCGTCAGCAGCAACAAGGCGGGTGGGCATGTGGGTGGGGTGAGGTGGGTGACAGTCAAGTGGGGTGTGGGCAGGGGTGGGGGAATCAAACGATTTTATGGGTTTGTTACCGAAGTCGGCGGTGATGGTTTCCCAGCGTCCTCCGTTGTGGCGTTCCAGTAGGGAGAGTAGGAGTTGCAGAGCGCTGTTGTGTCGGTCCTGTCTTAGACCAGACATAGAGGGGCAGTTACCGGCCATGTGGCCGTTGCTAGTGAATTGGCCACATAGGGGGCAGCGCAGGGTGGGGTTGTGAGTAAGTAGGCGGGTGTTGTGGACGCCCCACATGAATTCTTGTTTGTGTGTGAACTGTATATTTGTGAGGGAGGAGTGTTTTTTGTGGTATGAGAAGTCGGCGCCGTCCTTCGCGGCGCGGGCGAGGAGGGCTCCGTGTTTGGTTGTATCCGAGAGAGGAGTGTGTGTGTGTTTGGTGCTGTGTTTGTGTGCGTCGGATTTGAGGTTTGTGTATCTGTAGGGTATGGGTTCGCCTAGGGTTTGTGGGATGAGGGTGTACGGCCATGTCCAGTGGCCTATCGTGACTTCCGAACCTGTGGTGTATATAGTATCTGGTGGGTGGCCATCTGCAGCTTGGTTTGCGAGGGTGTCTGCGAGGTCGTTGCCGATGGAGTGGTTGTGGGCTTTTATTTTACCGAGGTGTGTACGGGTGCCTGCTTCACATCGGGTTTTAAGGGTGTGTGTGATAGATAAGAGGGTGTCGCGGTGGATGTTATGGCGGTAAGCGGAAGGGCAGTGTAAGTAACCTTGAATAAGGCGGAGGGAGCACGCACTGTCTGTGAGGAGGTGGGTGCGGCCTAGTTGGAGGCCTATATCTATGGCAGCTAATTCAGCACGATTTATGGTATGTGAGGGAGGGGTAGAGGTCACCAAGATTTTGATTCTGGTGTCCGAGGCGGGGTGGGTAGCTGCTGCTCCGAGGGGGGTCGAGCCGCCTTTTTTCGAGCCGTCTGTATAGACGAAGTCCTGCCAGTTCCAAGCAGGGGTGCCTCTGGTGGGGTGGTATGTTAGATGAACGCGGTCCGGGAGGGGGTATGTGATGGGGTGAGTTGGGTTTAGGGGGCGGTGATATATACCTGTTGAGTGGGGTCTCATGCATTCGTGGTCGTATTCGGGGTTGGCGATGTTGGTGCCTTGCCATGTGTGCGGGGCATTGCTGCCACTAGATGAGAAGACTATATCTTCGGGGTAGAGGGAGTGGTAGGTGTGGGAGTGAAGAGATTTATTGAGGGGGTCTGAGTAGAGTTCTGTCTGGATGCGGAATGTGTGTCGAAGAGCTGTGAGGAGGTCTTCTCTAGTGGCCCATCTATTACGAGAGGTGGTGGCGGGTGTTGGTGAGTGGATTTCTGAGCGGGAGCCTAGTCGGGTGAGGAGGCGGTAGACCTCCTCTTCAAACGTAAGGTGAGAGAGGTCGGGGCGGAAGAGTTGGTAGAGGTGGCGGACGCGGGGGCCGTTAAGGGTGGTGACCGCGCGGCCGTTGGGAGTGCAGAGTATGGTGGTGTCGTGGAGTGATGGGTGTGCGTGGATAGCGAATTTACCGGTAGGGAGCATGTCGAGGTCGGGGTTGATGGGGTCATGGTTGAATGTGATAAGTGGGTGTGACCACGGAGGGGGTCCGGGTTTTGGCAAAATGGGTGTGGTGGAGGGGACATAGCCGGAGTTAAATGCGGTGAGGGCGGTGGGGCCGGAGGGGGTCTCACTGATGGTGTCGTGGAGTTGTAGGCACGGGGCCCACTGCACTTCGTGGAGGCGGGTAAGGTCGTGTCGTTGGCCGCGAGCGCACCACTCGCACTGCCATGTGGTGGGTCCTTGAGCTGGGCGACATTGGGAGTGTATGGCATAGTGCGGGCATGTGCAGCAGGTGGAGGAGGGTTCTGTGTGCAAGGGGTCATGACAGATGGAGCATGTGGTGGGGGAGGGGGAGTGGAGGCATACCGATGTGGGAGTGGAGGAGATGAGGCGGAAGCCGTCGTCGAGTTGTAGCTGAATGTCCCATTCCGTGAGGTGTTCCGGGGCCCATTCGACCATGTACTGCGTTTGGCCGTATTCCGTGTCTTTGTGTTTGGAGATGATGCGTGTTACGTCGCAGGGGGGGTAGTGGTGGTCGGAGGGGGTGAGGTATTCTGTGTCTAAGTGTGTGGTGGGTGCGGTGGGGGTGGAGTGAGTGGTGTGGGAGGTGCAGATGCCGGATTGGAGGGTGGGGGGTGAACGGGGGAGGTGAGGGGAGAGGAGGGGGATCCATGAGGGATGTATAGTGGTGGGGGGGATGCTTGGTTGGTATTGAGGCTTGTGATGGGGAGGCGGTTGTGTATAGTATCGAGGGGTTCGGTGAGGATAGCTGCGAGGAGGCGGATGGGAACTGAGAGGGGGGTGGTGGACCCCGTGAGTGTGGTGATGGATTTGCATGATTTGAGGATGAAGGAGGATGAGGTGGCTCTGAGGAGGACTTGTGGCCATGTGGTAATGTTGCTTTTCCAGAGGGGGGTGAGGCGGGGTAGGAGGGAGGCGTGTGTTTTGCGGGGGGAGAAATCGCAGTAGGCTTGTTTGTATGTGTGAGGGTCGGTGATGTGTGTGGCTTTGTCCCGGAGTGAGGTGAGGAGGGCGTTGTCTTGAGTGGTGAAGTGGGCACGGATTGTGGAGGCGATAGGGTTGGTGAGGGAGAGTGGGGGAATGTTGTGGAATAGGGTGCCCGCATCGCGTTGAGCTCGGACTAAGCACTTTAGTGTGGGTGGAGTGTAACAGGATGACATGATGGATTCTGAGGGCCAGTGGGAATACGTTGTGGATAGGGTGCGTATGTGTGCGCGGGCCATGTGGCCTCTATAGCCTGAGTTATTCATGATTTTATGTAAGTGGCATACCGTGAGTTGTGCGGCGTGGGCTTTGAGGGAGGGGAGGCCGTATCCTAGGTCTGATGTGGGGCGGTGAAGGGCGGTGCGGGGAAGGTTACGTACCGAGGAGACGGCGGAGCGGAGTGCGCGGCAGATTTGTCCTTCGAGAGTGTCGAGTTGGGAGTCGGTGAAGAGGCCGAGCTGGAGGGTAAAATGTTTTCCGATGAGGAGGCCACGGATGACCCTGATTCTGCGGGATTGAGTTAGTGGGGAGGTGGAAAGGGCGGTGATGAGGGATGCAGTGGTACGTTTGAGTTCATGCCAATGTCTGGTGAAGTTAAGGGAGGTGTTTAGTTCTACCCCTAGGACGCGGTATGTGTCCTTGGGGCCAATGGAGGGGATGGGGGCCGGGGTGGAGTTTAGGGAGATGAACTGTGTTTGCAAGCGGGATGCGAGGAGGGTAGTGTTGGCGCGGGTGAGGGCGTTGCCTGTACGCCAGAGGGCGCCGGTGATGCAACATTTGCGGATGTTGACTGTCATGCCGGTGTAGGCGCTGAAGAGGGAGAGTTTTCTGAGCTGGATGGTTTTTGAGTGTATTGCACGTGTTGGCTGCACGCGACCAGGCCCGATGGGACCTGGGTTTGGTGGATGTTAGCGGCGGACAGGGACGTCCAGACGCTCGGAGGGGCGCGATGTGGCGCGCCGCCATCCGGGGAGGAGGCTTTTTGTAAGCGATGTGTTTTTTTGTGTGTCGCAGTACTGTAACGGGTACATGTTTGGATTTCGAAGTGGGTGGCGCGATAGCTGTCGGGGAGATGAAATTCAAATCACCGGAAGCTGCGCCTTTGAGTGTGTACCGTCTGTTGGTCCTACGGATCCACTGACTTGGGTGAGCTGGGCTCGGGTGGGGAGAGGTGGATGGTACCAGTAATTCTACGGTCATGTCCACCTGTATGTCGCTCGATGGGAGGCCATGCCCAGAGCGAAGACGATCGGCGTTGCTCATTCGAGCTACCGACCCATCCCCTGTATGTGGTTCAGTAGTACTTTAGTAGTACTGTGGATCTTTTTACTGTCTTTAGTGACGGTAGGATGTCTTTGTGATTCTTTGCTACCATACATACCTCGCTAAAGGGCTCACACATCAGCAGTTTCTCATGTAGCACGAAAGAGCTGTCAACCCAGTAGCCCAACACGCCTAGCAGTGAAATGCCGTTTTCTCCCCATATGTCGACTGCAAGGCAGGGTCCGACACCCAATTCCTTATGATATAAGGCGATTGAGTCCTGCAAGTCATGGGAAACAGTTAAAAAAAAAAAAACGTTCTGATAACAAAGACGTGTCGGAGACATACAAGGTAAACGTACCTTAATATCAGTCAGTGATTCGATAGCAAGTGCATGGATATCCTTGATGACTGTGGCAGTCATCGGCGGAGAGTACCGTCCCCCGCTGATAGCAGCGATCTAGGTCCGAAAACGTGTGTCTTTTTCGGGCATCGAAAACGGCCTATTCGACTTCGCTACCCACGTCGCACATATACGGTGAAGATAGTTGCGTTGCTCAGCCGGCAGTGGCATAACCCGAGAGGTCTCGACCTTAGCTACAAGTTTGGCGCCTGTTAGATCTTCTTCAAGTGTTACCTATATTGAAAAACAGCGCGCAAATATTTTCGAAATGCGGACTTGACACGACAAAGCGTAGACGGGGTCGAGGATACAGTATGTAACGACACGGGTCGTCAAAGAGAGAAATTCAAAGCAAGAGCCCTGAAAAAGTTGGCAAAATTCAAAAAATAACATACCTTGTGGTCGGCCACCGCGGTCTTGACGAGTTGAGAGCCATGCAGTCGAAGCAATTGGTTCCGCAGGTTGGTGGTGTTACATGCCGACAATATCGTGTGGCAGTAGTTACACTTCGAGACCTTTACACCCTTACCCGTCAAGTACTTCGGTCCGAAGTGTGACCAAACACTTGATACACATGCGTGCTTCACCTCTATTCTCCCGTCCTCGTCCGCGTCGACGGTGATGGGAGCGCCGGATAGCGAAATGAAGCGCCTAGACTTCGACAGGCTAGTCAACGAAAGTGGGACAGCGACAGAAGCATATTCCTCAGCTGCGTCTCTAGATGCTCCATCGTCGTCATCACATGAGCGTGACTTTAGATAGGCATGTATCACAGCTTGGCTCGCAGGATCTTGCAGGTGGGAAGCAGGCTCGAGCGTATCGCTTCCGCTCGGCAAGCCTTCCCAACGAATCTGGTAGTGGGGGACCCCCAAACGGAAAACCTCAGCCAACACAACTCCAACCACATAAGAATCCTTACCAGCGTGAGCATCGAAGTAACTAGTAGGGGTGCGCAGTGGGCCTTCGGAAGCGCCTTGGGGTTTCAGTGATTGTTGTTGAGGCAAAGTTTGTCGGGGGCGGCCACGTTTCCGCATTGTCGCAGGTTTTTCGAAAACAAACCGCGGTTGTAGAGACTGTGTGGCGACGGCTAACGGGGGAATAATGATGGTTTGAATGTGCAGAATTTGTATTAAACGTCGTCGCAACGCCCAACAATTCTCGCCCTCGATGTAATTCAAACTCTTTATTATCAATATGACCACAGATTTGGCGAGGCGCGTACATTCGGCGGGTGAAGCGTAAGAGTATAGTGTGAGTGTATTGTACAACAACAAACAATCGCAATCCAAGTTTGGCTCAAATGTGACCGTTAATTTGAAACTCACGCACATCGGACGGTGCAATTGGCTTGCAAGAAATGCCGTAGTCCAAGTGTGACAAACGTCAATGCACGTCGACCACAGGTGAGTGAGGTGACAAGTCGCGTCTAGGGAGTCAACGCCCATTTCAAAATTCGAATCATCGTCGATTAAACGCGTATGACTCAACTACGGGTTACCGTAGCTTTAGACGCGTGAGAAGCAGTAAACTTTCAACGGCATTTCTCACATCCGTACCATGTACTTAGTACATCTATTAAATGTGTACGTGAAAGAATGTAAATACATAAAAAGAATGTACAATTAAATGTGTACAACAAATTATATAGCTAATTGAATATAATGAATTAGATGCATCGATGCGGTCGATGTTCCATAAATGTACATGTAATTCGTTGTGCATTGATTATATAGGCCACTTATTCATGGACGCATTGATTATATAGGCCACTAATTCATTTACGCATTGATTATATAGGCCACTAATTCATGGACGCATTGATTATATAGGCCACTAATTCATGGACGCATTGATTAAGTGGGGCACTAATTCATGGACGCATTGATTAAATGGGGCACTAATTCATGGATGCATTGATTATATGGGGCACTAATTCGTGGACGCGTTGATTAAATTGAGCACTCATTCATGGACGCACTGATGCGGATGATGCGGCAGACGCATCATGATGCAATGAATACATCGATGTTTGATGCGGAGGCTTACAAGATAGCACCTCCGATGCTTGACAGCCTCGTATATGGCCAAAGCTTCTAAGTCATACGCAAAGTAAGTGTTACCACGCTCAGTTGGATTCAGCTTACGTGCCCAATAAGAGACTGGTTGAAGGCCTCCACCTTGGTCTTGCAACATGACTGCCGCAATCCCCACTGTTGAAGCATCTGTAGCTAGGGTGAACGTCACGTCCGAGCCGACCTCCGGAAGGATCAGGCATGGCGCGGAAATGAGCCGTAGCTTGAGAGTCTCAAAGGCTTCCAAACATACATGCGTCAGCGTAACCTTCTGTGGCTAGGACTTCCGCAGTAAGTCCGTCAATGGAGCCTTAAGGTCGCTGAAATGATGAATAAGTTTGGCATAGAAGTTGCAAAACTGTACTAAACTGCGAATCTCCTTCTGCGTCGTAGGCACTAGCCAGTCTGCAACGGCCTCGACTTTGTTTGTGGAAACCGAAATTTTACTAGCCGACACAATGTAGCCAAGATAATCCATCTCTTGCAGGCCGAAGAAGCATTTCTTAAGGGGCGCCCGCCGGCGGCGCAGCGCCGGCGGCCCCGGAGAGGGGTGCACTTGCATGCCCGTCGGCACCTACCTCTACCTCCACGCGGTGGGCGCTGGTAACCCCGTAGCCGTGCCCGGCCTGGCACGGTAGGGGGCTAAACGAGGTACCGACATCTGCGATCCGCGGGATCAGCAGTTGTCGGGAAGCCCGGTACGGAGGGTTTTGGAAAAACATAGTATCCGTACACCGGCACAAAGATCTCCCGCTCGGCAAGTCCGATGTGACTTTTCCGCGACTAAGTACTCGCAGATACTCTCCCGACGATGGGGCGGTGGCGGCGTTTGCGAAATATTTTTGGGCGAAGAAGGGTACGGACGGATCGGCGGAGGGACGAGGGTGTTGGAGCTTGCGGCGGACAGCCGGGAAGCAACGATAGGGCACGGCGCTCGCTCGCAGTCGCCAGCCCTGCGAGAGCCTTAAGTCTCCCCTGGAGGCGAGGCCTAATGCTACGTTGGACGGAGGTGGGTCGCAGCCGGAGGAGCTGCACGGTCTGGCGGCGGCGGTCCTTAGGATCACACCCGCCGGAAAAGCCCGGTACGGGGGGTTTTTGAAACCAATTCCCGTACCCACCATTTTTGAGGACCGGCGACTCGATCCTTGTGTTCTTCCAACCCCTTCCCTAGTCGGTACCCGGTTATCGATGGGTTGCCTCAAGCAGTGTGCCTAGGGTTATCGTAACGGCACACCGCTCATAAAGGTGGCCCCCTAACAACGTAAACCACCGGGGGAGGGTAAGGACGGCCACAACGCGATCCGATAGGTGTTGGAAACAGACGGAACGAGGACAAGGGACATGAGAAAATCTGCCTCGGAGGCAAGAGAGCCAGCCGGACACCGTTTGCAGCCTAGTTATTTTCTCTTCTCAGCCCCCGAAGGAGGAGAGAAGACTCGGCTAGGTGGCGCGCTGCGTCGGGAGGAGCAGCTAATACCTCGGGCGGGGTTGAGCACGGATCGAGACGGGACCGACGACGACCTGAGCGAGGGGGTTTTTCACATGCCTTTCCCACCTGGCTCCGGCACGACCGGAGTCGCACATGAGCCGAGGTCAGGCAGGTTCGACTCGACCAGCTCAAGCTGAAAAGTCTTGCTGATCAGCGACCCCGCAGCGGCTGGAGCATGCCGCGTATCGTGGAGACTAGCGACACTTTTTATTTCATATTGTAAAAAAAAAACGTATAGATAAGAAAGTAGTAAATACATGGTTACATGTACGTTTTGGACGGCCTCGTCACTGCCAATGGAGAGGTTGGGATTAGTGGTTTACGGTCTACTCCAGCAATAAGTCCACAAATAACTGGCGTTGAACGGGGGGGGGCATAGACAGCAGCCGGTTCATACTGGTATTTTTGTAAGCAATTTCAATTTAATTTCTTAAGGCGTAACTTCAAGCCCTCCTCCTTGAATCGTTGTACCACAAGACGCAAGTGCTCCATGTGTTCCTCAAGAGTGCGACTATATATACAAACGTCATCGAGGTAGATAGTAACGAAGTTATGTAAAAAGTCGCGAAGAATGTCATTCATCATCCTCTGGAACGTAGCAGGTGTATTGCACAGTCCGAACGGCATGGCGACCCATTCCATTAAACCATCGGGGGTCTGAAACGCCGTCTTGTTGATGTCATGGTCACGCACTCGAACTTGCCAAAAACCTGAGGCGAGGTCGAGGTGAGTGTAGAAGTTCGCGTCCTTGAGCTCATCGAGTGTGTCGTCCACACGCGGAAGTGGGTAAGCATCTTTACGCGTAACTTCATTAAGGCCACGGTAGTCAATGCACCAACGTAGCGACCCATCAGCCTTGCGCACAAAAGTAATTGGCGAGCCGAACTCACTGTAGCTTAGACGGATTAAACATGGGTCCACGGCGTCTTTGATCTGTCGATTCAGCTTAGCGCGCTCTGCATGTGACAATCTGTTCAATTGCTGACGTTTCACCGGGCCGGTTGCTTTAATGGGATGATCCCACTGTCGGCTTACATGTGGAGAGTCGACATGCTGCAGTAACTCCGGAAAGTCATCGTAAAGTAACGACCGGAAATTGTCACGTTTATCTAGTGTTAGCTCCTCTCTAGTGTAAAAATCCGGTGGTTGGTCGGCGGCTGGCGTAAGTTCAATTACGCAGATTTCAGCATTACGTCCCTTGCTGCGGCGCGTCTTGCGCAAGAGTTTCTGAACTTTGGTAGAGGACATCAAGAGACACTCAGGACGTCGTTCCTGGAGTTGAGTCTCCAATGTTGTGCCGTCCATAAACGTAAAAACTCTGTAAGAACCAAAGTGTTAAGAGGCATGTTCATCGTCAAGCCATGGCAAACCCAGGATTAAATTAGCAACCCGTAAATCACGTAAGACGTAAAAAGTCCGTTAAAATTCGTGTCAAGCCATCTCAAACGTAACATAACAGACTGTCGACGAAGTCACACGCTGTCCGTTGGCAAGTCGAACAAGGGTCTTGGTTAAAGATTTTCGAGTTTGTAATTTAAGCGTCTTACGAAGTCCTCATAAACGAAGTCAAGAGTCGCAGCGCAATCCACCAAGCCAGTAATATGGTGTCCACCATCGGAAGTTTTCACTGTTAGCTCGGTTCGAAATAATGGTCGAGCTTCCGTGAGATCAGTCAATAGGGTTGTAGCTGGCGGAGAAAATTGTTGTAGCGTAGCGATGGACTCTTCCGTGTCGACATGAGGTACATGTACCGAGGTGGGTTGGTCAGGTTTTGTAGGCGAAGCCGGATCGTAAAAAGCACAATCGACGTCGACTAACCACAAGTCTACAGACCAAGGAGTTGGATCAACCACGTCATGTTGAGCTAGGCTCTTTAGTGATTGACGAGCAAAAAGCTGTGTCCGAGCTGGGAATTCATGGTAAAGTTTTAGATGTTTAGTGAGTTGGTTGAACTTTGCCCATTTCGGTAGTACAAAAGCAGCCATCGTAGATGTTGGAGTTGCTCGACGATAGCTCTCAAAATGCTGTCCAATTTGTTTAGCCAACTCCTAGGGTGGATTTATGAACACCCGTTCTCCTGACAATCCCTCTCAAGAATCGAGTCACTCGGCGAACAATGAGGTAAGTCAATGTGCGAGTTTAGACCTTCATCAGCAGCACATCCCTCCAAGGTAAAGTCAAATTGTGTGTGCAATCGAACGTCTGGTTACATGATTACGACTATGTCTATGCTTGTCTGACGACGACGACGACCTGCTACTAGTGTGGCAGGTGTCGCGAATGTAGTCGAT
This sequence comes from Tetraselmis chui, assembly GCA_026401115.1. Taxonomy (NCBI): domain Eukaryota; kingdom Viridiplantae; phylum Chlorophyta; class Chlorodendrophyceae; order Chlorodendrales; family Chlorodendraceae; genus Tetraselmis; species Tetraselmis chui. The sequence continues at coordinate 202,957 of JAPMLY010000150.1, forward strand.
GGAGATGTCGAGCGTGTTCGACGATCTCTGTCGCTAGCAGTGCCTCAGAACGAGCAGTAGATGTAGCCGACTGCTCTAGTTCGTTAGTAGAACAACCTTGCCACCATCATTGCTTCTTAGACGGTGCTCCCATTGCCGCTTTGCCCTTCAGGTCGGGGCACTGAAACAGTCAGTGTCCCTTATTGTGGCACTTGAAACACAAGCCGTCCTCAATGTGCTTCTTGCGCTCCTCATGAGTCAACGCATTAGCGATAGCGGTGAAGTCAATTCGGCCAGAGTATGAAGAAGGTCGGCCACGACCACCATTGAAATTGAAATGGTTTACAACATGTACCGTATGCGCCGGTTTACAACAATTACCGTATGCACCGGTTGTTGTCTCTGGGCCCTCCCAACTATGCCATACAAGAAACTTACAAGTTAGGGCTAGACCGTTAGCCACACATATCCAACCTCTCCGAGGGTGCTCGGGGGTCTTACTCCCCCCCCGGGGAGTTTGCGATACGAGGTGATGGCTGCGTGCACTTAGAGGCGTGCGAAGGTGCAGTGTGTGGAGGCGCAGCGAGAGGTCGTGCGGGATTTGGTGCGTTATACAAGTAGGAGATGATGTAGCCATTGGACAACGTGCGTGTGGAGTTGTGCAAGGATGCGAGACGTGTGGAGTCGTGTTTTGGAGATGAGTTTGTCAGGAGGGTCAGTGCGGAGGGTGAGTAGAGAGGTGAGACTTGCGTTGGTGGATGAGTGCGGTGTACCCGTGCGGCACATGACGATGGGGAGGATGTCGACTTCGGTACGTGGCCAGTGGCTGCGGATGGCGTTTGCAAGGGGTGTGTGTTTGGCACGAGTCAATTGGGCTGTTTGGGAGATGTTGTGGTCCGTGCAGTACTTTTACTTCCCTATCTGAATCTGTTTAATTGATGAGTATCGGCGGCGACCCTTTGTGTGACCGACGAATCGAGGTTCGAGGAGGCGGATGAAGTCGGGGTTGTGCGCCCGGGGTCGTCGCGCGGGGGGGGCGAATCTCAGGGGGGAGGATGGCGGGGCACGAGGTTAGGGAGTCGGGCGAGAGACCTTCGTCAGCAACAACAAGGCGGGTGGACATGTGGTTGGGGTGAAGGGGGTGACAATCAAGAAGGGTGTGGGTGGGTGTGGGGGAAGCAATCAGTTGAGGGGTTTGTTACCGAAGTCCGCGGTGATGGTCTCCCATCATCCGTCGTTGTGGCGTTCCATGAGGAAGAGTAGGAGTTGCAGCGCGTTGTTGTGGCGGTCCTGTCTTAGTCCAGACATTGTGGGGCAGTTACTAGCCATGTGGCCGTTGCTAGTGAATTGGCCACACATGGGGCAGCGCAGGGTGGGGTTGTGTGTGAGGAGGCGGGTGTTGTGGGTGAATTGGATGTTGGTGAGTGTAGTGTGTTTTTTGTGGAAAGTGAAGTCGGCGCCGTCCTCCGCGGCGCGGGCGAGGAGGGCACCGTGTTTGGATGTTTGTGAGAGGGGTGTGTGAGTGTGTTTGATGCTGTGGGTGTGAGCGTCAGTTTTGAGGTTTGTGTATGTGTAGGGTAGGGGTTCCCCTAGCGTTTGTGGGATGAGGGTGTGTGGCCTGGTCCATTGGCTTATCGACACGTCTGAACCTGTGGTGTAAGTTGTGTCGGGTGGGTGTCCGTCTGCAGCTTGGTTAGCTAGTGTGTTTGCGAGGTCGTGTCTTTGTGAGTGGTTGTGTGCTTTGATTTTGCCGAGGTGTGTGCGGATACCTGCGTGGCAGCGGGTTTTGAGGGTGTGTGTGATGGAGAGGAGTGTTTCGCGGTGGATGTTGTGTCTGTAAGCGGATGGGCAGTTCAAGTAGCCTTGTATGAGACGGAGGGAGCACGCACTGTGTGTAAGGAGGTGGGTGTGGCCTAGTTGGAGGCCTATGTCTATGCCTGCTAATTCAGCGCGGTTGATGGTGTGAGAGGGAGGGGAGAGGTCACCAGTATTTTGATGCGGGTGTCCGAGGCGGGGTGGGTGGCGGACGCTCCGAGGGGCGAGGTGCCTCCCTTCTTGGAGCCGTCTGTGTATACGAAGTCCTGCCAGTTTCATGCAAGATTTCCTCTGGTGGGGGAGTATGTTAGTTTCGTGCGTTCCGGGAGGGGTCACCAGTATTTTGATGCGGGTGTCCGAGGCGGGGTGGGTGGCGGCCGCTCCGAGGGGCGAGGTGCCTCCCTTCTTGGAGCCGTCTATGTATACGAAGTCCTGCCAGTTTCATGCAAGATTTCCTCTGGTGGGGGAGTATGTTAGTTTCGTGCGTTCCGGGAGGGGATAAGTAAGAGGGTGGGAGGAGTTTGGGGGGAGATGGTAGATGCCTGCCGAGTGGGGTGTGTAGCTGTCGAAGAGGTGTGAATGTGGGATGGTGATGGTGGGGTTGGGGAGGTGTGTGTTGTATATGGCCTCGAGTGTGTTGTGGAGGGTGGTCATGGCTGTGTGTGAGGGTAAGGCGGAGATTGCGATGGGGTTGGCGACGGGGTAGATGTCGACCATCTAGCGTGTGCCGAATGGGGTGGGGGTGGGGATGCCTGTGTGTAGGTCGGGGGGTAGGAAGGTGTTTGCGTCGTTGGGAAGGGTGTAGAGGTGGTGGGTGTATGGGGAGTCGATGTATTTGGAATGTCGGTACGGTGTGTGTTCCTAGCGGGGGAGTATGAGGATGGTGGCGCTGGGTGTGTGCGAGGCTGTGGAGTGGGCGCTTGTGATTGCGTGTTCCATGGCTCGGCGCATGCATTCGTGATCGTATTCCGGGTTGGCGATGTTAGTGCCGTGCCATGTGTGTGGTGCGTTGCTGCCACTTGATGAGAAGACTATGTCTTCGGGGTATAGTGAGTGGTAGGTGTGAGAGTGGAGTGACTTGGTAAAGGGGTCTGAATAGAGTTCTGTCAGGGTGTGAAATGTGTTGCGGAGTGCTGTGAGTAGGTCCTCTCTAGTGGCCCATCGGTTGCGTGTGGTGGTGGCGGGTGAGGGGAGTGGATTTCTGAACGGGAGCCTAGGCGAGTGATGAGGTGGTAGACCTCCTCTTCGAACGAGTGTTGCGTGAGGTCGGGACGAAAGAGGTGAAATAGGTGTCGGACGCGGGGGCCGTCGAGAGTAGAAGCCGCGCGGCCGTCGGGGGTGCAAAGGATGGTGGTGTCATGTAGCGTTGGGTGGGCGTGTATGGTGAAGTTTCCGGTGGGGAGCATGTCGAGATCGGGGTGGATAGAATCGTGGTTAAATGTGATGAGGGGGTGCGTCCATGGGGGGGGGGGGGGTCCCGCTTCGGGTAGGGTGGGCGTTGTGGAGGGGACGAAGCCTGAGTTAAATGCGGTGAGTGCGGTGGGGCCGGAGGGGGTCTCACTGATGGTGTCGTAGAGGTGTAGGCAAGGGGCCCACTGGACCTCGTGGAGGCGGGTGAGGTCGTGTTGTTGGCCGCGGTCGCACCAGTCGCACTGCCACGTGACGGGTCCCTAAGCGGGGCGGCATTGGGAATGGACGGCAAACTGCGGGCACGTGCAACAGGTGGAGGTGGGGTATGTGTATAGGGGTGCATGGCAAATATAGCAGGTGGTGGGGGAGGGGTGGGGAGGCACACCGATGTGGGGGTGGAGGAAATGAGGCGGAAGCCGTCGTCGAGTTGGAGTTGGAGTTCCCACTCCGTGAGGTGTTCCGGGGCCCATTCTACCATGCACTGGGTTTGGCCATATTCTGTGTCTTGGTGTTTTGTAAGGATGCGTGTGACGTCGCGGGGAGGGTAGTGGTGGTCTTAAGGTGTGAGATATTCAGCCTCGATGTGTGTGGTGGGTGCCATGGAGGGGGGTTCTGGTGCGAGGGGTGTAGATGCCGGATGACATGGTGGTTAAGAGGCGGGGAAGGTGGGGGGAAAGGAGGGGGAGCCATGAGGGGTGGATGGTGGTGGGGGGGATGCGTGTTTGAGATTGAGGTGAGCGATGGGGAGGCGGTTGTGGATGGTGTCAAGGGGCTCGGTAAGGACGGCGGCGAGAAGGCGGATGGGGACTGAGAGTGAGGTGGTGGACCCCGTGTGTGTGTCGATGGATTTGCAGGGTTTGAGGAGGAGGGAGGTTGAGGAGGGGCGGAGGAGGACTTTTGGCCATGTGGTGATGTTGTTTTTCCTAAGGGGGGTGAGGCGGGGGAGGAGGGATGCGTGTGTGTTTGCGGTGTGTGAATTCACAGTATGCTTGCTTGTAAGTGTGAGGGTCGGTGATATGGGTGGCTCTGTCTCGGAGTGAAGTGAGGAGGGTTGTGTCTTGGCGGGTGAAGTGGGCGCGGAGTGTGGAGGCAATGAGGTTGGTGAGGGAGAGTGGAAGGATGCTGTGGAACATGGTGCATGCGTCGCGTTGGGCTCGTACCAGGCAACGGAGTGTGGGTGGGGAGTTGCGTGTCATGATGGATTCAGTGGGCCAATGGGTGTATGTGGTGGATATGGTGTGAATGTGTGCTCGAGCCATGTGGCCTCAATAGCTAGGGGTGTTCATGATTTTGTGGAGGTGGCAAACTGTAAGTCGTGCGGCGTGGGCTTTAAGGGAGGGGAGGCCGTAGCCGAGGTCTGAGGTAGGGCGGTGGAGGGCGGTGCGAGGGAGGTTACGCACCGAGGAGACGGCGGAGCGGAGTGCTCGGCAGATTTGTCCTTCGAGGATGTCCAGTTGGGAGTCGCTGAAGAGGCCGAGTTGTAAGGTGAAGTGCTTGCCGATTAATAGTCCTCGGATGACGCGGAGTCTGCGGGATTGCGTTAGCTAGGAGGTTGAGAGTGTCGTAGTTTGGTACATATGTGGTATGTGGCCACATATGTCAACTATGCTTTTTCGGTGAGCCGGTAAAGCGCACGCCTAATACGTAGAAGGTCGCGGGTTCGATACCCGGTGAGTCCGATCATTGTATGTAGGCGTGTCACGGCCCGAGAAGAACCCTCAACTTCCACATTACCACGGCCAAGAATAGTAGCAGAGTACACGTAGACAAGCTGTCGTCCTTGAGGTAGTGCAACGATAACAGGTTCACCACTCAACAGCGTCAAATCATCCGGTGTCAAAACGAGACCGGTTTCCTCGCGTAACTCTCGAACAGCAGCATCGACAGGCTCTTCGTTAGGTAATATCGAGCCAGCAGGAAACCAGTTTTTACCAGAACGAGGCTCACGCTGAAATACCAGCTTCAAATCCAACAACTTAGATCCTCCAGCGTGAATTACCAACACCACGTAATGTCCAGGTCCAAGAGAAGCCATCTCAAACAATCAAGCAACGTCGAGCAGATCAACGAGCAACGAAAGCGTGCGTCGACCAAAGAGCTCCGAAACCAGTGTACAAGTACTCGTTACGGATACCAATTCGTGCTTTTCCACATGATGGACGTATACTCGTGGGTACGTCGCTACTGCAATATTGTAAGGGTGCTGATGCTACAGTACAACCAGTACCTCCCGGTACGTACAGATATGCATAATTAATCTAACTAGCCAGATGACGCGCCAGAACGAGCTCTTCCATGCAGAAGGAGCCGCGTCGTGAAACCCAATGCTAGGCAGGCCGCGTCTCGAGGACAGATGACGACGGTTGGACAGCCCCAACGCCTAACACGTAAGCTAGTCTTACAGGCGTAAGTAATCTGGGCAGAAACCTATTTAAGCCCAGTGCAGTAGAGGGAGGTGACAGAACCATTTAACAATTCCTTTGTTCATTTACAACTACTGCCTAAATACAGCAGTGAAACATCTTCGACTCTTGCCTCTCGACAACATCATTCTACCATCTTACAACCACAGAACTAGACAGACTAGAACAGATTTGTGCTAGCGTTTAGCTTTCAAAGGCTAACCGCCACAAGAGGGCGGTGATGAGGGATGCGGTGGTTCGTCTTAGTTCGTGCCAATGCTTAGTGAAGGTGAGGGAGGTGTTGAGCTCCACCCCGAGGACTCGGTATGTGTCCGAGGGGCCGATGGAAGGGATGGGGGCACGGGTTGAGTTGATGATGATGAATTGTGTTTGGAGGGGGGATGCAAGTAGGGTGATGTTGGCAAGGGAGAGGGCGTTGCTTGAGCGCCAGAGGGCGCCGGTAATGCAGCATTTTCGGATGTTGATGGTCATACATGTGTAGGCACTGAAGAGGGAGAGTTTCCGGAGCTGGATGGACATGTTGGGGGTTGAGCCTGTGGCGAGGCTGAGGTCGTCTGCGAAGCCGTGGCCGGGGTAGGTGGCTGTGGGTTATGTGGGGTCAACGTTAGAGGTAGGGGGGCCCGGGCGGTATCCCCGGCTGCCCACTGTGAGGCAGCGGAGGAAGGGTTCAAGGAAGAGGGTAAATAGGAAGGGAGAGAGGGTATTCCCCTGCAGTGTGCCACGATTACTGTCTATGGATGGGGTGGGGCCGTACGGGGAAATGTAGTCGGTGGAAGAGACGCCGTAGAGGTGTTCTCAGGTGTCGACAAAGGTGGGGGGCATACCGAGTTGGCGCATGTGTTTGAGCATGATGCGGTGGTCGGCTGCGTTGAAGGCGCCTTTGAAGTCGGCATACATGACGTAGAAATCCTTGTGGTAGAGCTTAGCGTCCTCCATCATCATGATGATGGGGGAGAGAGCGTCGTGTATGCTGCGGTGTTTCCGGAATCCATCCTGCTCGTCGCTAAGGATGCCGTGAGTTTCTGCGTACTTTGAGCAAGCATATTTTATTAGTGCGGTCCAGAGTTTGAGGAGGTTGTTCATGAGGGCTATGGGGCGATAGTTGTCGAGGAAGGTTGGGTCACCTTTCTTATGAAGGAGGCATGTGGTGCTATGGCACAATTCAAGAGGGGTGTAGGACTTGTGGGCAAGGAAGGAGAGGAGGGAGAAGAGAGCGGAGCGGGTCGCCGGGGGTTGGAATTTGATGATTTCGTTAGGGATACCGTCGGGGCCGGGGGCTTTGCCCGTGCCGAGCTAGTGAATAGTTTTATCGAATGCGTTGCGGGCTAGCATGTCGGCCAAATTGAAAGTGTTTACAATATGTACCGCATGCGCCGGTTTACAACAAATACCGTATGCGCCGGTTGCTGTCTATGGGCCCTCCCAACTATGCCATACAAGAAACTTACAAGTCAGGGCTAGACCGTTAACCACATATATCCGACCTCTCCAAAGGTGTTCGGGGGTTTTACTCCCCCCCGGGGAGTGTGCGATGCGGGGTGATGGCTGCGTGCAATCAGGGGCGTGCGTAGGTGCAGTGTGTGGAGGCGCGGCGAGAGGTCGTGCGGGATTTGATGCGGTATACAAGAAGGAGATTATGTAGCCATTGAACAATGTGCGTGTGGACTTGTGCAAGGATGCGAAATGTGTCGAGTCGTGTTGTGGAGATGAGTTTGTCCGGGGGGTCTGTGCGGAGTGTGAGTTGAGAGGTGAGACTTGCGTTGGTGGATGAGTGCGGTGTACCCGTGCGGCTTATGACGATGGGGAGGATGTCTACATCGGTACATGGCCAGTGCCTGCGGATGGCATTTGCGAGGGGTGTGGCATGTCGGCCAAGGTGAGGGAGGGGTCTCCGCGGGGTTCGATGGTAAAATTGTCAGGGTTATCAAGAAGTTCCCACGGGGAGGGTAGGTAGTACGGGTGAGGTGGCGCGGCTGAGCTCGGCGTCGAAGTGTGGGTGTACCGCCTCTAGGACGTCGGAGTGAGAGGTTGTTGTAGTTTTATCGGGTTTGGTGATTCTGTGGAGGGTCGAGGTCGCGCTGCTGGGGGGGAGGAGGCCGCTTTTAGTTTTCAAGAGGCGATGGAAGGATTTTGGGCAGGCGTCGTAGGCCGTATTGGCTCGTGTTTTTATTTTTCTTAATTTATCCGTGGTGGTGGCGCGTCGGAGGTGGCGTATGCGTGCTTGGCACTCCTGTTTGATGGCGTCATGGGAGAGAAAGTCGGGCGTATTTAAAAGGGCTTGGGCGAGGGGAAGGGAGCCGTTGTTTGTGTTTTGTATTGCATCGGCGGAGTCTTAGGATGAGTTTGCGAGTGTTTTTACTTACCCAGGTGGGGTCGAGGGACTCTTGGGGTGGACGGGGTTTCTTGGCGGGGAGGAGAGGCTATGTGGTGACTGCGTGGTCCATGCGGTGTGAGAGGAGTGTGATGAATTGCGAGGCGAGGGTGTCAAGGGTGTCGGGGGAGGCCGTGGATTGGGGAGTGTTAAGTATTGCTTCATGGAGGGTGGCTGTTTGGTTGACTAGGTCGGGTGTGCTGTTTTGATATGCTTTTATGTGGTCGGATGTGAGGGGCAGTTTGGAATTGAGTTTGCGGATGGTGTGGTGTGTGTGTGTGGGTGTGTATGGGGTGGGGGGGGTGAGCTATGAGATAGTAGGGGACAGGAAATACGAGGTGGATTGCAGAGTGGTCATTGAAGTGTGAGGGGGAGGAGAAGACCGAGCATGCGGACGGTAGGAGGACGAGAGGAGAGGGGGGCGTGGTGAGCCAGTGGTCGAGGCAGCCGCCGCTGCGGGGGAAGGTAGGGATGGGGGGGTGTAGGGGACAGAGGTGGGATTCGAGTAATGAGGTGAGGGCGGGGTTACCGGTACCTTGTGTGGTGGTCGACTGGAAGTCCCCGCCCCATAGGACGCGGTGGTTCGGGTTGTCGCCCGCCAGGCGTAGGCCCCACGCTGCGACTTGAGCGTATAATCGGGTCACTTGGGGGTTATGGAATTGGGGCATGTATGCTCCGAGGAGGAGGTAGGGGGTGTCTGAGTGTGGGACTATGTTTAGTACAGCGATGTGGGGGATGAGGTGAGGGGGCGGGGTTAGAACAGTGGCGGATTAGAACGAGGCTTTGCGGACCGCGACTAGGACGCATGCATTGGGTAGGGGCACAGTTGAGTAGCATGGTCGAAAGCTTTTGAGGAGGTATTGGGGGGGGCGATACGCCGGCGGGACTTATGGGTGGCGTGGTTGGTTTCGGTGAGAATGAGGACGTCATGATGGTGGCTGGTTGTGAGGTGTTCGACGTCCATAATGGAGACGTGCAGGCCGCGGGTGTTGAGGTTGATGAGGTGGAGTTGTTGGGTTTTATGGTGTGGGGGGATATGCGAGGGGAGGGGGGCGGGAGGGTTGGGAGGGTTGTCGGGGGGGCGGTCGACAATAGGACGGAGGAGGGGAGGGGGGAGGGAGGGAGGGGCATGGGGTCGGGGGAGGTTCGGGTTAGGTGGTGGGGGAAGGGCGGGGTATGGGAGGCGAGGGGGAGAGGGGGTTGGGGGGGTGGAGGGCGGTGAGCAGTTGGGAGCGCCCGAATGGGAGGGGAGTGGAGCGGAATGTGTGGTGCCACATGAGAGAGTGTAGTGAGTAGACAGGAGTTCGGGGGTCGAAGTAAGGGGGGCGGTTGTAAGCTGGGTCAGGGGGTGCTGTGGTAATGAAATCGGTATGTAGTAGGGCGTGGGTGCCACATGACCATGCGTTGGACGTGTCATTTTGGCGAGGTGGTTTAACTAAGCGTAGTTCTCCAACGGACGGGGGGGGGGAAGAGTGCCAAGAGGCTATAAGAGCAAGAGAGCTAGTGAGGAGGTTGGGAGGGGGGGTGGTGGAGAGAGACAATCCATGTAGCCGAGGAGTGGGTAATGTGAAGGAGACCGAAGTGTGAGTCTTCATGGACGCACGTCATCGTGGCGGCTGCCGTGGCGAGTCTTCGCCTTCCGCCGAGCCTCCTTTTGAAGAACGTGCTCCCAGAGGTTTAGCCAAGCTACTTGAAGAGTTGTAGGCAGCTTGGAGTGTTTTGGGGGGGCGTATGAGGTCATTGTAGTGAGCTTCAGGAGTTGTTGTCCAAAATAGGGCCACCGGCAGTTTTCGCCCATCTTCACTGACTCATCTTGTCACAGCCGACAGCACCGCTACAAACGGAATCAGTGGCTGAAACTTTGCACGTATTTAGGCTAGTACTAGGGCTTTCTCTTGGACGAAACCGCGTCTCAAACCCTGGTGTAATGATGACGTAATGCCATTTTACCTGAAATGTTGTCCAAAATAAGGGTTTTGCTCGCTATATTCATAAAGGCGGCAGCATGCGTGCTCCTATTCATTTCTCCTAATTCCCTCAGCATCATGTAACTATCGCTACGAGCCATCCCGCGCACGCGCCAACATGCATCGCGAGGGGACTGACGCCCCCTTCCCGACCGTGCTTTGATAAGAGGTTATGGGCCCTCTTAGCCTTACGGACATTCACACGCCTCCGCTACGCACACGTCAAGTGCCTAGATCGCTAGCGATGAATACTGGTTTAAGTACTGCAAACGCCATGGCCGGCAACTCGCCGCCGCCGCCGCCATCGCGGGACAGCACCACCTGAGCGACCACCCGTCAACACTCACAAGCGGCCATCATCCGAGAACACTAGCGACTATCGAGACGTCGCTCACAAGTGGAGAGTCACTCACACACGCGGAGGTGGCTCACTCGCACGAGTCACTTCTACCACATTGGCCGGCACCGCACCGCCGGCACCGCCTAGCAAGGGGACTAGCAGCCCCGACATCAAAGTAGCCAGAAGTCCGACGCCGTTCATCAACGGCCACCTCCTTAGAATCGGCGGCCACACGGAAGTCGCTCGACATAGATGCAACAGAAGTCGCTTGCCATAGAAGGAGCGGTCACGCACCAGGCGATGACCTATACACTCTTCCCATAGAGTCTGTTACTAGTGAAATAGGGCCTTCGCGTTGGGCGGGTGTTTATCATGTAGGGTTTCTAGGGTTTAACTGTACTTTAGCTCGTTGAATAGGCGGACCGAAACTTGTGTTGACGGTGAAGTCATGGGGGAAGCGGGGCACAAGTGGGGCTTGTCACGGCTACGATATGACGTATTAGGGTTTGCGGGTCAACCCCGATTTCGGGGCATACCCTGATTCGGGCGCCTTGGAATTCGGATATTCCACACTTTGGCTTGTGAATACTCCCGAAATCGGCGATACAACATGCGGTTTTTATTATCCCAGTACGTTGTCCGCAAACGTGGGAGCACGTGGGTGTGATGGCATGTGCCGTTAAGATGCTTGACGTGGGTGGGATTGAGGCCGGAAACCCACCGCATGGGAGGCTTAAAAAAGCCTAACTTTGCCGTACGGTGTCCGATTCGAGCAAACTAAGTTGCAAATGGAAGCCCTTCCCCCAAGAATATAGAAGATTTCGACTACCGGCCGGTGTTCGCGTCGAATCCGCCGTCCGATGCCATCCATTCCCTCGTACAGCCAACTAAAACTTTAGGGTTTCAAAATCTCCCACACTCGCGCGGGGCTAGCAACCCCTAGACACGTGGTACCCGCACACCCGCTCCGCCAATACGCTCAACAATCAGCGCTCTATATTTCTTCTATTCACGGCGTTGCCCATTTCATGCCCCATGATGGCATGGTGCCGTGCCATTTGCCGCCGGCCAGATAAAAGCCCGTGCTAGGGTACTTCGAAAGCTCCCCGCCATTTTTCACGCCCGGCGATGCGCAAGTTTCTAAGGCCAACGATCCGCGCGCCATGGTGCTTACACTCCAAGTCAACCGCCCCTCAAGCCCAATAAGTCCCTAGCCCATGCTCCTTGGTTGTATTTTCGGGCACGTGGCAAGAAAACCTAGTGCACACGACATGTCATCCTCGTTGTCGCCGCTCTGTAGACGGCCGGGCGCAACACACTCTGCGGATACTCGTGCAATTGTGCACACATGCTGAGAACCAAGTGTCGAGGAGTTTTTTAGCACTAGCATACCGTTGCCTAGTGCTTATGTACAAGGTAGCTATTTGTCATCCTAGTACTTAGTGTTATGCTATTAGCGGTACTCTATTCCCTATTAGTGGCGGTCGGCCGGCCATGCCGGTGCCTTCGCCGGCCGCCATCTCTCTCCTTCTCACTTCTGTATTCACCACAGCCGGCGCCCCCTTGTGGGGCCGGCACGACCTCCGTGTAACTATCCGTTCCCTTCTCTAACAAGTTATGGGCCCTTCACAAAGTTACACTATAGAAGAGCGTGTGTAAAGCGCTCGGCGCCACGCTAGTCCTACCTACTCCCACGTAAAAAAGAGTAGAGCGTGTGTAAAGCGCTCGGCGCCACGCTAGTAAATCATCGTCCAACCGACATCACGCTTCGCCTTCGAGCTGGTTGTCCGCGAATGTCTTACCATCTCCAACGGGAGAAGAGCGTGTGTAAAGCGCCCGGCGCCACGCTCACCCCACCCAGCTTTCAATCTCACCTGGCGTTCAGCCTACCGATGCTCTCGACCGGATCTAGTTGTTTAGAATCGACCCGCGAAAATTCGGGCCGTGCATACTTTAATTAGTATTGTTATTGTTTTTTCCCGAGGCAGCGCCGCAACGCTCACCTTACTTAGTAGCGGGGAGCTTACTTTTACCACGGCGAAAGGGGGGAGTCAACACGAGCAGCGCCCGTCTATGCTTTTGAGTGTCTACACGCTCCTAACAACCATGTTGGCTTTGCTTCTTCCTCGCCCGTCGCTCTCACGCGTCGGCTAAATCGCCCGTGGACAGTTTTTCCCGCTACATGTCAGAATAGTACATTACGCATTACATTTGGAACCGCTCCACATCGGCAACTCGCCGGTAGCAGCTCCCGGCTTGTCGCGGCACTACGTCACTACGTGTTCCGAGCCACGCATAGAGGCGTGCATAACCTGCACATGCACGAATTTCGGCCTGCAAAATATGGGCCTCAAATCCAACGTGTGTGCCAACAATAATTGGGGCGTGCCGATAGACGTGCTTATGTCATTGAACAACGCGCCGTCGTGTGTTGTTCGAAAAGCATTAATCCAACTCCCAGCAATCGAGTTGCATGGCCATCGCGGTAGAGCGTGGCGGGTAATTAAATGCGTGCCGCTAGTAACGGACTTGATGGGAAGAGTGTAGATAAGCAATCTAACGGACAAACCTCTAGCCTGCATAAATGTATTGTCAATGATCTAGAGGGGCTATTATAGGATATTAGTGCCCGTACACGAATTCCTACATATTGATGTGCGCACTAAATATATTCAGATAGGCGGCAGCATTCGTGCTCCTATTCACATCTCCTAATTCCCTCAACATCATGTTACTATCGCCACGAGCCATCCCGCGCACGCGCCAACATGCACCGCGAGGGTACTGACGCCCCCTTCCCGACCGTGTTCCGATAAGACGCGTCGTCTAACTAGTTAGATTTATTGTGGCGCCCGCCGGCGGCGCACCGGCGGCGGCCCCGGAGGAGGGTGCGCTCGCAGGCCCGTCGGCATCCCCTCACCTCCCCGTGGTGGGCGCTGGAAACCCCGTAGGCCGTAGCCGTGCCATGCTTGGCACGGTAGGGGGCTAAGAGGGCCGACAGCTCGATCCGCGGGATCAGCAGCTGTCGGGAAAGCCATGTAAAGAAAGCTTTTGAAAAAAATGATTTCTGTGCAATACCGGCGCCAAGATCTCCCGCTCGGCCCGTCCGATATGTTTTTTCGCGTACAGATACTCCTAAATACAGCTTTACTTTGAGGGGTGGGGCATGTACTACGGTAGCGTTTGATGGTGAGGAGGGTACGGCCGGATCAGCGGTGGGAGGCGGGTGTTGGAGCTGGTGGTGGGCAGCCGGGAAGCAGCGCGAGGAAAGGGCGCTCGCTAGCCGTCGACCAGCCCTGTGCCGGTCGAACCTTACCGAGGAGTGAGACAAGACATGGCACAGGCCGGTGGCTAGTCGCAGACGGAGGAGCGGCTATGTGAGGCGGCGGCGATCCTCAGGATCAGCCGCCGCCGGAAAGCCTTGTACGGAGGGTTTTTTTCGGATACTGAAAAACAATGTCCGTACCCGGCGTCGAGCTAGTTGGGGAGCAGCACCTGGGTAGGGCGCTCACTAGCGAGCCGCTACGTCGTCCATCGTCATCTCCCGGGGGGAGGAGTTAGCTGGGACGGCAAGGAGGACGGTCGCGACGGGAGGAGTGACACGATCTGACGGCGACGACCCTTTGGGTCGGCGCCGCCGGAAAACCCGGCACGGAGGGTTTTGTTTTATTCCGGGCGCCCGCGGCCCGCCGGATCCGGCTACGGTGACCTGCCCCCCCCCCCCCCCCCCCCCCTTTTCGACACCCACTACCCCGAAAGACCTTCATAATCCTAGGATTCCTTGAGCGTGGGCCCGGGTGAGCGCGGAGGCCCCCGCTCAAGATCAAGCTGCTCGGTGGACGCGCGATCAGAGGGGGAGGGTACGGCCACAGGCCGGAAAACCGACATGTACTAAGCCTCCGCATCAAACATCGATGTAATTGTAATTGTAATTGTTTACAACAATACCAGTATAAACCGGCTGCTGTCTCTGGGCCCCCCCTTTTGCTATGCCATACAGGACTTAGTAGACTGAGGTAGACCGTTAACCACTAATCCCAACCTCTCCAATGGCAGTAACAGCTAATAATTTTGTAATCAAGAAAAAAAGATCTAAAAATAAATCCACTTGTCGAGAAATGCAAAACTAAACTGCTGCTCGACCTTCACGATGCACGGCCCGCTCCCGCCGAACCGGGGTGTCGACCGGCCTAGGCCGGTCGGCGTTCGGGAGGGACGACGGGCCAGCCTAATCTAGCTCCCGCGTGACTTCGGTCTTGCCGAAGGTAGGAGGGGAAAGGCTGGCAAAAAACCCCTCCTCGCGCGGTCGCTCGTCGATCCCGCCGCTCCATCCCGTAAACCCCGCCCCAAGGTCTTGCCGCGTCCACCGACGCGGCGGTCCTCCTTGTCGAGGTCCCCCACCACCTCGAGGACAGGTGGGGGGGACCGAGACACACAGACATAGAAAAAACTAGCGCTCCTGCCTCCGCGCCTGAATTTTCCCCGCTCATTTCCCCGGTTTTTTCTCTGTCTGGTACCCGGGTACCTGTCGGTTTTCCGGCCTGTGGCCGTACCCTCCCCCCTCTGATCGCGCGTCCACCGAGCAGCCTTTTCTTGAGCGGGGGCCTCCGCGCTCACCCGGGCCCACGCTCAAGGACTCCTAGGAGTATGAAGGTCTGTCGGGGTAGTGGGTGTCGAAGAGGGGGGGGGGAAAGTCACCGTAGCCGGATCCGGCGGGCCGCGGGCGCCCGGAATTAAACAAAACCCTCCGTGCCGGGTTTTCCGGCGGCGCCGACCCAAAGGGTCGTCGTCGCCAGATCGTGTCGCTCCTCCCGTCGCGACCGTCCTCCTTGCCGTCCCAGCTGACTCCTCCCCCCGGGAGATGACGCTGGACGACGTAGCGGCGCGCTAGTGAGCGCCCTACCCTGGTGCTGCTCCCCAACTAGCGCGATGCCGGGTACGGACATTATTTTTAGTATCCAAAAAAGCCCTCCGTACATGGCTTTCCGGCGGCGGCTGATCCTAAGGATCGCCGCCGCCTCCTGTAGCCGCTCCTCCGTCTGCGACTAGCCACCGTCCTGTGTCATGTCTTGCCTCACCCCTCGGCAAGGTTCGACCGGCACAGGGCTGGTCGACAGCTAGCGAGCGCCCTTTCCTGGCGCTGCTTCCCGGCTGGCCACCACCAGCTCCAACACCCGCCTCCCACCGCTGATCCGGCCGTACCCTCCTCGCCATCAAACGCTGCCGTAGTACAGGTCCCACTCCTAAAAGTAAGGCTGTATCTAGGAGTATCTGTACGCGAAAAAACATATCGGACGGGCCGAGCGGGAGATCTTGGCGCCGGTAGTGTACAGAAATTATTTTTTCAAAAGCCCTCTGTACAGGGCTTTCCCGACAGCTGCAGATCCCACGGATCGAGCTGTCGGCCCTCTTAGCCCCCTACCGTGCCATGCCTGGCACGGCTACGGGGTTTCCAGCGCCCACCACGGGGAGGTGAGGGGATGCCGACGGGCCTGCGAGCGCACCCCCCTCCGGGGCCGCCGCCGGTGCGCCGCCGGCGGGCGCCAACATCGATGTATTCATTGCATCATGATGCGTCTGCCGCATCATCCGCATCAATGCGTCCATGAATTAGTGCTCAATTTAATCAATGCGTCCACGAATTAGTGCCCCATTTAATCAATGCATCCATGAATTAGTGGCCCATTTAATCAATGCGTCCATGAATTAGTGCCCCATTTAATCAATGCGTCCATGAATTAGTGGTCTATATAATCAATGCGTCCATGAATTAGTGCCCCATATAATCAATGCGTCCATGAATTACTGCCCCATATAATCAATGCGTCCATGAATTAGTGGCCTATATAATCAATGCGTCCATGAATTAGTGCCACATATAATCAATGCACAACGAATTACCTGTACATTTACAGAACATACCGCCCGCATCGATGCATCTTGCATTTTATATTTTTCTGGTATTGCCACGCTATATTTGTTTCCAATACGACCATGTACATGTACGTGGTACGGAGACGGCTATGAAGAAATGAAATTGACGACGACATTTTTCAAATATTGACTCCACCCCGCACGGGTAGCTGTCACGCACATAGCGACATCTAGGACACGTGTTTACCGCCAAAATCGACGATAAGGAATGGGAGTTGCCTCGACAAACGAGATCTGTGGTCGTGAAGCGTTGCCGTAACGTCCGCCATATCCATCAGAGAACGTGGACTCTGAAATGTCTTGCACACAAGTGCTTGCGCCGTGCGATGTGAGCCAATTTCAAATTGACGGTCGATATTGAATGATATTTGATTCAAGATTGTTTGCGTGTCATCCCCGACTCCCAAAGTTGGTCCGCAAAATGTACTAGCCTCGCCAAATTTATCATAATAAAAGCACATGAACAACCATCCGTGCAAACCATTATCACCCCGCGCCCCCCCCCCCCCGCCAATAGTCCCTACCGGTCGTACCGCGGTTTGAAAAAGCTGCGACTGTGCTTTGGCATTGGTGCCACCGACATGAATTGCCTTCACGGCGGTGAGTGAGACTCCAAGCCGGACCCGAAGACATGGTGCGCACCCCTATTGGCCTATTAACGGCCACTTCGATGCTCACGCTGCTAAGGCCTCCTACGTTTTTGAAGTTATGTTGTCTGAGGTTTTCCGTTTGGGGGTCACGCAGTACGAAATAAGAAGGGAAGGTCTACCGACCGGGAACGGTACACCCGAGGATGCTCCCCACCTGCAAGATGCGGCGAGCCAAGCCGCCATACAAGCCCAACAGAATTAGTACTCCTAAGTGGACGAGCACGGAAATATGGAAGATTTTGAGATGCAGCGGGGGATCCTGCTACCAATGCTCCTCCGCAGCCGTTGACTACCCTTCCGAAGTCCAAAGCTCCAGTCGGCGACGGCGGATCGCCATCCGGCGCTCCCATCATCGTCAACGCGTACGCGGGCGAGATAAAAGAGGTGACGCTAGCCCGTATTCCACATGCTTTATCCCATTTTATACTTAATGATTATTAGACGGATAAAGGAGCAAGGGTCGCAGAGTGATAGTATTGCCACCATAACTTGCTGGCCTGCAACACCACCAACCTAATGTACCGTCGTTTTGACTACTTAGCTCACGACGCTTGAAATTCGCGGTGGGCGGCCACGTTTTGTGTTCTTTTCCGCGTTTTGCCAATCCTTTCCATCGTCTTATTGTATGTATTCGCTGTCTATCCGACGTTCCGTGTCGTTTAATCTTACACCCTCGTCCCCGTATACGTCTTGTCGCGTCGTGTGCGCCCGTCGACAATGTCTGCGTGCTGCTTTTCTGTATTTGGTTTCATAGGAGGGAAATCCAACAAGCGTCAAGCATGTAGCTAAGGTCGATACCACGTATTAAGCCACAGCTCGCTGAGCATCGCAACCGACTTAACCATATGTGTACGAAGTGGTTAGCGAAGTCGAATAGGACGTTCTCTCTACTCGAAAGGGACACACCTCATATGTCATATGTCGCTGCACGTACCCTTAGCGGAGGCCGTTACTCATGGGGTGCCATAGTATAAAGGATATGCATGCGTTGGCTATCGAATAACTACATGTTATTATGGCGACTTGTTTAGTCCCGCCATGAATCTGTTTCCGGAACATTTTTGTCTTTTGAACCATTTCTCATCGTGTGCAGGACTCAATTGCCTTCAATCAGAAGGAGTATTGTGTCGGGCCATGCAAAGCAGCCGATATTTGGGGAGAAACCAGCCCAATGGTAAGCGTGATGGGCTATTGGGTTGACAATTGTTTTGTGCTTCATGAAAAACTGCTGATGAGCCTTCACCGAGGTAAGGCCACACAGAAATCGTTTTTTTCAATTTAGTGCGGATTTAAGTCATGTACATGCTGATAATACAAATAGCTGATAATCATGCACTCGCCCTTATTGATGGATAGATCGAAAGGACATTTATGTTAAGCTTTGTTATGCATATTGTGTGACGTCGATATTTTGCAACATGCACACACACACACACACACACACACACACACACATACTCACACACACACACACACACACTCGCGCAAGCACATAAACACACACACACACACACACACACACACACACACACACACACACGCACACACACACACACACACACTAATTCAATTCTGATCGTTTGTATTTGAAATACATCACATTACCACCAACCATGACAACATTATCCTCACCACCCTTTGACCATCCAATACATCAATTACGCTCAACCAACTGATGTAAATTACTAATTTTGAAATGTGATTGCAACGCAGAGGATGAAGCTCACGTGAACAAGTGTCTCGTGAAGGGTTCTCAAGAGGCGTCTCGTGGTGTTTCAGAATTCAGCATAGAAAGTGTATTAGACTATTAGGGCAATTAATAGAGGTTATAAGCGAATGTGCCGTGGTTTACCGCACTACAATATTCGGGGCGCATAATCTGCACAATTTCAGATTACATTTCAGAACATGTACATGCATTTCTGAATATACACATGCATCCCATAATTATCCACACCTCTATCTTTATTGCACGTACACTCCGCACACACTGATTGTCTCTTTTGCAAGCAAAAGAATCTGGTTTATATTCCCGATGATCCCAATTGAGCGGCTAGTCGGCGGGTCACTCCGTTGCAACCAAGACAACCTGGAGAGGGTTAAACTCACAACCTGGAGAGGGTTATACTCTTGGGCGGGCCAGTCTAGGCGGCCGTTGTCAAGAGGGGGAGGGAACAAAAATTGGTAAAAACTTTAACAAACTTGTATGGGACGTCCCATACAATATTTGACTCACTTCAATGTTCTAGACAAACTCATGTAATTAAAAAAATCCACCCAGAATTAACATTTTGCCCACATACCGATGCACGTGATGCATCAATGCATTCGCCCCGCATCACCTGCATCAATGCGTCCATGAATTAGTGCTGAATTTAATCAATGCGTCCATGAATTAGTGCTGAATTCAATCAATGCATCCATGAATTAGTGCCCCGTTTAATCAATGCGTCCATGAATTAGTGCCCCATTTAATCAATGCGTCCATGAATTACTGCCCCATTTAATCAATGCGTCCATGAATTACTGCCCCATTTAATCAATGCGTCCATGAATTACTGCCCCATTTAATCAATGCGTCCATGAATTACTGCCCCATTTAATCAATGCGTCCATGAATTAGCAATTGAATTAAAATTTTGATGCATCATTTTTTGATGCATTGCAGTTGATGCTTGATCTTTAATTTTTTTGGCGATGCGGAGGCTTAACAGGTACCCGGGTACCAGACAGAGAAAAACCGGGGAAATGAGCGGGGAAAATTCAGGCGCGGAGGCAGGAGCGCTAGTTTTTTCTATGTCTGTGTGTCTCGGTCCCCCCCACCTGCCCTCGAGGTGATGGGGGACCTCGACAAGGAGGGCCGCCGCGTCGGTGGACGCGGTAAGACCTTGGGGCGGGTTTACGGGATGGAGCGGCGGGATCGACGAGCGACCGCGCGAGGAGGGTTTTTTTGCCAGCCTCTCCCCTCCTACCTTCGGCAAGACCGAAGTTACGCGGGAGCTAGATTACGATGGCCCGTCGTCCCTCCCGAACGCCGACCGGCCTAGGCCGGTCGACACCCCGGTTCGGTGGGAGCGGGCCGTGCATCGTGAAGGTCGAGCAGCAGTTTAGTTTTGCATTTCTCGACAAGTGGATTTATTTTTAGATCTGTTTTTTTGATTACAAAATTATTACGTTGTTACTGCTTAGGCGGGGGGACTGTGGCAATTACTGCGGTTGCTTACATTTTTATAACTCCCGGGGAACGTCGACACACATTGCAGATAGGTGTGTCGATAAGAAATGTACCTGGTCGGAGAGACCCGGGCCCAACTTGCTAATAAGTCATGTATGGCGAAGTAGAGTGGCCCGTGAGACAGCAATCGGTCAAGTTTGCCGGCACATGTTGTAAACAATTTCAATTTCAATTTCAATTAGATTTATTGTGCGTACATGTGCGTACCGGGAGGTATTGGTAGTAAAGTACCCTTGCTTACTTAATGGCAGTAGCGACGTACCCACGATGTACGTCCTTCCGATGGAAAAGCATGAATTGGAATTGGTAACGAGGACCCCTTTATAATGTCTTGCAATGTACCTTATAAGGACTATGCCCGTCACATATGACGCGCCGAAAGCAAAGTTAGACCAGCTTCTGCCTTTTGCGTGAGCACACCTCACGCAAACCCACCCTCCATGATTTCTCTCGTAACGCGTGCACAAGACCCTTCAGCCCTGTCAGCCAATTCAAGTAAGAGATCTACACTTTTGGCTGATCGGAGCCCCCACTGCATTTGTAAACTTCAATAATAACAACCTTCAATAATTAAAAACAACTCGTCAGAATGAAGGGGAAGCAAAGAAACCCTAAACCTGGGGCGTTAGTCGACGATATTGCTGGAGGTATTATTGTAAATTTGATCGACGATTGAGCTTCTGAAAGTCACAACGGGTACAGGTACCCGTAGCGACTGATCCTTCTCTCTCTTACAAAGTACGTTATTCGGTTTTGTTGGATGGTGGTGACAAGAAGAACAAGGAGGGCAGTGCTGGTGCTGTGGCATGCCTTCCTGTTCCTCGGGCTTAGGTTTTTTCCTCCTTTCTTTCTTTTTTTCTTTTGCTTGGTGGCCTCCACTGCTTTTTCTTGTAAGAAATGTTTTTTACAAGAAGAACAAGGTGAGCACGGACATGAGCATGTTAAGCTGTTATTTAATTCCAAGCGATACTTCTCAGGTACACTAGTGACGCGGGTTCGAATCCGGGGATGGTATTATACCGCTCAGCTATCCCCGGGTTTCGGATCTGCTGATCTATTGACTTGGGGTAGCGTGAGGGGTTAGGGCTACAAGTAAGTGCCGGGTAGTTAGGGTTTCCCTCCCTGCTTGTCTCTTACCTGTACACAGTTTAAGGCCGGTTCTTAGATGAACTTAGCCACCATCCGCGAAAGATGTGACGGACAGAGAAAGTGGAAGGGGAAACAAAAGGACAAGAGTGTTGGACCTGTTACTATTTGTCTACCCTCCATCAAACGAGCGCCACTGCTGCCGTGCCTGCCGGTGCTTTCTTCTCCCCGGTGGACAAGGAGCCGCCGTGTACGCCTCAGGTTCCGGGATTTCATCTAAACCAGGAGGTAGAAGGACATGGGAGAGCAATCTTGTGAATTAATATTTCCGCAAACCGGTGTCGAGGCTGAAAAGCTGGAAGGTGACGCCGCTGCTGCTGCGGAGAGGCTGGCTGCATTTGTGTCGGGGTTGCAGCCCCTTAGCTCCGGGCTCCGTCAGGTCGTGTGCGTATCCAGCGGTGGAACGACAGTCCCTTTGGAGCGGCGGTGTGTTCGCTTCATCGATAACTTCAGTGCCGGTACGCGTGGAGCGAAATCGGCGGAGCGTTTCCTTGAGGTGCTACTGCTAGAACCTTGCCAGCGGCTATCGAGGCAATACCCCGTCGCATCTACAGTGAGCGCTGAAACTGCCAGACGTTTTTCCTCGTACCGCAGGCGGGCTATGGGGTTGTGTTTCTCACGAGAAGGGGCTCTATTCAGCCCTTTACGGTCGACATAAGTACCGGCAGTGCAGATTTTGTGTGCGAGTCTTTGAAAGTGAACGCTGACGGGAACATCGAGGTCCGATTCTGAACAACCACACGCCCACCCGGTTGATCACCGGTGAACATGCCAGAAAGCAGGCGAAAAGTCGGAAATTTAAATGAGCCTATACTGCGCGCAGGCAGCGGATCGCGAAAAGGGTGAACGTCTGAAGTGTGCCGTCAAGAAGTTGCACGACGTAAAGCAGTCGGGGAGTTTGCTACGCGTCGAGTTCACGACAGTGTTCGAGTACTTGAAGGTAGAAGTTTAAATATGCGCCCGCTGGTAACGCACTGAATGCAATGTTGGTGGAGTTGATGAAAAGATGAGACGTCCGATAGATTGAGGTGCGTTTAAGCGCTTTACGTCTGCTATGCGGTTGAAGTGTACCTCCGCCTCTTTGCCTCGTAGTTCTTGGAGGTGATCGCACGTGGCCTGGAGCCTCTTGGGGACCGTGCTATGATGTACATGGCGGCAGCAGTCTCTGATTTCTTCATCCCGTGGGACCAAATGGTGCGGTGGCATGGCGCGCGGTCGCACACACACGCACACACGTTAAGTCAACCTCATCAGACAATCTTTAATCTCTCTCACACGCACACACAAACGCGCGCGCGCACATGCATACATAATCAAACACACACGTACGCACAGACACACGCACGCGCGCGCGGGCGTTTGGGCGAATGCACACACATTTGTACACCTCAGCGCACATAAACACATGATAACATACGCGCGCGTATGCACACACGTAGGCACATCCACACGCTTGCAGCTCTCCCTCACACATACACTCACCCCCCCCTCTCTCATACACACACACACACACACACACTCACCCCCCTCCTCTCATATACACGCACACATACACACACTCATGAGCTCAATAATATGTTTACCATGGCCACAGGAGGAGCACAAAATCCAGTCTGGGGATGGTGGGATGAAGCTGGAGCTGATGCCTGTTCCAAAGCTGCTGGGTGTGCTTCGGCGCCAATGGTCACCGCGAGCGTTTGTGGTGAGCTTCAAGCTCGAAACGGATGATGCGATCCTGGAGAGCAAAGCCAGGGGAGCGTTGGCCAGACATGGGATGCATTTGGTGGTCGCAAACCAGCTCGTAACTCGTAAGACGCAGGTCAAGCTGTTCTGGAAGGATGGATCTGAAACGATTTCGAAGGACGCAGATGCTCCAGATATTGAGCGCCAGATAGTTGCACGGCTGGTGGAAATGCACCGCGATTTCAGGAGTCAAGGAACATCTTGCTGAGGTCTGGCACCTCGTGAAAAGGAGGTTGTACGAGCCCCCGCGGTGAAGCTACGTGAGCGGGTTTGGTTCGGAGCAGCGCTTGGGGAGAGATACTCATTTATGGTATCAGAATTACCGAATATTGTTTATATACAACACAGAACGTGACTAAACAACCCTCCTCGAATGCGCCCTCATCCATCATTTAATGTCACTCGTCATCACAAGCCCGTACTGAGCAGCTCGTTTGACCCACCGCCCGCCCCCTGCTGATTTACGTAGTAGTTCACGGGAGCAGGCTGAAACTGCTGCTCGGTGTCGCGCTCCAGCGCACCGTCATTCATGAGCTTATCCAGACCAGACACTTCTTCGTCAAACCCGACACGCAGCCAACCCAGGTGCTTGAACGCATAGAAGAAAGTGCCCGACAGGGATGCAGACCATGTGAATATGGCAACCATACCAGCCACCTGGATGCCCAACTGCACGGGGCTACCGCCATAAAAGCAACCGTAGTAGGGGCCCTCGATGTACTTAGGACTGGCAAGCAATCCTGTCGCCAAGACCCCCCATGCCCCACACAGCATGTGCACAGGCGCTGCATCAAGAGCATCGTCGATTTTCATGGATCTGAGGCTCCAGGAGCCGAAATACACTAAGCAGCCGCCTAGGAAGCCCACGATGAGGGCTATGTAGGGCTCGAAATAGGCACAGCCCGCGGTGATGGACACCAGGCCGCCCAGAATGCCATTCAGTGCTGGGGAGATGTCAGGATGGCCGTAGGCCACCACGTTCATCAGCATACCGCCAATTCCCCCACCGCAAGCTCCAAGCGTTGTATTGATGGCGACTCGGGACGCAACGTACATTTGCTCATACGCCTGCGTGCTGAAGCAGTTGAAGCCATACCTGAAAAACCCACCAGCACGCGCACAATCCGTCAGTCCAAATGCAGTCACAAGCCGATCTCACATTGTTGGGGTGACGGTGTTATTACAGCATCAGTGAGGGCGGGGCATAGCCCCGAGGCAGAAAGTAGGCCCGGCTCACCAGCTGAACCAGAGACAAAACGTTCCCAAAGTGGATAGCGAGTGCGAGTATGTCTGCAACGCCCATACTTGGTTGTCGGAAAAGCGGCCAGTCCTGGGACCAATGATGTAGGCGCCCATAAATGCTGCCGAGCCACCTGTCAAGTGCACTACTCCAGAGCCAGCAAAATCTAGAAACCCGGCGCCACCAATGACGCTCGCGTCGAGCCACCCGTAGCCGCTCCACGCCCAGTGCACCACCACCGGGTATATCCAGCCCAACATCAGCGCCGACAGGAGGAGGTACGCGTGGATTTTACAGCGCTCCGCGATGGCGCCAGAGATTATGGTAACTGCTGTCGAGGCGAAGCTCCACTGGAAAAACCAGTGCGCGTAGTTGCCGCAGCCTGTGAGGTGGCTCCAGTCGGAGCCAATAAAGCCGTTGGAGGGTCCGAAGGCAAAAGCGTACCCAAGTAGATACCAAACAACGCCGCCAACGCAGCAGTCCGACACATTCTACAGCAGACCAGGGAAGCGAAAAAGTTCAAAACATCCCTACAATTCTCTTAGATGAGGGTCGCCGGTCGCACCAGTAGAGGTATGGCAACGAGCGCCGAGTGTCCGGGTTATATAGCGTAAGCGACAGTTTCATCAGTGGTACAATAATTAATATCACCTTCAGAAGCATATTCTTTCTGTTCTTGAGACGAACGTGTCCCACCTCCAACATGGCGAATCCGGCCTGACGTGCACAAGGAAAGAGCAGGATATAAGTAATAGAGGTTTGACAACTTCTGTTCAGTCGCGGAGTGATACTTGCTCTTCAGCTACCAGGCGGCTTACTTGCATGTAGAACACCAGAACGCCTCCGATAAGCAACACAAAAATGTCGCTGTTGACTTGTCGTGCGCCCTCGGTGGAGGTGGCCCCGTACAGGTCCGCCATACACTGTCGGTCGTGGAGAGTGTTCACCTCCATGTTGAATGAAGCACAGCGGGAACCCTGGTCGAGCCCACGATAGTGCCTAAGCACGGGCGCACTATTACTCTCACTGAAGCGGCTCAGCCTGTCAGGAGCCCTGCTGTTCCGAACTGTGGTTGTATGTATTCATCGTAGCCAGTGGACGCCGACTGACCGTAGTAGGTTTGAGTACAGCTAACGTCGTTGTCAGCTGCCACGTCGTTTTTTTTGCGCCCCCGGAATATGGGACTGGCAGGTAATCCGCACGGGTACCCTCTACAAGGCGGCGTTTTGCAAGCATGACTGAGAAGTTTTTTGTTTACAAGAAGAACCAGATGAGCACGGACAGGGAAAGTGGGAGGGGAAACAAGAGGGCAAGAGTGACAAGAGGATGAGAAGTTCGAAACAAACCTCAAACTCATCATCGATCATGCTCCCGGGTAGGCGACGATCGTGTGAGTGCATTACGTACCATTGTACGAGAACCGTACCGTACTGCGCTAACCCCACACGGGGGCCTTTGGTCATATTAGTAATATAGAGGTTTGAATTACAGGGCTAAATTACGAAGTAACCGGCGTTACCTCCGTTACATGCGTTACCTCCGACGCTACATCTCCCTAACGGTTCAAGCGCCCAAGCGCGCACGGACAGTAAAATGTCCGCACCCTATACAACACACCAGCAGCGATTGTGTGTCCACCTTCTGCCTTTTGCGAGAGCTATCGCTCACGCAAACGGCATCGTGGCTCTTGCTAGCCACGCAAGGTGTTGATCACTGAGTCTCCTGCACGACGCACGAAAACACACTCCGTCAGTCCAAATGGCAGACCGCCTGGTATTGCCTACTGACCTCTACGTTGCGCCCGGTGACGCGCCGGAACAGCAGCCCGACCAGCTGCAATTGCTAACACAGATTGTGCAGCAGTTAGCAGCCCAGGTCGCAACTCTCTCCGTCGCAACCGCGTCAACAAAACCAACTACTTCAGCCATCCCCACAGCCGACTCCGACAGCGCTGCGGGTGGACGACTCGAGCTCGACGCTCTACCAGCTGACAGTAAAACCAACCCTCTAGAGTACATCGACCCTAGAGAGTGGTCAGAATTCGCGTCCCGTACGTTCGCGGACTGCCTACCCCCATCTGGCACAACAGCCCCGTGCCTGTGGAACCCTCGACACGACGAGGCCGACAAATTTTTTACGGACAACGCGAGAATTTCTTCCCGCGACGAGTATCGACACCTGCTCTGCTATGGTGTGTTTACGGCCGCCGTTAACGCGGCACTCGAAACTGCTATGGAAACGCTTCGCTCGGTCACCTCTACCCCCGACGAAACAACCTACGCCTACTCCCTCGTCGACGCAGCGCTACGTACTAATCAAGCAGTGGCCTCAGCGGGGGAAGTGCGACTCACCTACATCAGACGCTTCAAGGCCAAGAAGATTCTCAACGGAGAAGAACGCGTCGCGGAGCGTCTCGTCTACTCACGGTGCTTCGACACTGTCGCCTCCGACCGTGGAGGCAACGTCGTCGACGGACTCATGGCAGCCCTGGAGGACAAACGACTCGAAGTCAGCATCACAGCAGCTGCAAAAGCGCAAGCAGCTGCCCAGTTCAAGGCCGACAAGCCTAGACCAGACAAACCGGACAGGCCGAACGATAAGCCGGACAAGCCGGACAAAACCAAGGCCAAGCCAAAGGACCGCACGAGCGGCCGCCCCCTCCCCCCTACCGACAAGGCACACAAGAAGACCGAGGCCGACAAGGACGAATGACGGGGTGACCCGCCGCGCCGATTCCTGCAACCCAGATTCAAACTACATGCGTCATCGCGTGCGGCGAAACTGGCAAGCCTGGAAAGATATCGGCGCGAGCGGACAAGTCTTACGGTGGATCCGGGAGGGCGTTACTATTCCCTTCCTAAACAACCGACCCCCACCCCCGTTCAACCAAGGCACCTCACTGATGGACGCTACCCCCGAGCAGCTCACCTTTGTCGAGGCCGAGCTCGCGCGCTTCGTGGAGACGGGAGCCTGGGAACGCACCACCTGCAGCAAGTACGTGTCAAGACTCTTCTTAGTCGCCAAGCCCGGCAACAATCAGTGGCGTTTTATCGTCGACCTACGACACCTGAGCAGCTTCTGCGTAAGAAAGCGACTACGGATGGAGTCTTTGCTAGGCGTCCGTCATCTTACTCGGAAGGGCGACTACATGTTCTCGTTCGACCTAAAAGACGGGTTCTACGCGCTGGGCATCGTGCCAGAGCAGCGCGACTATCTAACCGTAAACGTTCGCGGCCAGCTGTACCGACTAGCTGGACTCCCGATGGGCTGGTCGCTCAGCCCTTACCACTTCTGCGCTTTCACGGACACATTCGTACGACACCTCCGTCAGCCAGACCACGGTGGGTTAACAACACAGCACGGGAAGCCTACACAACCCGACAGCGACAGACCAAGCAAGCGCTTCCTCCGACACACGCGGTGGCGCGGAGCCAAAATCTTACCTTATGTGGACGACTTTCTTCTCTTCGCCGCCACTCGTGCTCTCGCGCTCTCGCTCAGGCAGCGCGTCGACCGCCTCCTCACCAATCTCGGCCTTCTCCGCCACCCCTCCAAGGGTTTTTGGGAGCCGACGCAATACGGCCACCACCTGGGCATCGACATCGACACAGCTTCAGGTTACTTCTTCGCCCCGGTGGAAAAGCTACATAAGCTCGCAAGACAAGCTCGTCACCTACTGCAACGTGCAACCCGAAACTGCAGATGGCTACCTGTCAAGGAACTACAGTCATTCGCGGGTCAGGCGCAGTACCTTTTTCTGGCAATTCCAGCGGCAAGATTCTTCCTCCGCGAACTGCACTCCGTACTAGGCGACAAGTGGGGAGGCCGCGTCCGCCTCTCTCCGCAGCTCAGTCGAGATCTACAGTGGTGGACACAAGTACCCAGCCACGCCAACGGCAAGAACATACACCGCCCGGTCGAGTCAGCCTACATCCACTGCGACAGTTCGGGGTATGGATGGGGGGCAGTCCTGAACGGCAGACTCGAAGCCCGCGGCTTCTGGGGAATACAGGACGAACAACAGCACATTACCTGGAAAGAACTGAAGGCCGTCCGTCTGGCCGTCCTCATCTTCTTGCCACACCTGGCTGGCCGCAACGTCCTCCTCCACGAAGACAACCAGGCGGTCTGCCACGTCATGGCCGGCCTGACGTCCCGCTCCCCGGAGATGATGAACGAATTACGCCGTTTATGGTACCTGTTGGACACCAACAACATCCACATCAGGCCCAGATACATCCGTTCTGCGGCAAACACGTGGGCCGACAAGCTCAGCCGACACCTCGACAGCGACGATTGGCAACTCGACCCCGCTGTGTTCCACGAAATGGACACACACTTCGGCCCGCACACAATCGACCGGTTTGCGTCGGCTCTCAACACGCTACTGCCCCGCTACAACGCGAACTGGCTAGACCCATCGTGCGAAGCCGTGGACGCCCTTCACCTCGCCGATGCGAATTGGAAAGCAGAAAACAACTGGTGCAACCCGCCATGGCCCCTGCTACCCGACCTCGCCCAGAAACTACAGCAGAGCGGCGCAGCAGCCACGGTGGTCGCCCCCCGGTGGCAAGGGAAAGCGTGGCATCACGCCCTTACCGAATTGGCGTGCCACGAGACGGTCCTTCCGGCCCGACCTCACTTGTTCCGTCCCGGGCGGCGGCACGGACGCGGTACAGTCGGCAAGCCTCATTGGCCCGTCACTGTATTCCGGATTCCCTCCCGGCCTGGTTGTACCTCCGCCGGGGCGCTGTCAGTGCTACCCTGACCCTGTTCAACACACGGCACATCAGGCCCGCAGTCCAAGCCTACCCCACTAGACCAGCAAAGGTCCGCTACAAGGTGGAGGTGGCAGGCTGCAACAACCCATGGGCCGCCTCGATGCGCCCCTACATGCAACGTCTACTGGGCACTGACAGCCTTGGAGCAAAAACGCTCGACTTGCTGACCGCCGCTTGGGCGAAAAGCACGTCCGACACGTACAACAGCGCAATCAAGCCTTACTTCCAGTTCTGCGAGGAGCAAGGCCTACCGCCGCTGGCAGCAACAACTGCTACCATGGCCCGCTACATTGCATGGATCGGAGAACGTGGCACCATTAAGGCTACTAGTCTACAGCCTTACCTTTCAGCCGTAAACGGGTTTTTCAAAGACCACGGCGCAGAACCAGTCGCACAAGGCGATTTGGTCGCCAAGGTCCGGCGGGGTCTCGCAGCGTCCCAAGTTTCCCTCCAGCCCAGCCGCACACGCCTGTACCTCCCAGCCCGGATTCTTGTCTCATCGCTACGCCTGGCCAAGGACCTCCGCACACAGCTGACAGACACGTGGACTCAGACTCAAGCAGAACTCATTCTGCTGTTCCGAGCGTGTCTAGCGACGGTGCTCCTGGCCACATTTTTTTGTCGAGGTGGAGCGGGAGTTGAGTGCCGGTCTGGAGACCTGTTGTGTACTCCGACCGGCGGAATCCTCCTATACCACGGAACGAGAAAAGGTCAACGGGGTACTTCCACGGAGCGAAAACTCCTCTGTGAACTACCGGCCTCGGCTCACCCGGACATTGCGGAACTACTACAGTACTTCGACGCTGCCCGTACCAGGTTCTCCGCCGGGAAGATACCGGACAGACGATGGGCTATTAGTGTACGCGAGCCTACGACAAACTGGACTGCGGACACCCTGACTGCTTGGCTACAACGCGTACTTTGTGCAGTACACGAACAACCTCCGGACGGTTTCGCGTGGACTTCGCACTCCCTCCGAAAGGGTGCAGCTACTGCTGCGTACAGTATCGGTACCCCAATGCAGAAGATCAAGTTCTTCGGCGGTTGGGCGCGAGAGTCGGACGTAGTCCTCGACTACATCGACCCAACAGTGCTCCCGTGCCCGGGAGCTTGGCAACTCTTTGGGTGGATGACCCCTGGCGGGCCCCCACCCAACGTTACACGCCAGTCGGCGACAGATGGCATAAGTGAGCCCCAACACAGCTTAAATGGTCATATTAGTAATATAGAGGTTTGAATTACAGGGCTGAATTACGAAGTAACCGGCGTTACCTCCGTTACATGCGTTACCTCCGACGCTACATCTCCCTAACGGTTCAAGCGCCCAAGCGCGCACGGACAGTAAAATGTCCGCACCCTACATAACACACCAGCAGCGATTGTGTGTCCACCTTCTGCCTTTTGCGAGAGCTATCGCTCACGCAAACCCACCCACCCGATTCCCTCTCACATTGCGTGTAGGGTGGCCCAAGGGCCACCAAATCCAAATTCTGTAAGTGATCCACATCTTTGGCATAAGTGAGCCCCAACACAGCTTAAACGCGGCATTTTGCAATGAACTTTGCAGTAACACGTCAGCATCATCGCGACACGTCAGCGCGTACACCCTCGCGTAAACCTTTATTGCAATCTGGTCTCAAATTGCAATAAAGAAAGAGATTGCAGTAAAGATTGCAGTAAAGATTCATCCGTCTTTTTCAATTTGCAGTAAAGTAAATTGTATCGCTACGGACACGACGGTGCTACCGCTTGGGCAATCGCCCATCCTGCCTCCACCACGGACAGAGCCATTTCCCCCTCCACACCCTCTGTATGGTCCCGCTATGTCAGATACCGCCTGTCCATGGTACCGCATGTCCATATTTCACCCGCCGAGTGCGTCTGAGGGTGCAATATGTGGAAGTTTTCGACGGCAATCCGTGTCTTGATGGCGTCTACGTAGGTGGGCAACCGCGAAAGATCTATAGTCCGCATACAACGTTAGCCCCCCAACGCTGCCGCATCCACCGCACCATCGTCACCGATATTTTCGAAATGCGGTCCGGGTTCATCCTTAGCTTCCGTGATAAAATATGTAAGGGGCCCGCAGTATCGAGCCGTGCCAACAAAACGAGCAACCCATAGTCCGCGTGAACTTGGCGCCACGATTCGGGTACAACATTATGGTCGGCACCTGCAGCGCCTCGAGTTTTTCGCCAAACACTGCCGGCTTCATACGGTAGGTATCATGAAACAACCGCTCGCTAAAACTTTCATTCTCGAGGTTCAGGTTTGTCTGGCTAGGGTATGCTGGCCAGGCTCTCGACGCCCGATGCCGTCGCCGGAGGTAGACCGTCAAGTAGTTCTACCGGGATTCCGAGTCAGCTGTAATGATTACATGCTGACGCATGCAAGCGCGCTAAGTGGCACGCGGTCCGGTTAGTAGAGAGTTCATTGCAAAATGCCGCGAAGGCCCCCTAGTGCTGGAGTTATTTCACCAACTAAAACCTTCCAATGACATGCAAACAAACATGAATGCATTCCCGGCACTTAACAAGAAAGGTATGCCCTACCCTTCCGGGCGTAGGCCCATTCGGGTAATGCGAGAAGGATCAAGGCCCATCTCACGGAGCAAAACATTTCGGGGGTGCGATACATGAACTACAAAGAAAGCAATATGAGGGAGGGCTTGGCGCCATAATTGGAAAATCCTCCCATTTCTTGTAAATGAATGGCGCCATGAAGGGAAGGGGGGACAACGCCTAAAAGTAAGGCATTTGCATCTTCGAAGGAGGTAGCGAACTCACGTACAAAACATTAAACTATGGGGCTAGCGTCCCAAAATTACGACGGTGGCATTCCCAACGTGGGCATTCTTCAAGCAGAATATGTTCTATAGATTCATTCACATCCCCGCCGCATGCACGACAATGATGGAGAAACGTTCACGCATGGCATGAGTGCGGGCAAGACGACGGGGTGTGGGAAATTCACGTGTACGAAATTTAATCATAATGTGAAACCTAGCAGCGCCCCCCGCGGGAATGCCCGTGCCGCAATGGGTTCTCAACATATGAGGCCTTGGATTAAATACTCCACGTATTAGTACATGC
The DNA here is from genome assembly GCA_026401115.1 of Tetraselmis chui. Taxonomy (NCBI): domain Eukaryota; kingdom Viridiplantae; phylum Chlorophyta; class Chlorodendrophyceae; order Chlorodendrales; family Chlorodendraceae; genus Tetraselmis; species Tetraselmis chui. The sequence continues at coordinate 235,083 of JAPMLY010000150.1, forward strand.
CGACGATGATTGCTCGAATCGACCCCATACCGTTGCTTTAACTGGGTTAGAGGCCACGCGGCGCCCGCCGGCGGCGCAACGGCGGCGGCCCCGGAGAAGGGTGCGCTCGCAGGCCCGTCGGCACCTGCCCCTACCTCCACGCGGCGGGCGCTGGTAATCTTGTAGCCGTGCTAGGCTTGGCACGGTAGGGGGCTAAACGAGGTACCGGCAGCTGCGATCCGCGGGATCAGCGGATGTCGGGAAGCTATGTACGGAGGATTTTGGAAAAGCATAGTATCCGTACACCGGCACATGGATCTCCCGCTCGGCCAGTCCGATATGTCTTTTCCGCGACTAAACATTCGCAAATACTCTCCCGACGAAGGGGCGGGGGCGGCGTTTGCGAAATATTTTTTGGCGAAGAAGGGTACGGACGGATCATCGGTGGGACGAGGGTGTTGGGGCTGGCGGCGGACAGCTGGTAAGCCGCGCTAGGGCACGGCGCTCGCTGGCTATCGCCAGCCATGCGAGTTTTAAGTCTCCCCTGGGGGCGAGGCTCGAAGCAACGCAAGACGGAGGAGGGTCGCAGCCGGAGGAGCGGTAAGGTCTGGCAGCGGAGATCCTCATGATCATCCGCCGCCGAAAAATCCCGGTACGGAGGGTTTTTGGGACAATATTCCCGTACCCACCATCTTTTGAGGAACGACGACTCGATCCATGTGTTATACCAACCCCTTATACCATGTTATCGACATGCTGCCTGAGGCTTTGTGCCTAGAGTTATCGTAACGGCACATTGCTCGTGACGGCGACCCCCTAACAACGCAAACCACCGGGGGAGGGTACGGGCGGCCACATCGCTATAAAATAAGTGATGGAAACAGGCGCCCGCCGGCGGCGCAGCGGCGGCGGCCCCGGAGAGGGGTGCGCTCGCATGCCCGTCGGCACCTACCTCTACCTCCACGCGGTGGGCGCTGGTAACCCCATAGCCGTGCCCGGCCTGGCACGGTAGGGGGCTGAACGAGGTACCGACAGCTGCGATCCGCGGGATCAAGAGGTGCCGGGAAACCATGTACGGCGGGTTTTGGAAAAACATAGTATCCGTACACCGGCACAAAGATCTCCCGCTCGGCCAGTCCGATATGTCTTTTCCGCGACTAAATACTCGCAGATTCTCTACCGACGATGGGGCGGGAGCGGCGTTTGCGAAATATTTCTTGGCGAAGAAGGGTACGGACGGATCAGCGGAGGGACGAGGGTGTTGGGGCTGGCGGCGGACAGCTGGGAAGCAGCGCTAGGGCACGGCGCTCGCTAGCAGTCGCCAGCCCTGCTAGAGCCTTAGGTCTACCCTGGGGGCGAGGCCTGATGCTACGCAGGACGGAGGTGGGTCGCAGCCGGAGGAGCGGCACGGTCTGGCGGCGGCGGTCCTTAGGATCGCCCGCCGCCGGAACAGCCCGGTACGGGGGGTTTTTGGAAAAATTCCCGTACCCACCATCTTTTGAGGACTGGCGACTCGATCCATGTGTTCTTCCAACCCCTTCCCTAGTCGGTACCCGGTTATCGATAGGCTGCCTCATGCAGTGTGCCTAGGGTTATCGTAACGGCACACAGCTGGTAAAGGCGGCCCCCTAGCAACGTAAACCACCGGGGAAGGGTACGGGCGGCCACAGCGCGATCATATAAGTGTTGGAAACAGACGGAAAAAGGACAGGGGACATGAGAAAATCGGGCTCGGGGGCAGGAGACCCAGCCGGACACCGTCTCCAGCCTAGTTATTTTCTCTTCTCAGCCCCCGACGGAGGTGAGAAGACTCGGCTAGGTGGCGAGCTGCGTCGGGAGGAGCGGCTAATACCTCGGGCGGGGTTGAGCACGGATCGAGGCGGGACCGACGACGACCTATGCGAGGGCGGTTTTTCACCTGCCTTTCCCCCCTAGCCCCGGCACGACCGGAGTCGCAAAGGAGCCGAGGTCACGCAGGTTCGCCTGACCAACTCAAGCTGAACAACCTTGCTGATCAGCGACCCCGCAGCGGCTGGAGCATGCCGCGAATCGTGGAGACTAGCGACATTTTATATTTCATACTGCATCCAAAAAAACACGTATAGATCAAAAAATAATAAATACCTTGATACGGGTATGTTTTAGACGGTATCGTCACTACCATTCGAGAGGTTGGGATTAGTGATTCACGGTCTACCTCACGCTTCGAAGTCCAGTTAGGCGTAGCACAGGGGGGGCCAGAGTTAGCAGCCGGTTGTTACTTGTATTGTTGTAAACAATTTCATTTCAATTTCATTTCACTTCACTTCATTTCATTGATGGAAATAGACGGCGAAAGGACATGGGACATGAGAAAATCTGCCTCGGGGGCAGATGAGCCAGCCTGACACCGTTTGCGGCCTAGTTAATCTCTCTTCCCAGCCCCCGCACGACGTGAGAAGACTAAGCTAGATGGCGAACTGCGACGGGAGGAGTGACTAATATCTCGGACGGGGATGTGTAAGGATCGAGAAGGGACCTTCGAAGACCTGAGCGAGGGGGCTTTTCGCCTCGAGCCCCCCAAGCTCCGGCACGACCGGAGTCGCACATGAGCAGAGGTCAGGCAGGTCCGACTCGACCAACACTAGCTGGCTAACCTAGCTGATCAACGTCCCCGCCGCGGCTGGAGCATGCCGCGTATCGTGGAGAATAGCGACATTTCATATTTCATACTTGTATGCAGAAAAGTACTTGCTTACGTGTATGTTTTAGACGGTATCGCTACTGCCATTGGAGAGGTTGGGATTATTGGTTCACGGTTTAGCCCTTGCCAAATGAGACCTAACATGGCAAAGTACGGAGGGCCCATAGACTACATCCGGTTTCACCCGGTACATGTTGTTAACATTTTAAAATTTCAAAGTTTCATTTCATTTCAAATTCTAGAGGCCACGCGTGGTTGCAATGACCTCCATGCGGGTGGGGCACATACGTTTTGAACTAATTCCGCGCTTACCCTAACAAAACGATCCAGCCACCGCACGGTCCCTAACGTCCAAGTATTCGGGCGCACACGACTAGGTTGGCGCACTGGATCGCTTATGCATATATTTAGGGTGGGCGCTTTAAGGAACACCCTAGTCCTAGCCGCAGCTGCTATTCAGCTATTGCTTCTATGGGCGCTATTCCTAGCCCCCGTAGTAGTGGCGTTGTGACCACCCGAGGGGGCTTTGCGCCCACACCAACTAGGCGCCTCAAATACTGATTTAATACAGTTTGTAATCTATTGACGCCGGTAGTCGAATCCATCCCCAATACTTCACACCAATAAGTAAAGACCGGCAATATGCAAGTCTTAAGCACCGAGGTGCGTACATTAATGGGGATATCCCACCCTCCTAACACCGAGTCGAGCGCTTCAATGGCGCGCCTACTTTTTTTACCCTATCGCCCACGATATTTCGCATACTCAAATCCGAATTCATCAACGCGCCTAAATATATATACTCAGATACAATCGGTACCCGGTCCCCCCCTCGAGTTGCCAACGGTCGGCTTGTTCGCGTAGTGCGACTACATTGGAGTGGCGGCCTAGCGCCATTACCCCGCATTTTTTAACACCGAATCCCATACAGTGGTCCTCCGCAGCGCCCGCCGGCGGCGCAGCGGCGGCGGCCCCGGAGGGGGGTGCGCTCGCAAGCCCGTCGGCATCCCCTCACCTCCCCGTGGTGGGCGCTGGAAGCCCCGTAGCCGTGCCATGCCTGGCACGGTAGGGGGCTAAGAGGGCCGACAACTCGATCCGCGGGATCAGCGGCTGTCGGGAAAGCCATGTACATAGGGCTTTTGAAAAATTATTTCAAATAAGGCAATACAAGATCTCCCGCTCGGCCCGTCCGATATGATTTTTCGCATATATATACTATACTGAGAACAGTCCTACCTCGAGGGGGTGGGAGCTGTACTTCAAGAGTGTTTGATGGCGAGGAGGGTACGGCCGGATCAGCGGTGGGAGGCGGATATTAGAGCGGGTGGTGGCCAGCCGGGAAGCAGCGCCAGGAAAGGGCGCTCGCTAGCCGCCGACCAGCCATGTGCCATTCGACACTTCCCAGGGGGTGAGGCAAGACATGGCACAGGCCGGTGGCCGGTCGCATGCGGAGGAGCGGCTGTGTGAGGCGGCGGCGATCCTTAGGATCGGCCGCTGCCGGAAAGCCATGTACGGAGGGCTTTTTGGAAATTAAACTAATGTCCGTACCCGGCATCGAGCTAGTTGGGGAGCAGCACCAGGGTAGGGCGCTCACTCGCGAGACGCCACGCCGACATGATACATCTCCCGGGGGGGGGAGGAGTAAGCTTGGGCGGCAAGGAGGCCAGTCGCGACGGAAAGAGCGACAAGATCTGGCGTCGACGACCCTCCGGGTCGGCGCCGCCGGAAAACCCCGTACGGAGAATTTTTGACTAATTTACGTGCACCCGCGGCCCGACAGATCCGGCTATGGTGACCTGACCCCCCCCCCCCTCTCCTCGATACCCACTACCGGATAGACGAGACCCTTGCGTGGGGGCCCGGGTGAGCGCGGAGGCCCGTGTTTCAACAAAGTCTGCTAGGTGGACGCGCGATTAGAGGGGGGAGGGTACGGACGCACGCCGGACAACCTGACAGGTACCCGGGTACCAGACAGAGAAAAAACCGGGGAAATGAGCGGGGTAAATTCAGGCGCGGAGGCAAGAGCGCCCATGTTTTCTATGTTTGTGTGTCTCGGTCCCCCCCACACGCCCTCGAGGTGACGGGGGACCTCGACAAGGAGGATCGTCGCGTCGGCGGATGCGGCGGCGACCTTGGCGGGGCTTACGGGATGGGGCGGCGGGATCGACGAGCGACCACGACAGCGGGTTTTTTGCCAGCCTTTCCCCTCCTATCTTCGGCAAGACCGAAGTCACGCGGGAGCTAGATTAGGCTGGCCCGGCGTCCCTCCCGAACGGTGGGAGCGGGCCGAGCGTCGTGAAGGTCGAGCAGCAGTTTAGTTTTGCATTTCTCGGAAAGTGGATTTATTTTAGATCTGTTTTTTCTTGATTACAAAATTACTACGCTGTTATTGCTTAGGCGGTGGGTTGTAGCAATTTCTGCGATTGCATGCAGTTTTTTAGCTCCCGAGGAACGTCGGCACATAATGAAGTTAGGTGTGTCAATAGGTGTACCTGGTCGAAGAGACCCGGGCCCAACTTGCTAATAAGTCCTAAATGGCTAGGTAGAGTGGTCCGAGAGACAGCAGTCGGTCTTCTTTGCCGGCACATGTCGTAAACAATTTCAATTTCAATTGGTCCTCCGCCCATTGGGAAAAGTGGGCGAACATGGCATGCAAGTTTTCAAGCGATGGCGCAAGGCCCACGGTGTCGTCGGCGAATAATTGGCCTTGCACCCTTAGCGGTTGCCTCGAGTCAAGCATGTCAGCGCAACTCGGCACCTCGCACCCCAATCCTACTATCCCGTCAAATATATCATCAATAAATATGTTGAAGAGGATTGGGGGTGCTGGGCACCCTTGCCGCAGTCCGCGTTCTATTGGGATGGAGTCGGATAATATGCCCGGGGCCTCTCCAGTTTTTACTTGGACAATGCTATCTCTATATAGAGCTTTAAGGAAGGATAGCATACGCCCCGTAATCCCATTAGCCTCTAGTTTAGACAGTAGAAGTTCATGAGGGATAGTATCTTATGCTTTCCGTACATCAATAAACCCCGCATACGTGGGTAACCCTAACGCATGGCGGCGGTTTGCGATGTCAAATATGCTCGTAGCTTGCAAGGGGCACTCCTCCCCTTGCATAAATCCCCCTTGCCACATGCGGATTATTTTTGTCATTTGGCATACATCTTGAAGACGTTGGGTTACGACCGTCATTCGTAGTTTAATGAGAGCCCCCACAATGGAAATTCCCCTATAATTATCCATGACGGTCACGTCCCCCTTTTTAGTATTGACACGACCGCGAAGCTACACCATTGCTCAGGGACACATTTTGAAGCCTATATCTTATTCATCAACTCCAATAGGGATTTGCCAAAAGGGCTATCCGGGGCGCCAGTTTTAAGGTCTCCGCGATTATGCCATCCACCCCTGAAGCTATATTGTAATGTAATCTTTTTAGGGCCTTGCAAAGTTCCCCTCCGGCAATGGGTCCATTAATCCCGTCTAGCGCGGGGGAGGGCGGCCGGCCCCCTCGCCGTCGTTCCCATGCCTCGCGGTAAATGGCAGCCCTACATGCAGCAGGATGAGGATCGCGTAAAAGCTCCCGATAGTGCCGCGCCCATCACGCGTTAATTTCACCCGGTTCGGTATGGAGTACTCCCCACGTCGGATCACGCAGTGGTTGTTCCGCGTGGTTGCTTTGCGTAGGATGACCCTTGGCAATAGAGCGGGCCCATTTCCAAAAACCCCGCCTACCACCACCTTGTCTAAAGTCATTAATGGCCTTGGCTGTGGCTCAAGCCTTTTGGCGGCGGCGGTCAGTTCGGACCATGTTTTTTAACCCAAAACCGCGTAGCGATATGCCTATCCAATGCTACGGATTGTTGAGGGCCGCGGGCCTCTTAGCACAAGGCCAAAAAGCATGCCAACGACGAGTGATAGCCCCTAGGATAGAACGATGGAGCGAAGGCCCGAGGCACTTACGCTTAGTGCGTGAAACCGCCCCTACCATACGGCTTAGATGAAACCATCGGCGTCGGCGCCGATGGAGTCGGGTTCCAATGACATGGCCCCATCCATAGGCGCGTCATTAGGAGGGGTTAGTACCGCGAAGGGGTTAGCGGTGACGACGTCGCGGAACGGTGTCGGCCACTCAAAAGGGGGATCCCCCCTATAGCCGGCTTCGGGATTGACCGGACGGGCACGCGTTCAAGCACATGAGGGGAGTGGGGATTCGAACAAATCACCCACAACGCGAGGGACGGAAGCGAAGACACGCAAATGGTCGGAGGTGTCCCATGAATAGTCCACAACGACAGAGTGTGAGAAGGAAGGGGAAGGGCCCATGATGGGAGGCCACGCAACGAAATGGTCGATCACCCGGCACTTGCCCCTCCGGCATGTACCACGCTCGCGCGCCCGAAGCGTCTCGCAGCCAAACTGTTTTCGCATCTGGTACACGACGCCAACGCCGCAACAAAGCATCTAACTGCGCTTCATCGAGGTTCCATCCATGTTGTAAGTAATACCGTAACTTATTAGTTGCAGATAGCTACTGTAAGCTACTCTAGATATGATTAGTACATGTCTAGATCGGACATACCGATAAACTGTTTGACTCGGTACATAGCTGTCGCTAGGCTATAGCTCTCTCATTTCTGTTGTCCCGACACCACGCTTGTAGGCTGGTTGTCGCCGTAACTGTTCCGTTTGCGGGACTGCACCATCGTGTGACGAGTACAGTCCTGCAACAGTACATTGCAGGACATTGTACAGGTACTCGTTACGAATTCCAATTCGTGCTTTTCCACAGGACGGACGTATACTCGTGGGTACGTCGCTACTGCAATATTGTAATGGTGCTGATGCTACAGTACGACCAGTACCTCCCGGTACGTACAGATATGCATAATTAATCTAACTAGCCAGATGACGCGCCAGAACGAGCTCTCCAATGCAGAAGGAGCCGCGTCGTGAAACCCAATGCTAGGCAGGCCGCGTCTCGAGGCAGATGACGACGGTTGAACAGCACTAACGCCTGACACGTAAGCATAGCTTGCAGGCGTAACCAGTCTGGGCTGAAACCTATTTAAGCCCAGTGCAGTAGAGGGAGGTGACAGAACCTTTTAACAATTCCTTTGTTCATTTACAACATCTACTGCCCAAGTACAGCAGTGAAACATCTTTCATCAATTACCTCTCGACAACATCAATTGCAATCTTACGACACAGAGCTAGACAGACTAGAACAGATTTGTGCTAGCGTTTAGCTTTCAGAGGCTAACCGCCACACTGGTTTCGGAGCTCTTTGGTCGACGCACGCTTTCGTTCGCTTATTGAACTGCTCGACGTTGTTTGATTGAGTTGAGATGGCTTCTCTTGGACCTGGTCATTACGTGGTGTTGGTAATTCACGTTGGAGGAACTAAACGGTCGGATTTGAAGTTGGTGTTTCAGCGTGAGCCTCGTACTGGTAGAACTTGGTTCCCTGCTGGCTCTGTCTTACCCAACGAAGAGCCTGTCGACGCTGCTATTCGCGAATTACACGAGGAGACCGGTCTTGTTTTGACACCGGATGATTTGACGCTGTTGAGTGGTGAACCTGTGAACGTTACGCTACCTCAAGGACGACAGCTTGTTTCCGTGTACTCTGCGTCTATTCCTGTCCTGTTTGCTACGAGCAACTTACGTACACCTGCTCAGGTCGAGCAGGTTGTTTTGGAACAGTCGACAGTTAATCCGGATGGCACTTACGTCGTCCCGGAAACCATCAACACTGACGGTCTGACACTTACGCCTGCACAGACTGGGTTACTTCGTGCTGAGAAGCACAAGAGTGATTTACTTCACTTTGGTTACGTGACTCAGTGGGAATCTTTCTATCGAGCAATGACACAACATGTTCCAGTCATGCATGAAGACACGTCTATCCCGAGACAGCTCCACATGTACCCCCGGTTTACAACGGTCGACTCTGGTTCTGTCTGGCTGCTGATTGTTGGACACATCAACCGACTGACTGGAGTGGGACCTACAGATTTACGAGTGGGAAAGCCGATGCCTACCCACAACTTGGCAGGACTATCAGTGACTCTTACGGAGACTCAGCGTAAGGCTGCCATTACTTCACCGTACCAGAATGGTCAAGACCCACCTGTACTGGAGGATTGGCTCGAAGCTCAGCCTCAGCGTTTTGTAATGCTTGGGATTGCAGCTGACTCGTACGATGCAGTGTTCTGGGTTACTTCACAGTTTTCTGGACTCCTTGGTGGATGGTGGTTGAACCGGAAAAATCATCCTCCAATTCCATCTACGTACAACGAGCTTGTTGCGGAGATACGCAAGTCTACGTTTCTTCCGAACATTCAGGATGACGCAATTAACGCTTTGCTAAGTTTTACACAGAGCAACACGATGAGTTACGCGCTTTTTACTAAGAAGTACAACGACTACTTACGCCGTTCTCGTCAAGACCTGACAGCGGAGGTACAGTGTGTACGCTTCATTACTGGTCTTGCAAACGTGGACCTCCAGAGACTGGCTAGATCACACCGAGCGCAACTAGGTTACCAGATTACGCTCGCGGAGCTACAAAACTTTCTGAATGACGTCGTGACAGACTCGCCGGAATTAGGCAATGCAAGGTCTGCTGCTGGACCATCTACCCAATCCTCTCGCAAGCGCAACCTTGAAGACCCTTTTGAGGAAGCCTCTAACGTCTGGAAACGTAACAAGGGTGGCCGAGGACGAGGCCGCGGACGTGGACGTGGAGGTGGTAACAATGGTGGTCGTGGTGGCAACAATGGTGGACGTGGTCAACCATCCGGTCGCGAAGATTTTAATTCAATCGCAAATGCAATGACAGCTGAGGAGCGTAAGCGACACATGGACGAAGGACTTTGCTTCAAGTGCCACAAGAAGGGACACCGTTTGTTCCAATGCCCGGAGTTCAAAGGCAAGGCACCAATGCAACCTAAGAAGCAATGATGGTGGCAAGGCTGTTCTACAAATGAACTGGAGCAGCCGGCTACATCTACTGTTCATTCTGAGACACTGCTAGCGACAGAGGTCGTCGATAAACCTTCGGCATCTCCATCGACTACAGTTGCGACACCTGTAACGCAAGTAGCAGGTCGTCGTCGTCAGACTAAGCAGAGACAGAGTCGTAAACCTGTAACCAGACGTTCAGTTGATTGGAAACTGGTTGACTCAGTCTTTGACCCTCTGCATGCACGATTCAACTTCACGTTGGAAGGATGTGCTGATGATGAAGGTCTTAACTCGCACGGTGACTTACCTCACTGTTCGCCGAGTGACTCGATTCTAGACAGAGACTTAACAGGAGAGAGGGTGTTCATCAACCCACCCTGGGAGTTAGCTGAGCAGATTGCGCAGCATTTTGAGGATTGTCGTCGAACATCTCCGACATCTACGATGGCTGTATTTGTACTACCGAAGTGGGCGAAATTTACTCAGGTGACTAAGCACTGGAAACTCTATCAAGAATTCCCAGCAAGGACACAGCTTTTTACACGTCAGTCACTGGAGAATCCAGCGCAACAGGAGGTGGTTGCTCCAGCCCCTTGGCCTGTACAGCTGTGGTTAGTCGACGCAGATTGTGCGTTTAACGACTCACCAGAACCTACAGCACCTGATCAACCCGACTCGGTACCTGTACCAACAGACGACTCGGAACAGTCCATCGCTACGCTGCGACAATTTTCTTCGACAGCTACAGCCCTACTGACTGACCTCACGGAAGCTCGCCCGTTAATTCGAACTGAGCTGACTGTGAAAACTCCTGATGGCGGACACCACATTTCTGGATTAGTGGACTGTGCTGCGACACTTGATTTTGTGTCAGAGGACTTTGTACGACGCTTTGCTTTACAGACTCGGAAGTCTGCCAGTAAAACCCCAGTTCGACTCGCTAATGGACAACGAGTGACTTCTACGACAGTCTGCGACGTCACTTTTGAGCTGGCTCGACACGAGTTTCACCGGACTTTTTATGTCTTACGTGATTTACGCACAGCTGATTTAATCCTGGGTTTACCATGGCTTGATGACGAACAGGCCTCTTTACAATTTGGTACAACCAGAATTTTTACACTAATGGACGGCACAGCTGTGGAGACTACACTCGAGGAACGACGCCCTGAGTGTCTACTCCTGTCGTCTACGAAAGTTCAGAAGCTCATGCGCAAGACGCGCCGCAGCAGAGGACGTCATGCTGATTTTTACGTCATTGAACTTACGTCAGTCGCTGAACAAACGACAGACTTTCACACTGGAGAGGAACTAACAGCAGAACAACGTGATAACTTCCGGTCTTTACTCTTTGATGACTTCCCGGAGTTACTGCGACCTGTCGACTCTCCACCTGTAAGCCGACAGTGGGATCATCCCATTGAAACAATTGGCCCGATGCGACGTCAACGTCTGAACAGATTGTCACCCGCAGAGCGCGCTGAGCTTAATCGACAGCTTAAAGACGCAGTGGAAGCTGGGTTGATACGCCCCAGCTACAGTGAATTCGGCTCGCCAATTCTTTTTGTGCGAAAAGCTGATGGCTCGCTACGTCTTTGCATTGACTACCGCGGTCTTAACGAGGTTACGCGTAAAGATGCTTACCCGCTACCGCGTGTGGACGACACACTGGACGAACTTAAGGACGCGAACTTTTACACACACCTCGACCTCGCTTCTGGATTCTGGCAAGTTCGAGTGCGTGATCAGGACGTTCACAAGACGGCTTTTCAGACCCCTGATGGCTTAATGGAATGGGTCGCCATGCCGTTTGGCCTGTGTAATGCACCAGCTACATTTCAGAGGATGATGAACGACATACTTCGCGACTTTTTACATAAGTTCGTGACAGTCTACCTGGATGACGTCTGTATCTACAGTCGAACTCTGGAAGAGCACCTGGAGCACCTGCGTCTAGTGCTACAGCGATTCAAGGAGGAAGGGCTGAAATTGCGCCTTAAGAAATGCTTCTTCGGATTGCAAGAAATGGAGTATCTGGGCTACACTGTGTCAGCCGGAAAAATTTCGGTTTCCACAAAGAAAGTCGAGGCCGTTGCAGACTGGCCAGTGCCCAAGACGCAGAAGGAGGTTCGCAGTTTCGTACAGTTCTGCAACTTCTATGCGAGATTCATACACCATTTTAGCGACCTTACGGCTCCATTGACGGACTTACTGCGGAAGTCCCAGCCACAGAAGGTTACGCTGACGCCTGCCTGTTTGGAAGCCTTCGAGACTCTCAAGTTACGGCTCATTTCCGCGCCATGCCTGATCCTTCCGGAGGTCGGCTCGGACGCGACGTTCACCGTAGCTACAGATGCTTCCACAGTGGGGATTGCAGCAGTCCTGTTGCAAGACCAAGGAGGCGGTCTTCAACCAGTCTCTTACTGGGCGCGTAAGCTGAATCCAGCTGAGCGTGGTAACACTTACTCTGCGTACGACTTAGAAGCTTTGGCCGTATGCGAAGCTGTCAAGCATTGGAGGTGCTATCTTGAAGGCTGTTCTAAGTTCCTTGTCGTAACAGACCACGACACACTGCGGCACCTGCTCAGGCAACCGAACAACAGGCTGAACAAGCGGCAAGCAAGATACCTGCGGGATTTGCAACCGTTTGTGGGCTCGATGACACTTGCATATCGCAAGGGAGCTCTGAACGAAGCTGACCCGTTAAGCCGGCGACCAGACTTCGTACCTCAGGCCACAGTACCCTTATTTTGGGATGGCGAGGTTCCGTCAGATCGAGAATTACGACGGAAGTCCCAGCTGCTGTTTGAAGACGCACAGTTAAATTCACTGACTGTTGACGCGTTGCAGCTGAGCCCTGAGTTCGCTGATCTCATTCGCGAGGGGTTCTCACGAGATTCGTTTTATGGGGACGATGGTGAGTGGACAAGAGACAGCCGGATAGAAGCCAGAGACGGGTACTTTTGGCGTCTCAATCGCCTCTGTATTCCACAGAACTCTGAGCTCCGACTGAAATTGATCGCAGAGCTGCACGAAAGTTCGTCAGCCGGTCACAGAGGAGTTGCTAGCACTCTTGCTAAAGCACTCGACAGATTCTGGTGGAAACGAATCCGCCAAGATGTGAAAGATTTTTGTGAACGCTGCGTCGTGTGCCGACGAGCGAAGATTCGACCTCAGATGGCCGCGACTCTTTACCCGTTACCTGTTCCACCCAGACCGTGGCACACAGTTGGTCTTGACTACCTGACACACTTGCCTGAGAGCAACGGCTTTAACAGTGTGCTGATTGTAGTAGACCATCTAACTCGAATGGCCCATTTTCTGCCATGCACAGAGTCGATTACTGCCGAAGAAACTGCAACTTTGTTTTTACAGGGAGTCTACCGTTTACATGGACTGCCCCGAGTGCTGATCAGTGACCGCGACCCGAAATTTGTCAGCGCCTTCTGGCAGACATTGTGGAGACGCCTTGGAACGCGACTAAACATGTCTACCAGCCGACACCCAGAAACAGACGGACTGACAGAGCGCGTGAACAGCACGTTTCAGCAGCTTCTTCGTTGCTTCTGTTGCTATGATGGCTCTGACTGGTCGACACTTTTACCGCAAGTGGAGTTTGCGTACAACGCTTCGCGTGCACTTGGAATTGAGCACACGCCGTTCGAGGCTAACTTTGGTTTTTCTCCTGAGGAGCCTCCTGACCTGCTCTTCAGCATGCGACCATCGATTCCTTTTTCGCAAGACGCAACAGAACGGTTGAGATTGTTACAGGAAGTACACAGCTTGGTACGCTCAGTGTTACAACTACACAAGAACGAGATGCAAGCGCGCACAGAACCGTCTACAGCGCCACACTTCGCTAAGGGAGACAAGGTGTCAGTCGTCACAGCAAATCTTTTTCTGCGAGGACAGCCGAACAGGAAACTCAGAGACAGACAGCTTGGCCCTTTTTCAGTGGAGGAGCAGATTGGGAAACACAGTTACAGATTAAAACTTCCAGCGACAGTACGCTTACATCCTGTGTTCCACGTTAACAACTTAAGACCCTGCTCTACCGCTCTGCTACGGCCAGCTGTCCCGGTGACTGTCCCTGAAGGAGACGACGAGGAGTTTGACATCTCACACATCTCTGCTGTGTGCATCAAGTCGCTACCTGGGCGACGAGGCAAATATTTGCTCTTCATGACGCATTTCAGTGATGACGACATTCCACCTGTCTGGCACCGATTGAACGAGGTGCATCGAACAGTTGCGTTACAAGAATTCTTGGAGACGCCCCAATGGCGCAAGTTCGCCAAGACTCAGGCGTACATTGATTTTATGCACGCTCACCCAGCGCGCATTCCTGAGTCCCAGTAATTGCTTCAGTAAAGGAGCCAAGAACCACGGAGGTCTGCCTCGCGGCGACCTCATTGATCTGTCAAGAGGGGGAGGGTACGAGTGTGACGAGTACAGTCCTGCAACAGTACATTGCAGGACATTGTACAGGTACTCGTTACGAATTCCAATTCGTGCTTTTCCACAGGACGGACGTATACTCGTGGGTACGTCGCTACTGCAATATTGTAATGGTGCTGATGCTACAGTACGACCAGTACCTCCCGGTACGTACAGATATGCATAATTAATCTAACTAGCCAGATGACGCGCCAGAACGAGCTCTCCAATGCAGAAGGAGCCGCGTCGTGAAACCCAATGCTAGGCAGGCCGCGTCTCGAGGCAGATGACGACGGTTGAACAGCACTAACGCCTGACACGTAAGCATAGCTTGCAGGCGTAACCAGTCTGGGCTGAAACCTATTTAAGCCCAGTGCAGTAGAGGGAGGTGACAGAACCTTTTAACAATTCCTTTGTTCATTTACAACATCTACTGCCCAAGTACAGCAGTGAAACATCTTTCATCAATTACCTCTCGACAACATCAATTGCAATCTTACGACACAGAGCTAGACAGACTAGAACAGATTTGTGCTAGCGTTTAGCTTTCAGAGGCTAACCGCCACAATCGGGTGAATACGCATCCACAGGTTGCACGCCTGCCGTAGCTTCTAGTAATAGTTTGGTTTAGTTAGCAGACAGCACAAGCTACAGGTTCTAAGGTTGTTTCTAGAACACCTGAGGTGTGGATATTTAAGACGGGGACTTACTGGTAGAGGAAGAGACCGGTACAGAATAGAATCACGCCACACCCAGATTGTAAGAAACCATGTTCCTAAGACAATCTTACTAATTCTCTCTACGCTGTATAATTAGATCCAGAGATTAGGTTCTACTATTAGTCTAAGGTTGCCAACTTAGCCTAACCAAAGTAGCACCTCACACGTAGTTTCGGAGCCTCAGAACAGCTAGACGAGACGAAGATGTCTAACCGAGCAGGAGAGAGACTACCAGAGGAAGTTGATGGTCGACCAGAGGGGGCGCCTTCTGGGCCGACACAGCCGACGTCGACAGATGGTAGAAGACAGACAGTGCGAGAAGGATCGAGTCCCACGATGGAGCCTATGTCGGTACACGTCACCGAGATGCTACAACGACTAAGTAACCGAGTTGACACTTTTTCGACTGAGCTATCTCAACTGCGTGACCACGTCGACAACGGTTTCAGACATTTTGAAGGACGAGTGAACAGAAGCCGAGAAACGGAGAATTTTCTTCGAGGAGAACAATTGAGATCGGAGAGGACGCGAGAGATGCCAAGCATGATGCCGAACGATGTCAAACCAGCCAAGATCAAGAGCATCGCTACGACTAACATCGACGAACTGAGAAACTGGTTCCGACATGCACGAGGGTATCTACGGTATCACAGCGTTAACCCTGAAGAGCAAAGAGGAGTGTACTGGGTATCTGGCTTTCTGGAAGGACCACTATCGAAGTGGTGGTACTCCCAAGTTGCGCAGACTGGAGATGAAGTCGGTGGAGGATTTTCCGGAGTTTCTGAGATGGAGAAATCCTTAATTCAGGAATTCTGCGGAAGAACACCGGCGGAACAAGCGAGATTGAATTTGGACAAAGCGAGACATAAAACCACGGTCTTGAAGTACGCGAACTATTTTCGAGAACAATTATTGGAGCTTCCTCACCGTCACGAAGAAGATAACGTACATGATTTCCAGCGCGGTTTGAGACCCTCGATTCATAAGGAGGTTGCCCTGAAAAACCCTAAGACCCTACACGAGGCGATTCAAGCAGCTCTGCGAGCGGAGGCAACGGAGACCAAGATTGAGACGACCCAACGCTCGACATGCCGACTGAACGCCATCGAAGAAGACAGCGACTTTTCAGAGGCAGTGGAGGAGATCGACAGTGAGTCGGAGGAAGATTCGCATGGCGCGACCGAAGAAAACCCGCGGGAGCTGTACGAGATTAGACGCCTCACTCAAGAGGAGGTCGACAGATTTAAGAAGGAGGGCAAGTGCTTCATTTGCCACAAGAAGGGACACATCGCTATCGACTGCCCAGACAGAAAGAACAAGAAGAATGACAGAACGAGGAAATCCCGGCCGGGAAAGTGAGACCTGAGTCGGCAGCTCGCGGCAAGGTGCAGGATGAGGTTTCGTCTCCTACAGCGACTCAGAAAGAGACCAGAACAGAAGAAGTACGAGACCCGTTACCTCAAACGACATTGAGGCCAGTCTTTAGGAGCAAGGACTTTAGCGACTGGATGATGAATAGGGAGTATTTCCTGAAGTACTCTCAGACCTACGGACCTTTCGACTTAGATGGAGCTAGCGATAATGACGGCCTTAATTCTCAAGTGGCGGAGGATTTTTGCTGTCCGGCGCGCCCGTTTCAGGAGAGAGATTTACAGAAGTACCGGAGAATTTGGCTAAATGCGCCATTTAATGAATTGGAAGATTTTTTGGGCCATTATTTGCGGAGTAAACTGCTTCATCCCCATCTTCGAGCGGTTATAGTGGTTCCAAAATGGAGGGCAAAACCATGGTTCAAGCTGCTGCGAAATTTCCGACTTGTCGACGAGCTGGCGGCGAAAGAACATGTGTATACCTGCCCCACGAACGATGGAATAGAATGAAGAAGGCAAGATGTTGGACCGACAAGATGGACGACGCAAGTCTACGTCGACGACACCGATCGAGTTCGATTTCTGCCTCAGAATCTACAGAATCCCCCGAAGACCTACTGGACTCACTCGACGACTCTTGTTACCGATGGCCGACGAGTGTTACTAGCGAAAGAGGACACTGGCATGGTCTGGTTTCCTGGTGGCAAACAGGAGATTGAAGACGCGACCCCGGAATACACAGCAGTGCGAGCTCTTACGGATTTAAGGTGAGCGAAACAAATTTACGCCTTTTAGGGACGGAGTCTTCCGGACAAAATAAGCACTACGTGTATATCGCTCGCGTTCGACCCGGATCGATACCGGACGCTACGTCAACTTCTTCGGCAGTATGGGCTACCTGGAAGGAATTAATTTCGGCACGGCGTACGGGTTATCTAGTCTGTGGAGAACAACAGTTCCCTCTTCGTTACGAGACTTTTGGGAAACCGATCGACGGGTGGATGAACAAGAACGTCCGACTAGAAGACAGTGTTCCTGCGACGCTACATGTATCCACAACCCAGTCTGGAACAAGTCTGTTAGTGTTGGGAGGCACCTTACGCGGACATCGATGCCGTATTTTGGTTGACTCTGGCGCTTCGGAAAATTTCTGCAAGGCTGAGTGGGTACGGGAGCATCACATCCCGACGGTTACTGGAGAGAATACCGGATAAAATTGGCAGATGGTAGTACAACTACGACTCGCCAGCGACTACGGAATGAAGTGCTCACAGTAGGGACCCTGGACATACGTCTGGATGCAATTACGACAGAACTGGATAAATTCGACATCATCCTCGGTCAACCTTGGTTACAAGCCGTCAACCCGGATATAGATTGGTCTACTAAAACGATTCGCGACCGTAAAACTGGCGAAGCTACGGTGTCTGGCGACGAGTACACCGTACCTGTGACAGTACATCACTTGGAGGCGGATGCGATGGCAAAGCTGCTTAGACAACAACCAGCAGACCTCTTCGTGATTGGACTACGAGAAGTACAGGACGCGGTCGACGACATCAACACTGATCAACAACCTGAGTGGACGACTTCGTTACGAGATTCCCTGAATGAGTTTACGGACATTATCAAGGAGCCTGACGGTCTACCGCCAACTCGCGAGTGTGACTTTGAAATTAATTAGAGTGCGATGAACCACCCAAGGAGCGAACGTACCGTATGTCACCAGCAGAACTCCGGGAGGTTCAAGTACAGTTGCAAGACTTACTCGCAAAAGGCTGGATCCGTCCGTCTAAATCCCCGTACGGTGCCCCGATTTTATTTGTACGCAAGAAGGATGGTACCATGCGTATGTGCGTAGACTACCGGAAACTCAACGACCTCACGAGGAAAGACCGAACACCGTTACCCCGGATTGATGAGTTACTCGACTCGCTATATGGGGCTCACTATTTCAGCACGCTGGACCTGTATAAAGGCTATCATCAAGTTCGAGTCAAGGAGCGCGACATACATAAGACAGCATTCCGAACTCATTACGGATTGTTCGAATACTGCGTTCTACCCTTTGGACTTTGTAATGCCCCAGCTGGATTCCAAGCGATGATGAATCGAGTTTTGGCCCCGTATCTTGGCAAGTTCTGCGTGGTATATCTGGACGACGTGTTGATCTACAGTAAGACGGCCGACGAACACCTCGAGCATATTCGACTCGTGTTACGAGAGCTGCAGCGACACCAGTTGCATATCAAACTCTCTAAGTGTTACTTCGGACGATCGAGCGTCAATTTTCTTGGGCATGTGGTGGAAGCTGGACAGATCCGAATGGACCCCGACAAGGTTGAGGCAGTACAAAATTGGCCCCGACCGAAATCTGTGACTGAAGTACGTGGATTTCTGGGACTTGCTGGATATTACCGGAGGTTTATCAACCAATTCGCAACCCTAGCAACCCCATTAACGGACCTGACCAAGAAGACACCGGAATTTCGCTGGACTCCTCAAGCCGAGTCAGCATTCGAGCAAATTAAAGACGCGATGGTACGTGCACCAGTACTGGTAGTTCCTGACACTTCTCCTAATGCAAGGTACACACTGTACACAGATGCTTCTGGATTTGCAGTAGGAGCTGTGCTATTACAAGACCAAGGTATTGGATTACAACCTGTTGCGTACCATGCTCGAAAGATGAACAAGCATGAGGTACACTATCCTGTCCACGAACAAGAGCTACTGGCAGTTCGCGACGCTCTACTGAAGTTCCGTTGCTACTTAGATGGCGCGGCGGGATTTACAGTAATTACGGACCACGACACGTTGCGACACTTCTTTCGGCAGCGCGATTTGTCTACTCGACAGGTGCGATGGCTTCAAGTTCTAGCACCTTACCAGCGACAGATGGACATCGTATACAAGAAGGGAGCAGTCAACTAGGCAGACGCTCTGTCTCGCCGACTTGACCTGAAGGACTCATTACAGAAGCTGCAACTGTTACGCGATTGGACCAACGATGAAACATAATGCGAGTTACACGCGCAGATTTTTTCCCTGGAATCCCGGTTACATCCTGACTCTGGACTTCATGCGGAAATCAAAAGCGCTTACGATTCGGACAAATACCTGCTTACCCGGAAATCTCTGCCTACCTGGCTGGTACGTCAATCTATTGGACTCTTGTACGCCTACGGAACAAGATTGTATGTTCCGAACGTCTCTACATTGCGATCAAGAGTATTGTACGAACTACACGACGCACCGACCGCGGGACACCCTGGTATTATTCGACTACTGGCAGCAGTAACCCGGACGTTTTGGTGGCCTAACATGAAGCGGACATTACAACACTATGTACGCAGCTGTGTTACATGTCAACGCAACAAGGCAGCGCGACACAAGCCTTATGGACTCCTTCAATCGCATGAGGTACCGACCAGGCCCTTTGAGCATGTATCGCTTGACCTGATTACGGACCTTCCTGAGTGCGATGGGTATGATGCTGTGGTGGTATTCGTCTGTATGCTTACGAAACGGACGATTGTCGAGCCAATTACGAAAACGATTACAGCGGAACAATTAGCAAAAATTATGCACCGCGCTGTTTTTCGGCATTTTGGCTTACCACGGAAATTAATATCCGATCGAGATCCCCGGTTTATGAGCGACTTCTGGCAAACCCTATTTAGGGCTGTTGGCACCAAGCTTAATATCTCTACGAGCTATCACCCCTAGACAGATGGCCAAACTGAACGAGTAAACAAGACATGGGAGCAAGTCATACGATGCTATGTGCACCCCTTGCACGACGACTGGGTTCAACACCTTACCAACGTGGAGTTCGCGTCTAACACAGCGGTTTCTACGTCAACGACTATGTCTCCATTTAAGGCGACGCTAGGATTTGAGCCGACATCTCCAACGACGGCTACATTTGAAGATAACGAGCCTAGCCGTACTTTACCGGAGCAAGTGAAGATTCTAGTCGAGATGCACAGATTTGCCCACGACTGCGTCAAAGCAGCCCAGGCACACATGCAAGACGCTGCAAATCGGCACCGGTTACCAGTACCTTTTTCAGTTGGCGACAAGGTTAAGCTCAAGGCGACAAATCTACGGTTTGTACAACAGCCATGTTCTAAACTACGCGACCGCTACATTGGACCGTTTCTCATTACGGAGGAAGTTTCCCCGGTTGCATTTCGGCTTAAGCTACCCCCTGGAGTACGGATTCACGATGTTGTACATGCCAGTCTACTGGAAAAATGGAATTCAGAACCAGAACAGGCCAACAGTGCGCAGCCACTTCCAATTGTGCACGATGCGAAGCGATTTGAAGTCGACAAAATACTCGACGTGGCTTTTAACTCCAATGGCACGGGACTTTTGTTTAAGGTCCGCTGGGCAGCACCGTTCAACGTACCTAGCGAGGACACTTGGGAACCCATGCGAGGAGTCAACCACTTAAGCATCTTTTCCGAATTTCTTCGAACGGATGTTTATCGAGAATTTTCTGGCACCCCTGACTTTGTCAGATTTCGCAATCGTTGGCCTGCAAGAACCCCCAAGAAACCAAGACCCTGAGTACTCCACAGCGAGGACGCTGGTGCTTAAGGAGGGGAGAGTGTCATATCCTGGCCATTTAGCTAAGTGCTAGTATCTGACATTATTTATTTCCTCTAAATGGTACCTGTATCTTAGCGATATTCAGTGACTCTTTTATTGTCATCACGGCAGTACAACTGTATCGCCGTATTTTCCCTCGACAGTACAGAGTTACTAGCAGTATCTCTTCTAGATAGTTCTCTTCTAGATAGTTCTAAGAGCTTGTGTGATAAGGTTAGATAGACGGTACAGGTAACCTGAGTTAACTTGTATCACTAGTAATAGTTTGGTTTAGTTAGCAGACAGCACAAGCTACAGGTTCTAAGGTTGTTTCTAGAACACCTGAGGTGTGGATATTTAAGACGGGGACTTACTGGTAGAGGAAGAGACCGGTACAAAATAGAATCACGCCACACCCAGATTGTAAGAAACCCTGTTCCTAAGACAATCTTACTAATTCTCTCTACGCTGTATAATTAGATCCAGAGATTAGGTTCTACTATTAGTCTAAGGTTGCCAACTTAGCCTAACCAAAGTAGCACCTCACAGTGGAGGATACAGAGAAGGTGCTCTGAGACACCCCGGGGCTACTGGACGAGGGGTCGGCGGGCATCAGGCCGTCTCTTTGCAAACCGCTATTAGGCACGAGTCCGGCTAGCGGTTTTTACCGCTGCCTGGTTTTTATTCCGCTCTTTCTTTTTCGCCCTCTGTCGAAATGGCGCCGAAAACTCCGCATGTTTCACCTCCTGACTCCCCTGAGTCAGGCTCTCACCAGAGCACCCTCGATCACCCCCCGGATACTCTCGCGCTGCTCGTTGCGCAAGTGGCGCGCTTAACAGCTCGTCTCGACTCGCAGTCGGCCGAGGGTGTTGTTGCTGCTGCGGGTGCTAATCCGCACCCCCCTGTAGCTCAGCGCCGCCACGATGCTCACATCGAACCCGTCCGGGACAGCCACGACGGCCACACCCTCCACCTGCTTGACCATCCCCACCCTGGTTACGTACCCCTGGACGCAGAAACATTCTTTGCTGCTGCTACTCATGCAGCTCCTGTTGGCGACCCCACAGTCGCACAGCGCCGTCACGATGCGCCCCGCGAGCCCTCGCGTGCCGATGCGCACCACGACCCCTCGCGTCACGCCATCCGGGTTGATCACCTCCCACCACCTCCCCCCTTCCCCCCCGCCGGATATGCCCTTCCACACCCCGGCCCTCATATCCCGGAGGCGCCCTCTCACCTCGTCCCCCCCTACCGTGACCACCCGCACTCGTACGGCCCGCCGCGTCCCATGGCCGGCCGCTCTCCCTTTCCCGGTGGCCCACCTCCTCCCTTTCATGGCCGGCACTCTCCCCCAGTCCAACATGGCGACCCCGCCACCCGTGGCCGTCGTCGCCCCACTATTGACCCGGTGGTCATCAACCGGGCGGCACACGAAGCCCCCGGCTTCGACAAGGACGCCCTCAACCGGTCCATGAAGATGTCGGTCCCCGTCATGTGCCCGACCACGGACTTTAAGCAATGGAAGAGGACCTTCCTTAATTTCCTCTCCATCAAGGCCGCATACCTCATTCCACAGCTGGCCATCCGCGACTCCGGCGTCTGGCTCGACGAACAAGCGCAACACTACGCCTACACGCTGCTTCTCCATGCAGCCAGCGCGAATAAGCGCGCTGACCAAGCGATGAAATGCGTTTCTCCAGCACGCCCTGACTGCGCCGCTGCCGCGTGGGACATCCTTTGTGAACGCCTCGACTGTCGGTCTTTTGCTCGCTCCTTGTCCCTCCTGGACAACCTGACGGTCAGACAGCGCCCTGGTCAGTCACTCAGTGACTATGTCCACTACATGCGCCAGACCTTTGACGACTACAACGACACATGCCAATTGGTTGATGGCTCCGTTGCCATCCACCCCCACCACCTCGGTCTCCTCATGCTGCGCGGTATCTCCAGCAGCGGCCCACACGGTCAGGCGAAGCAATGCGTCATCAACGCCTTTGACACGGACTACATCATGTCGGCTGATGAAGTGATGGCCAGCATTCTCCACCTTGCGCACAACATGGACGACGACCCTGCTCCGGACACACCCGCTCCGGCCATATCACCCCCTCCCATCTCCGCGTTCGTCGCTGCGGGCCGCGGCTCGCACAGCGGTCGAGGCCCACCACACCGTAACCCTCGCGGCCATCGACCCAACAAGTGTGGCGTTTGTGGCAGCCTCAACCATCTCATGTCCGCCTGCACTGCCACGGATGACGCTATCCTTAAGTGGAATCTCGCCAAGCGTAGGCTGACAGTCCAGAAGTACGGCGCCGCCGACGGCACCCCCTCTGCTCACGCTGCGCTGCTGAGCGACGTCCCTGCCGACGACGCCCCCGCCGATGACACCGACTGCCTACCCACCCTCGAGGACTGCGCTGATGACTACGCTGACGACGAGGTGAGTGTCCCATTCAGCTCTGTGGCATTCTCCTCTTCCCTCGCCCCGGGTCGTAACCTGTCAAAGTTTTGGGTCGTTGATTCCGCCTGCTCGATTAACCTCACTGCGTTCCGAGATGACTTCGTGAAATTCACGCCCCCCTCCGCTCCCTCTCGCGTGGGCGGTGTCGGCGTTGACGTTAAGGGCAGTGGCTCAGTGCGGATTTCTGTCAGACTTGCCTCTGGCCAGCTCATTCACCGCACTGTGTATGCACTCTACACCCCTGACCTATCATCTCGCTCCGCACAGCGTATCGGCAGACTACTTAGTGTCAGCTGGATGCAAACTCACAGCGGCTGTGAATTCATATTCCCCTCCAACTCTGACACTGGTTTGCTTTTGGTACCCACAGGCATGGGTGTGCTAGAACCGTCCGGAAACGGTCTCTACCTCCTTCCCCACCAGCCAAACCTCCCTTCAAGCCCATCCGCACCGGCGGCACTTGACCCCTCACCTCAGGTTGCCCTTACTGCCCAGTGTGATCCCGTCCTATGGCACCGTCGATATGGCCACCTCAACATGCAAAGCCTTCAGGCCCAGCATACTCACGGTGTCCCGACTAGCCCTGTGTTAACTAGCGTTGTAACCAAAGTTTCTTGCGACTCTTGCTTACTTCACAAAGCCACAGCTGCACCACGCAACACAGCCGCTTGCGCGAAGCCATCCCACCCCCTCCTCAACCTGTCCGCTGACCTCTGGGGCCCGGTCAATGTCCCCTCCCCACATGGCCTCCGTTACTGCTTGCTCGTCATCGACCACCACACCAACTACATGTGGGTGCGGTTCCTTAAGTCTAAAGACGACGCATGTTCGGAATTGGAAACCATCCTCTTGGACATCAAACACCTGCATGCCCGCCATCACTCCCAGACGGGCGCGTTCGCACCGGTCCTCAAGTTTGACTCAGACTCTGTGTTTGAAGCTGCTGTCACTCGCCGGATGTGCGCACACCTCGGCGTCGGGGTGCAGTTCTCTGCCCCATACGCCCACCACATGCTCGGCAAGGCCGAACGTCCCTGGCGCACTATCCGGGACAATGCATCGGCGATGCTCCACAACATGGCCGTTCCCAACTCCATGTGGTCGTGCGCTGTCAGCACTGTTGTGTACCTTCGCAACCGCACGTACAGTCGCTCGGTCGGACCTAATGGGGGCGTCCCCCTCACACTCCTTACGTCGTCGGTGCCCAACGCCTCCAAGTTCCGCGTCTTCGGCTGCGCCGTTTTCGCCAAGGTCCCCGACAAACAACGTCGGAAACTCAGTGAAAAAGCATTTCGCGGCGTCATGGTGGGCTATCCCCCTGACGCACCCGGGTATCGTGTCTACAATCCGGAAACGCGTCGTATCACCACTTCCGTACATGTTGTCTTTCAGGAAGACACCCCAGGCTTCGACACACAACCCTCCGTCGACTCGACCATCACCGACTCTTCGGACGACGTACCCGCAGACTCACCCATGTCCCACCCCATTGACCTCACATTACCCACACCCCTACCCCCCCCCCGGCAGCCTCTCGCCATGCTCGGCTCCGCTCCCACCCCATTCGCTACGGCGATATGGTTGCCCACTTGTCCGACTACCCACCAACCCTCGTAACGGCGTGTTGTGATCCTGAACAAGGCAAAGCTCAAGAGGACATCTTTGAGCACCCTCACGTCCCCGACCTTGTCACTGGTCCCCCACACACACCTGCCGGCACGTCCCCTACTGCCATCGCCCTCCTCTCCGCCCGAGAGTGTGTGGAACCAAAATCCTACCGGGCTGCACTGGACAGCGCCCAAGCCCCCCAATGGCAAGCCGCTATGCAACAGGAGTATTCCTCCCTCATCAGCAACGGCACGTGGGACCT
This sequence comes from Tetraselmis chui, assembly GCA_026401115.1. Classification (NCBI taxonomy): domain Eukaryota; kingdom Viridiplantae; phylum Chlorophyta; class Chlorodendrophyceae; order Chlorodendrales; family Chlorodendraceae; genus Tetraselmis; species Tetraselmis chui. The sequence continues at coordinate 260,173 of JAPMLY010000150.1, forward strand.
TGTGGACCTCCCCCCCGGCCGCATGGTCGTTAACAGCATGTGGATCTTCAAAGTCAAGTCGGATACAGCCGGCGACGTCTCCCGCTTCAAAGCGCGGTTCGTCGCCAAGGGGTGCAGTCAACGCGCTGGACTGGACTACACGGAGACCTTCTCCCCGGTCATCCGCATGGCCAGCCTGCGTCTCTTCCTAACCATCGCAGCCGCCCGCGACCTTGAACTCTGCCAGCTTGACATCGACACAGCGTTTCTCTACGCCCCCATCCGGGAGGATGTGTACATCCGCCAGCCCCTCGGCTTCACCGATGGAACGTCCAAGGTTTGCCACCTCAAGCGTTGCCTCTACGGCCTTAAGCAGTCCCCCCGCGAGTTCAACATGCTACTTCGTGCGTGGCTCGTCGACCATGGATGGCAACAATGCGTCTCCGACCCGTGCATCTACATCTTTCGCACCGGCCACGTCTTCGCCATGATCGCCCTGTACGTCGATGACATTCCCGCGGCCTGCAATGATGCCACCTGGCTCGCATCGTTCAAAGCCCAACTCGGAGCACGGTTCAAGATCAAGGACCTAGGCGACCTCTCCCAACTCCTCGGCATGCACATTACCCGCGATCGCTCCACGCGCACAATCTCGCTGGACCAGTCCAAGTACCTGCGCGACATCCTCGCCAAGTACGGCATGTCCGACTCTAAGCCGTCGTCCCTTCCGATGGACCCGGGCTTCCTCGCCGGCCTTGCACACTTGAACTCGCCCTCTCTCACAGGAGTGGCCAAGGACGTCTACCCCAGCCTCCTGGGCAGCCTCCAGTACGCCGCCGTTTGTACACGCCCCGATGTCTCCACGGCGTTGAGCATCCTCGGCTCTGCCCAAGCCTCGCCCACCGAGGCACACTTGCAGGCTCTGAAAAAGGTCCTCCGCTACCTCCATGGCACCATCGACATGCGCCTGACGTTGGGGGGGGGCCTGGACCACAGCCTCCAACTCACAGGCTTTGCCGACGCTGATTGGGCCAACGACAGCAGCACCCGCAAGTCTCGCTCCGGCTATCTCTTCACCCTCGGACGCGGGCCAGTCAGTTACAAGTCCAAACAACAGACTTGTGTGGCTCAATCCACGTGTGAAGCCGAGTACTACTCTGCGGCCGACGCCACCAAGGAGGGACTCCACCTCCGACAACTCCTGGGGGAAATCTTCAACTCCCCCATCACCGAAACCACCACCATCTGGGAGGACAACCAAAGCGCCATTGCATACTCCCAGAATGCCTTGGTCAGCGAGAAGACTAAGCACATCGGTCTGAAGTGGCACTTCCTCAAAGACCACGTGGAGCAGGGAACCATCAAGTTGAGGTACCTCCCCACTGACCAGATGGTGGCTGACATGCTCACCAAACCCCTCCCAGGACCTGCACTAGCAAGACACCGAAGTGCGATCCTTGGAGGACAAGACCCAATGCAACGCTTCATCCCGTAGCTACCTTCAGGGGGAGTGTTTATCGCTAGGCTACAGCTCTCTCACTTCTGTTGTCCCGACACCACGCCTGTAGGCTGGTTGTCGCCGTAACTGTTCCGTTTGCGGGACTGTGACTGTAACTACGTTTGCGTAAGTTATCTTCCACACTATCTGTGTTTGCATGGTTCAATAACACCCCCCCCGTCGACGTCAACGGTATCTCTAGGGAATTTTTCACGAAGCTGCGCTAGCTCCTCGCGCAAGCAGCTGCGGCACGGTTCTCCTTGCGATGCGGTAGGAGATAGACCGAGATAAAGATAATGCCCGCGGAGTCGTTGCTGCCGCCTCCGCCCACGCGGACACAGGTCCAACACGAGTGAGGCGTGCCGGTGACCCTAGTATGTAGCGACGACCGGACCAAAACACAACATCTACGCTCCAAGGCAACGCGGTCACTGAACGAATAATATTCGGAATACCTTGTAAACCACGCCCGCGCATCGGTGGCCCTAACTAAAGTCTCTTGAAGGACAAGACTGTCTACAACCCCGACCACGAGCATTGCAATGACCTCCTCTATCTTAGACGAAAGCCCGCTCACCTTAATGGTTGCTATACGAAGGTGGGCGGGTGGGCACGGAGGGTGGGCATGCAAGATGGGCGGGAGGGGTGGGCCAAGCTTAGATAGGGCAGTGTTGGCTAGAGCGGACGGGGCACAGCGACGCCGGGGGGCGGCATGGCGGTCCCAATACGGGCGATGGGCGCCCGCAGCGGCGGCGGCGGCCCCGGAGGGGGGTGCGCTCGCAGGCCCGTCGGCATCCCCTCACCTTCCCGTGGTGGGCGCTGGAAACCCCGTAGCCGTGCCAGGCTTGGCATGGTATGGGGCCGACTGCTCGATCCGCAGGATCAGGACCTGTCGGGAAAGCCCTGTACATAGGGCTTTTGAAAAAATAATTTCTGTGCGATACCGGCATCAATATCTCCCGCTCGGGCCGTCCGATATGTTTTCTCGCATACACATACTCCTGAATACAGTCTTACTTTGCGGGGTGGGACCTGTACTACGGTAGCGTTTGAAGGCGAGGAGGGTACGGCCGGATCAGCGGTGGGAGGCGGGTGTTGGAGCTGGTGGTGGCCATCCGGGAATCAGCGCCAGGAAAGAGCGCTCGCTAGCCGTCGACCAGCCATGTGTCAGTCGAGCCTTCCCGAGGGGTGAGGCAAGACAGGACACATGCCGGTGGTCAGTCGCAGTCGGAGGAGCGGCCCTGTGAGGCGGCGGCGATCCTTAGGATCAGCCGCCGCCGGAAAGCCATGTACGGAGGGCTTTTTCGGAAAATGATATAATGTCCGTACCCGGCGTCGAGCTAGTTGGGGAGCAACACCAGAGAAGGGCGCTCACTAGTGAACCGCTACGTCGACAAGCTTTATCTCCCGGGGGGAGGAACTAGCCTCGGCTGCAAGGAGGACGGTTGCGACGGGAGGAGCGACACGATCTAGCGGCGACGACCCTCTGGGTCGGCGCCACCGGAAAACCCCGCACGGAGGGTTTTGTATAATTTCCGTGCGCCCGCGGCCCGCCGGATCCGGCTACGGTGACCTGCCCCCCCCTCCCTCTTCGACACCCACTGCCCCGACAGACCTTCATAATCCTAGGATTCCTTGAGCGTGGGCCCGGGTGAGCGCGGAGGCCCCCGCTCAAGCAAAGGCTGCTCGGTAGACGCGCGATCAGAGGGGGTAGGGTACGGCCACACGCCGGAATAACCGACAGGTACCCGAGTACCAGACAGAGAAAAAACCGGGGAAATGAGCGGGGAAAATTCAGGCGCGGAGGCAAGAGCGCCCATTTTTTCTATGTCTGTGTGTCTCGGTCCCCCCCACATGTCCTCGAGGTGACGGGGGACCTCGGCAAGGAGGACCGTCGCGTCGGTGGACGCGGCACGACCTTGGGGCGGGGTTCACGGGATGGAGCGGCGGGATCGACGAGCGACCGCGCGAGGAGGGGTTTTTTGCCAGCCTTTCCCCTCCTACCTTCGGCAAGACCGAAGTCACGCGGGAGCTAGATTAGGTTGTCCCGTCGTCCCTCCCGAACGCCGACCGGCTAAGGCCGGTCGGCACCCCGGTTCGGCGGTAGCGGGCCGTGCATCGTGAAGGTCGAGCAGCAGTTTAGTTTTGCATTTCTCGACAAGTGGATTTATTTTTAGATCTGTTTTTCTTGATTACAAAATTACTACGATGTTATTGCTTAGGCGGGGGGACTGTGGCAATTACTGCGGTTGCTTACAGTTTTTTTTAACTCCCGAGGAACGTCGACACACAGTGAAGCTTGGTGTGTCGATAGGTGTACCTTGTCGAAGAGACCCGGGCCCAACTTGAAACAAGTCCTGAATGGCGAAGTAGAGTGGCCCGAGAGACAGCAGTCGGTCTTGTTTGCCGGCACATGTCGTAAAAAATTTCGGTTTCAAATTTTCGATGGGTCCGCAAGTACCACCCCAAGCGGCCCGCAGAACGTTACATGCGTTCACGGACGTGTGCCCCTTGCCCGGGAGAGGAGTATACATCAAAGCGCACCCCGCCGTCCGGCTGCATCACGCGAGCGATTTTCGTAACGGCGGAAGGGCATTGAACGCTCGGGTGACGCGGTCCAAAAAAGCAGGCCTCGGTGAGGGGTCTCCCCAGCAGCACACACGACGGTGAGACGCCCAAACGTCCCTGGCTAGTTACCCGGGCGTCCATGAGTATACCCTTGTCGATATCGATGGGAAAAAGGTCCGGCTACAAACGAAGATAAAATAAATTCACATTGCTATATTGTATCCGTGGCCTATATCTGCATGTCAACCAATGGTTCTCTGTCGGAGGTCCGTACTTACAGGTTAACCGCACTAAGAGCTCTAGTTTGTCGACTGGCCCGTAGCCATGCCCGGAGTTGTATGTCGCCATACCCGTGGTATCTGAATGATTTATTATAATCAAAATATAAGAACGGCCTCATAGCTGATCATACTCTTAAGCTAATGGTCACACTGTTGCATTACAGAGATTTAAGTTCTACAAGGTCTAGATAAGCAAGCGCTGCCATAACGCCTCGCAAGTCTAACCGTCCACGCTAGCTTTTAAATGCATTGCCTTAGCAAAACTCACCCATATATATGACGCGCCGTACACAACGTTAGACCACCTTCTCTCGCTTTTGTCGAGCACAAACGGCATATAGACTATCGCGGTCTAGGAAGGTGTACCCGATATCTTCAAAGTTCTTATCTATCCACCGAGTGTGTAAGATTACCTAAGACACAAGCATGCCAAACTCTATGCATGATCACTTGTACATTGTTGTCGACGTCTCGGAAGTCGAGTCCTCCGTCTCTTCGGAAGTCGCACTCTTAAGATTGTAATTGCAACAACTTTGGCATCGCTCGGATAGACACACCAAACAACTCCAGTCAAACAATAACTCCTATCAGAACATTGATGAGACAACCAACGAGGGTAGCGGCTCGGGTGGTATCGACACGGACATCTCTTGTCATTTAGTGCTGCTCTACCCGTCGACGCGTTCCTCAACCTACTCGATTGGATAGACGACTTACCAACGGCTTGCGTTGATTCACTACCGCCGATAAACGTCACCCGCCCGTGTATGTGACGACCGCTCCAGAACGAAGGCGACCATTTCCTCACCGAGGAGCGACGCAGTACTTTTAGAGACGAGTGCCGACACATAGTATGCTGTGGTATTGTTGACGCCGCCATTAACACGGCACTCGAGTCAATTATGGGCGCGACTCATCCGGAAACCTATTCCTCACAAACCGAAGTGGACACCCGTGGTCTATTCGAGTATTCGACGCGGCCGCGAGGACACACAAGACATGCAATAACGCCCACGAAGAGAGGCTCACTTACCTCCGTCGCTTCAAGTGCAAGAAGTTCATATCCGGCGAAGAACGCGTCGCTGGACGCCTCGTCTACTCCCGCTTCTTCGACACCTAGATCGGCGAACGGAGCGCCAATGGAGTCGATGGGCTACTCATCGCTGTCGAGGACAAGCGCCTTGAGTTCAGCATGCATGTCGCAGCAAAGGCGCAAGCGCCAGGAAGGTTTAAACTTTAGCCACGAGGAGGAGCCAACCCGAACCCATGCGTCACCAATGTTGTTGACACGAGCGGAGGGAATTAAAACTGTTTACAACATGTACCTTGTGAGACCGGTTGCTGTCTCTTGGCCCTCCCAACTAGACCATACTCGAAACTTATAAGTTAGGGCTAGACCGTGATCCGCCTAAATCCAACCTCTCCAAAGGGTGTTGGGGGTTTTTGCTCCACCCCGGGGAGTGTGTCGTGCGTGAAGGTGGTAGGTGTCAGTCAAGAGCGTGTGTGGGTGCGGTAAGTGGAGTTGCGGCGTGTGGTTGTGCGAGATTTGATGCGACGGATGAGAAGGAGATGGTGCAGCCATTGGAAGTTGTGCAAGTGGAGTTGTGTTAGGATGCGTGCGGTGCCGAGTCGTGTTTTCAAGACGAGTTTGCCATGAGGGTTAGTGCGGAGGGTGACAAGGGTGGTGAGACTCGTTATGCTGGATGTGTGAGGTGTACTTGTGCGGCTCATGACGATGGGAATACGTCGACCTTGGTACATGGCCATTTTTGTCTAATAACATTGGCAAGGGGGTGTATTTATCGTGAATTAGTTGTGCGGTGTGGGAGAGGTTGTGGTACGTGTAGTATTTCCATTGCCCTGTCTAAACTATTTTAATTGAAGAGTAACGTCGACGGCCGTTCGTATGTCCGACGAATCTAGGTTCGAGGAGCCGGATGAAGTCGGGCTTGTGTGCGGGGGGTCGCAGTACTGAGGGGAGTTTGTCTTCGGGTAGGATGGCAGGGCACGGGGTGAGGGAGACGGGCGAGAGGCCTTCATCGGCAGCAACTAGACGGGTGGGCATGTGGGTGGGGTAAGGAGGGTGGTAGTCAAGTGGGCTGTGGATGAGTGTGGTGGATGTGGATGATTTGATGGGTTTGTTACCGAAGTCAGTCGTGATGGTATCCCATCGGCCTCCGTTGTGGCGTTCCATGAGGGAGACAGGAAGTTGAAGCGCGTGATTGTGGCGGACCTGCCTAAGGCCGGACATAGATGGGAAGTTACTGGCCATGTGGCCGTTGCTGGTGAATTGGCCGCACATGGTGTAGCGTAGGCCGTAGGGTAAGGTTGTGAGAGAAGAGGCGGGTGTTGTGTACTCCCCACATGAATTCTTACTTGTGTGTGAGTTGGATATTGGTTAGTTTTGTGGAGGGTGAAGTCCGCCTCTTCCGCAGCGGCGCGGGCGAGGAGGGCGCCGTGTTTGGTGGTATGTGAAAGGGTGCATGGGTGTGTTCGGCGCTGTATGTGTGTGCGTCCGTTTTGAGGTTAGTGTACCTATGGGGCGTGGGTTCTCCTAGGGTTTGGGGTATGAGTGTGTAGGGCCATGTCCATGTGCCTATCGGCACGGTTGAACCCGTAATGCAGGTGGAGTCGGGTGGGTGGCCGTCTGCTACTTGGTTAGCACGAGGGTGTCTGCGAGGTTATTGCCGATCGAGTGGTTGTGTGCTTTGATTTTGCCTAGATGGGTGAGAAAGCCTGATGTGAGGCGTGTTTTGAGGGTGTGTATGATTGAGTCATGTGTATCGCGGTGGATGTGATGTCGGTAGGCGGATGGTCAGTTCATGAAGTCTTGGATAGAGGCGGAGCCAGCATGCGCTGTCCGTCAAGAGGTTGGCGTGTCCGAGTTGTAGGCCGATATCGATGCCCGCGAGTTCTGCACGATTGATGGTGTGAGATGGAGGGGTGGAGGTCACCGAAATTTTGACGCGTGTATTAGAGGCGGGTTGAGTGGCAGCCGCTCCAAGGCGGGGAGGAGCCGCTTTTTTTGGAGCCGTCAGTGTATACGAAGTCCTGCCAATTCCAAGCAGGAACGCTTCCGCTGGGGGAGAATGTTTGTGATGTGCATATTTGGAGAGGGTCAGTGATGGGATCGGTGGGGTTGGGGGGAGATGGTATATGCCTAAGGAGTGTGGTGAGTAGTAGGTGTCAAAGAGGGACGGGGGTGGGATGGTGGTGGAGGGATTGGGCTGGGGAGTATTGTAGATGGATCCGAGTGTGTTGTGGAGGGCGGTCATTGTTGCGTGCGAGGGCAAAGCGGAAAGGGCGAGGGGATTGGCGACGAGGTAGATGTGCACCATCCAGCGTGTGCCGAATGGTGTGGTGTGGGGGTGCATGTGTGTTGGTATGCATGTAGGAAAGTGTTTGCGTCGTTGCGGAGGGTGTAGAGGTGGTGGTGATATGGTGAGTTGATGTATTTGGAATAGTTGTATAGTGTGTGTTACCATCGGGGGAGCATGAGGATGGTGGCGCTGGGGGAGTGAGAGGCTGTGGAGTGGGCGCTGGTGATTGCGTGTTCCATGGCGGTTCGCATGCACTCGTGGTCGTATTTCGGGTTAGCGATGTTAGTGCCGTGTCATGTGTTGGGTGCGTTGCTGGCGCCGGATGAGAAGACGATGTCTTATGCGTAGAGTGTATGGTAAGTGTGGGAGTGCAGAAATTTGCTGAGGGGGTCTGAATGGAGTTCGGTTTGGATATAAAAGGTGTTGCGAAGGGCTGAGAGGAGGTCCTCACGAGTGGCCCATCTGTTGCGTGTGGTGATGGCGGGTGTGGGTGAGTGGATGTCTGAGTGGGATTCGAGTCTTATGATGAGGTGGTAGACCTCCTCTTCGACTGTGCGGTGTGTCAAGTCGGGGTGAAATGGTTGGGAGAGGTGTCGGATGCGGGAGCCGGAGAGGTTTGTGACCGCGCGGCCGTCGGGGATGCATAGGATGGTTGTGTCGTGGAGAGTGGGGTGTGGATGGTGAATTTGCAGGTGGGGAGCATGTCGAGGTTTGGGTTGATGGGGTCATGGTTGAAGGAGATGAGGGCGTGCGTCCGTGGGGTGGGTGTGGGGTCAAGTAAGATTGGGAATGTGATTGGGACGAAGCCGACATTGAAGGCAGTGAGGGCAGTGGGGCCGGAGGGGGTTTCACTACTGGTGTTGTGGAATTTAAGACATGGGGCCCACTAGACCTCGTGTTGGCGGGAGAGGTCGCGCGTTTGGCCGCGTTCGCACTAGTCGTATTGCCACGTGTCGGGCCCATGAGCGGGGCGGAAGTGGGAATGGACGGCAAAGTGCGGGCATGTGCTGCAAGATGAAGTAGGGTCTTAGTGGAGGAGGTCATGGCAAATAGAGCAAAGGGAGGGGGAGGGATGGGGAGACATACCGAGGTGTGGATGGAAGAGATGAGGCGGAAACCGTCGTCGAGTAGAAGTAGGATATCCCATTCCGTTAGGTGTTCCGGGACCCATTCAATAATGTACTGTGTCTGACCATATTCCGCGTCCTTGTGCTTGGAGATGATGCGTGTGACGTCGCAGGGAGGGTAGGGGTGGTCCGAGGGGGAGAGGTATTTCGCTTCGATGTGTGGGGTGGGGCAAGGGGAGGGATGGTGTTGATGCGGGGGGGTCCGATGCCGGTGGTGAGGGTGGTGGGGAGGTGGGGAAGGTGGAGTGCTAAGAGAGGAATCCAAGATAGGTGGATGGTAGTGCGTGGATAGACATGTTTAAGGGTTGGGTGTGTCATGGGCTGGCGGTTGTGAATGGTGTCGAGGGGATAGTGAGGACCGCGGCTAAGAGACGGATAGGGAGGAATAGTGAGTCAATGGCCCCTTGGAGAGTATATGGATTTGCGTGTTTTGAGGAAGAGCGGGAGGCGCGTACTATGATTTGTGGCCATGCGGTGGTGCTATTATGCCAAAATGGGTGAGGCGGGAGAAGAGGGACGTGTGTGTTCGGCGGGGTGTGAAGTCGCAGTAAGCTTGTTTGTAAGTGTGTTTGTTGGTGATGTGAGTGACTCAGTGGCTTTGTCGCGGAGTGCGGCAAGGAGGATGTCGTCTTTGCGGATGAAGTGGGCGCGGGGTATGGAGACGATGGGCTTTATGAGGGAGAAAGGTGGGATGTGGTGGGAAAATATGCCGGCGTCGCGCTGGGCCCGGAGTGTGGGCGGGGAGGAGCCGCGTGACATGATAGACTGTGAAGGCCAGTGGTTGCAGGTGGTGGAAATGGTGTGGATATGTGTTTTGGCCATCTTGCCTGTTTATCCCGGGGTTTACATGATTTTGTGAAGGTAGCAGACTGTGAGCTGTGCTGGGTGAGCATTGAGGGAGGAGAGGCCGTAGCCGAGGTCGGATGTGGGGCGGTGGACGGCTGTGCGGGGGAGGTCACGCACCGAGGAGATGGCGGACCGGAGTGCCCGGCAGATTTGGCCCTCGAGGGTGTCGAACTGGGAGTTGTCGTACATACCGAGCTAGAGAGTGAAGAGCTTGCCAATGAGGAGTCCTCGAATGACGCGGATTCTGCAGGACTGTGTAAGCAGGGATGTGGATAGGGTATTGATGAGGGATGTGGTCGTGTGCTTTAGTTCCTTCTTGGTGAAGGTGAGGGTGGTGTTGAGCTCAACCCCGAGGACTCGGTAGGATGTCGAGGGGTCCATGGAGGGGATCGGGGAGTTGTATGTGTTAACGGTAGCGAAGTGCTTTTGTAAGCGGGAGACGAAGAGGGTGCGGTTGGCTAGGGAGAGGGCGTTGGCTTTGCTCCATAGTGCGCCGGTAATGCATCATGTTCGAATGTTCACAATCAGATAAATGTGTACGCGCTGAAGAGGGAGAGCATTTTGAGCTGGGTGGTCATATTGGTGGGAGAACCCGTTGGGAGGCTGAGGTCGTCGGTGAATCCGTGGCCATGGTAGTTCGCCGTAGGTTTTGTGGGATCATCGTTAGTGGTGGGGGCACTGGGGCGGTAGCCTCGACTACCGACTGTAAGCCATTGCATGAATGGTTCGAGGAAAAGGGTGAATAAGAAGGGGGAGAGGGTGTCCCCATGTAGATTGCCGCGGTTGATGTTGATATATGTAGTGGAGCCGCAGGGGGTGATATAGTCGGTGGTACATACACCATAGAGTTTATCGCACTTGTCGACCAAGGTGGGGGCATACAAAGTTGGCGCATGTGCTTGAATATGATGGGATGGGCAGGAGCTTTGAAAGCGCCCTCGAAGTCCGCGTACACGATGTAGATGTCTTTGTTGTAAATTTGCGTACTCCATCATCATCATGACGGTCGGGGGGACATCGTGGATGTTGCGAAGGAGTCGGAGTCCGTGCTTGTTGCTCGCTGAGGGTGCCATGGGTTATTTCTGCGCACTTGGAGCCTCCGTCATTGAGTAGTGCAATCCAGAGTTCGAGCAAGTTGTTCATGAGGGCAATGGGGCGGTCTTTGTCGAGGAGAAACGGGTCACCTTCTGGTGTAGTAAGTAGGTGGTGCTGTGGCACTAGTCGGGGGGTGTATAAGCCTTGTGGGCGAGGAAGGATAGAAGGGAGAAGAGGGCGAAGTGGGTCGCATTGTGTAGGAGCTTTATGACCTCTTTGGAATGCCGTCTTGGCCAGGGGCTTTGCTAGTGAAAAGTGAGTTGGCCGTTTTGTCGAATGTATCGCGAGTTATCATGTCGGCGAGGGTGAAGGAGGGGTCCCCGCGGGGTTCGATGACGACTAGGTCGGGGTTGTCGGAGTTTTACCACGGAGGGATGGGAAGCTCGGGCGGGGTGGCGCTAGTTAGTTCTTTGTCAAAGTGTGATTGGAGTGCGGCTATAGCTTAGTGGGGAGAGTCTACAGTTGTCCCGTCGGGACGGGTGAATTTATGGAGGGTCGAGGGGGCACTACTATGGGGGAGGAGGCCACTTTTTATTTTGAATAGGCGGTGGTAAGACTTCTGGTTATCGTCGTAAGCGGTGTTGGAGTTGGATTCTATTTTTTCACTTCATCCGTGGTAGCAGCGTGGAGGAGGTGGCGGATGCGATCTTGATATTTGAGTTTGACGGTATCGGGGGTCATGTAGTCGGTCGTATGGAGGAGAAACTGGGCGAGGGGTAGTGGGTCGCGTTGAGTGTTGCAGCGACGGAGGATTCTAACGAAATTACGGGATTCTTTTGGGAGCCAAGTGGTGTCGGGGGAATTGTATGAGTGTCGCGGTCTCTTCGGGTGGAGCTGGAGCAAGATGGTGTTTGCATGGTCCATGTGGTTTGAGAGGAGGGTAATAAATTGCGAGTCTGGGGTTTCGGAGTCATCTCTGGAGGCATTGGATGAAAGTGTGTTGAGTATGGGAGCGTGGAGGGAGGCGGTTTGGTTGACGAGGTCGGGTGTGCTCGTTTGGTAGTCGTTTATGTGTTGTTGTGTGAGGGGGCTTGAACTTGTATTTGCGGGTGAAGTGTAGTTTGTGTGAGGGGCTGTCGGGCGAGGGGTATCGAGCGATGAGGGAAGAGGGATCTGGGGTAACGTGGTGGACGACCGAATGGTCGGTTAAGTGTGAAGGGGAAGGAAAGACCGAGATCGTGGATGGGGAGGGGGTGAGGGCTGAGGGGGTGTGGAAAGCCAATGGTCTATGCAGCCTCCGCTTCCGGGGAAGGGGAGATAGGGGGGTAAAGTGGCTGAAGTTGGGACTAGAGGAGGGAGGTGAAGGCGGGGTGTGGAGTACCTTGTTGAGTGATGGTTTACAAGTCTCGTCCCCAGAGGACGCGGTGAGTTGGGTGGTCATCTTCGAGTCTAAGACCCTAGGCGGTTACTTTTACGTACATACTGGTTAGTTGTGTGGTGTGGAGTGGGGCATGTAGACCCCGATGAAGAGGTACGGGGTGCCGGAGTGAGGAATGAGAGACGAGCCAATTATGTGAGGGGCAAGGTGGGGGGACGAGGTATGATACTCCTCCAAGGGTATGAGTGGAAGGACGATTTTGCGAATTGCGAAGAGGACTCATGCGTGGGTTTGGGGAACCTGCGATTGTTTCGAAAGAGCGCTCTTAAGGAGGTCTTCGTGCTGTGAGGGCGACGCCCCGGCTTGTGCTGTGTTGCGTGGTTGGCTTCCGTGAGAATGACGACGTCCGGTTGGTGAGTGGTGGCGAGGTGGTCTACATCCATGATGGAGGTGTGGAGCCCGCGGGTGTTGAGGTTGATAAAGTGAAGTGGTCGGGCGATGTGGTGAGGGAAGACCGATTGTGGATTGTGAGTGGGGGGGTGGGTGAGGTATCCGGGAGAGTGCGGGTGACAGGGTGGGTTGAGGCGGGGCGGATGGTGGTGGGAGTCGTGGGGGTATGGGCTGAGAGGGGAGGCGTGTTGGAAGGGGGGTGGGAGAGGGGGGTGTCTTGTGAGTGTCGGGAGTTTCAGGTTTGAGGGCTGCCGAGAAATGTTAGCGGCCGATCGGGAGAGCGGTGGGGCGGGATGCGTGGTGCCATAGGAGGGAGTGGAGTGTGTGAACTGTGGTGAGGGGGTCGAAGAGAGGGGGGGCGTAGGGCTGATCAAGGGGTGCTGTGAGTCGGAAGTAGGTGTGGAAGAGAGCGTGGGTGCCGCCTGACAATGCGTGGCCGGTGTCAACTTCTCACGGAGGGTGGAGTATGTGTAGTAACGGAATGGGAAGTGTGGTGTTGAGGTTTCATGCAGTGAGCATGGAGATGGAGCGGTGGAGGGGCTCTTGTGGGGGTGGGTGGTGGCGTGAGTCAATCCAAGTTGCGGAAGTGTTGGTGATGAGTAGGAGGCCGAAGTGAGAATGTTGCCATGTGAGGATGAGGAGAGGTTGATTAAGATGTCCGGGTTGAGGGGGGTGTCCATGGTTCGCGCGGTTATTCCACTAGCTCGGGAATGACCCGCGGCAGTGGTGTGTATCTCCCTCAATGTTGGGTATTATTGTGTATGTGTATGTGGAGCTCGAGCGCGAGGGATTCGGCTATGGTGTAGAGATTTGCGAGTTCCCAAGAATGTTCCCACTAGAAGGAGAGTACTGCGGCCATGACTAGGTCACCGAGGGTGGTGGGGAGGCCACATGCGAGGTTTAGTCGAGGAGGTAGTTATACACGGTATCCGGGCATGTGCGGGGGGTAAAGTGTGGCGGGAGGGAGGCTAGTAGGTCTGTGTCGATAATGTTTTGGCGGATGTCATGTGAGGTGGCTGTGACGAGTACAATCATGCAACATTGTACGTGTACTCGTTACTAATTACAATTCGTGGGCCAGGGACTGGATCCGCCATTTTTTTGTTGGGTTCGGATCCATGAGTACTTGATTTTTTAAGATCCGGAACTAGTGAGTACCTCTAAAAAAGGGATCCAGATCCCGCGATTACCTGTGATTCTAGTGTTCGGATCCCGCGATTACATGTGATTCTAGGGTTAGGACCCCGCGATTACCTGTGATTCTAGGGTCCGGATCCCGCGATTACCTGTGATTCTAGGGTTCGGATCCAGCGATTACCTGTGATTCTAGGGTTCGGATCCAGCGAGTACCTGTGTTTTCGGTTCCGGAACCGAGTACATGAGTACATCTAAATTTTTGGTTCCATTGGATTCGTTGGGTTCGCGAGTCCAACAAGTACTCGAAGTACTCATGCAAATTGATACAAATTGCGCATTTTGGGGGAAATTTGTACTGCAAATTCAATTTTTACATCTCTACTAGTTCTATGCGCCTGCTCATGCTTGGATCCCATACAATAGATTTTGACTGAGGTATCCTAAACACCCTATCTGAATTCCCAACAAGCTCCTCTTCTGTACGTTGGATAGCCGTCGATGACAAGCTCTTCCCTTATCTAGATGGTCTACTACTTCCCGCTTGCCCCGCCATTGTTGCTAACTATGATAGGAGTTGGATGTGGACGGGCAGATTATGGTGGATTTCAAGCGCGTACGCACCGTTTAACTGGCCCTTGGGTGGGCTACAATCGATTCAAGGCTGCGGAATGACAACAATCAGGGCTATTGAACCAATCCTAGACATACACCTCAGCAGATTTGCATTGCCAAATACCTCCCCCAAAAACAGCGTGTCACTTCGGGCCACCACAGAATCGTGAGATACTCGGAATCGTGAGTACTGATTGGGTATCGCGATTCCACATCGTTTTGCGAGGATGAGGTACTCGCGATTACCGCGGATCCATTAAAGTACGATGAATACCTGATCCAACGATTACTTACAATAACTGGTACCGGATCCTACGATTACTTACAATTACTGGTACCGGATCCAACGATTACTTACAATAACTGGTACCGGATCCAACGATTACCTGTGATTCTAGGGTTCGGATTCCGCGATTACCTACCGAACCTAGGGTTCGGATCCAGTGATAACCTGTGATTCTAGGGTCCGGATCCCGCGATTACCTGTGATTCTAGGGTCCGGACCCACGAGACCGAGTCCGAACCCGATTAGTCTCGGGGATTCGCGGATCCGTAGGATCCGGATCCAGTCCGTGCACTTCATCATACCATCAATTG
>JAPMLY010000150.1:280000-287500 GCA_026401115.1 Tetraselmis chui
CGTAACTTGTGCGCATGCAAGCATGCCTTGCACACGTACCGTTTTGATGGTTGGGTGTTCTCTGGGCAAGTCTATAGGCTTGGTTGGGTGCCTAGGTAGGGCATTAGAAGCATTACAATTCGAGCTTTCCGGGGAACGCCGCGGGGACATTTAACAGGTAAAGAAGTCGGTCAACCACGCCCACAATATTGATATTTTGGTAGGAGCTGCTAAATAAAATGAGCAACCTCAAGCAAATACACAGCTTAGTGAATATTGGGGTTATTGTATTAGTGTGGTCCGTCGAACGCGAGCGATTACAACGATGGTCACTTATGCTATAATTGCTTACAAGTGTAATGAGGGCGAAGACGCACACAAAGAAGCGCACCACGTTAAGCTAGTTAGGCGGCAAGGCATTTTTGGAGCCTCTTGAGTGAATATTTTTGGTTTTCAACCCCCTTTAAGGTTGTTGAAGTTGCAGTCGTCGCCGGTGGTGGTCCATTGAGCCGAGCCGAGCGACATTTAATTGTGTTCGGTTGTACAATCCGGTCCTGGGGTCCTCCTCGCACATGTAGCTTTTACCATCGGAATCTTGTTCTACCCTCATAACCGGTCAACTAAGGGTCCTCATTGCTCATAGACCTCGCTTACGGGTTTTGGGCCGAGTAGTTGGCGTTACCACCCGGATGGAAGTGCTAGTGCCTCTCGCCTAGACGCGCGTCTGCCCCAAAACTCCGACCATGGTGCACGAGCAACACCTTGACCCACGCTTCGGGCTAAACCGTCACCAAACCCGTCAGCCACGCGTATAGGGGCACCGTTAAGGCGTATACGCTTCCAAAAAGTATAAACTATGAACATGCTTATGGAAGGGCCTTATTAGGCGGTTCTTCACGGTCGTACCTAGCGAGCATGTCAACGCGGCACTGGCACTAACTGATGGTAGATTCGCGTTGGCGTACAATTCTGCCACTACTCCGACCAAGCTAGGACTTATCTAGGGCACAATTAGGAGTCTACTGAAGACCTAGCTAGACTTTCAGGGTCAAAAACGCCTAGGAAGGCCTTTCAAAAATAGATTTCTGAAACCGTACTTAGTGCGGTCTTTACCGCACTGAGTGCGGTGCCCTTAGATACACAGATAGTAGTGTGGGGGCACATAAGATGATATGCAAAGATGCAGTCGTTAAAATTTTAAAGAAATGATATAGATTATAATATTAAAAAACGCGCGCGACCCGATGAATCATTACTGATGGACATCCGTACCATAATGTATCGGAGTATATGCTATGTGACTTCAATTTTAATTAATTATTTCCCGCGTTGTTTCAAATTGTGCAGATCGCCATAAATTCAATAACAACACACACATATATATATATATATATATATGTTAACCAACTTCCTCTCCCTCACCCCTTCGCATCACTCCCACTCCCTCTTAGTCCCCTCTATTCTCTCTCTCCCGTTCTCTCCACCACTCCCCCGTTACATGTCTTCTCCTCTACCCTTTTTCCCTTCCCCCCCCACTCCATCTTCCTCTCCCTTCTACCATCCCCCCTCTTTCTCACCCACTTTCACTCTCCCCCTCTCCCTCTCCCTTTTCGTCCCTTCCCCTCATCCCTTCTCCTTCTCTCCCTTCTCCCCCCCCCGCCCCTAACTCCTATGTCACTATCTCATTCTCTTCTCCCCCCTCTATCACTCTTCTTCCCCTTCCATCCACTCTTCTCTCCATCTCTCGCTCCCTCTCTCTCTCTCTCCCCCCCTTTCTTCCCTTGTCTCTCCCTCTCCCCCCCCCTCTCCCTTTCTTACTCTCTCTCTCCTTGTCACCCCCCTTTCTCTCTCTCTCTTTCTCTCTCTCCCCTTAGACCCCTTCCTCTCCCTCTATCTTTATTTATCTCCCTTTCTCCCTCACCACTTCTGATCACTCCCACTCCCTCTCACTCCCCTCCTTTTTCTCTTTCCCCTTCTCTCACCCACTCCCCCTCTCCATGTCTTCTTCTCTACCCCCCTTTCCCTCCCACTCCCTCTTCCGCTCCCTTCTACCTTCTCCCCCCCCTCTCTCTCACCCCCTTTTTCCTTTCTCCCTCCCTCTCCCTATTGTAAGTACTTTCTAATGTAGATTAGTTAAAGAGAGCTGATGTATGCTCTGTTAGAAGTCCTTATGTACATGACACCGACTAGAGTGCTCAACGCACGATATCACTAGCAAGACTATAGACAGCTAACAGCTCTAATATGAACCACTTCTCTTGTCTCGACACCAGCCGTCACCCAAGGCTGGTTGTTTAGCGTACCTATAACCAGCACACCGCAAGTTACAGTATCTTCCTTATCGAACCGTGCATACCACGTTCAACATGTTATGGAGCCCTCCATATGAAGGATACGCGAGACAACAGTGTTATCCGGCGTGCAACTTGGATACTCGCCCGAAGGCAACGCCGAGCACATTTTCAAAAACTATAATACTTTACACACTACTTAAGTTTTACTTTTTATTTCCATTTTTAATTCTGCTCTACGGAACAATACCGCTACAATAGACCCTACTATCGCCTACCACGGCTATACTCTACTCTACGCCACGACGACCTAGCCAACCACACAAGCGCACTCGCTTGTGTGGACATGGTGCATACATGTCCAAGCAAGAGAGGGGAAGGGGGGAGCATTGTGAGGGTGAACACGCATACACAGGGTGCACGACAGCCTCACCCGTTTGAACAGCGGACATATACACCTGCCTTTTCAGGCCTCGGCTGTCACTGTGCCCCACACTGGGTGGATGATACGGAAAAGGTGCATTGAGACACCCCGGGGCATCATGCCGAGGGGTCGGTGGGCATCATGCCGTCTCTTTGAAACCACCGTTAGGCACATTTACCGCTAGTGGATTTTTCCGCTGTCTGGGTACCTGTTCTTTCTTGGAATGGCACCAAAACCGAAACCGGCGCCCGCGGCATCGGCCGACGACACCGTCGCCGACTCCAGTCGCAGCGACACACCGTATGCTGACTCGGCCAGCGACAACATTCGATTGGTCATGGAGCAACAGCAACTACTCCATGATCGCATGGACGACCATGCCCGGACTCAGTCGGAACTTCTCCGTCGGGACGCGCTGCGCGATCCCCCGATCGCTATCGGCACCGCCGCGAACCCACTTGTCGACGCACCCTACAGAATCACTGGCGAGTTCGTGCCTGCTCCGCCACACGAGCCGGCACACACTGGCAGCACCAGTCGCCGGCATACGATCGAACCTGAATTTGTCGCAATGACGGCGGATTGGGTCACAAACTTCGACGGTGATTCGTTTTCACGGTCGTTTCGCATGGACGCTCCGCTTATGCCCAAGACGGGGGAGTTTAAAGTATGGAGGCGCGATTTCCTGTCGTTCTTGTCGATTAGGGCGGCTGCGCTCATCCCACAATTGGCTTTGTCCTCATCCGGTGTTCCCCTGAATCCAGTCGCTCAGCGGTACGCACATGCTATGCTTGTCCAGTGCTGCCGACATAACAAACTTGTTGCACAGACAATTGCGGGGGTCCCTGCTGGACGACCCGACTGCAGGACAACTGCCTGGGAAATGTTGTGCGAGAGAATGGACGCGCAATCCATCTCGCGCACACTGTCACTCCTGGACCGTATGATGGCCCGGCAAGCATCTTGCCAGTCTGTGTCTGCGTACGTTCACGCAGTCAAGCAACACTTTGATGAACTAAACGAGTGCCTGCAGCGTCCAGATTTAATGGAGAGCCATGCCCACGTCACTTTACTTGAGAGCATTAGCCAAGACGATAAGAGTCTCGCGTTCTCAACCAAGATTATGGCGCAAGGTAGCAAGAACACTCAGCACCCTCACCGTCCTCCGCCGAAGAAGAAAAAAAAATATTCGGCGAAAAAGGGAACGGTCTCGTGGATCAGCTGGGGGAAAAGCGACATGGGAGGTAAGTTGTTACGGCAGCCACTCAGCTGAACACAAGAGCTCGAAAGCATGGAGTGCGAGCGCAACTATGGCTGTGCCAGGTGCCGCCATCTCTTTGCCTCCCCGTGCCTTCTGCCCCTCTGCTCATTTAGTCATGACTCAACCCGATGCACGCAATGTACATGCGAGACCGCTGGGGAAGGCGAACAGGAGAGAGGAGGTTGAGACGGGGTACTGTTCTCACATGAGACAGGAACCGCTCCAAATGCTGTCTACGTGCATGTGCAAGTGGCACAGCGTTGCCCGCAGCATTTTTGGTCGTCGTGGCTAGCTTGCAGTATGTCACTGATGGGGTGGTCCTTTCGCACACCATCCGGCAGGTTCGGCATTCTCTGCGTTTACTTCGGGGACAGATTCAAGGATAGCGCTTTCGACGATGCAGCCAAGACGGCTTGTTTGCCAAAAGTGACTCCAGCGATATTCATGTGCTGAATGACGGCCTTTGGAACGTCAGCCACCGCAGGATTCCGCCCGCCACCAGTGCTCTCTCCACTTTCTTTGAGAACATGTCAGCCCACAAGGGGAGTGCAGCGATGCCGCATGTGGTGTGTTTTGAAACCCCTCCACAGCACTTCCAGAGCAAAGGCGGGCTTTACTCAGCAAAGCCAGGCATGATCGGCATGGGCTGCATGAAGAAGGTCTCCATGGATGGAATGCGGAAGCACGAGTTACGGAACCGCATCACGCTGGGAATTCTCAACTCCAGCAGCCTACAGGAAACTACCCCAATGCACCTCTTCAGAACATGGGAGCTGTTCGCGCCGCATCCCAAGCTCCACGTTCAATACTCTTTGGGGAAGTTAGATTGCGCTCACTGGGGTGAGTATGATGGGGGCGATCTTACGGCGTTGGTGAAAATTTTGCTGTCTGACCTATCCAGGACCTTTTGGAGTAGCCGGCAGACATGATTAGTAGCTCACACTGGGCGCTGAGAAATAATTGTAGGTAGCTTTCAACCTGCTATATTACAACAAAAATTTATGTTCCTTCAAGTTGTTCTACTGCTCAATGCTTTTACGTTCTGCTTTCGCTCAGACGTGCAAAATCGGTGGATGGCATTTGATTACGTCATAAAACCTGCAAGCATATAGGTGCCTACTACTGCTGCTCTGGTGATGCTGAAAGTAAAACAAGCCCCAGTGATGTTGAAACTGAATCCCATATTGATCATCAATGTCTGTTGTTTCAAGCGTGCCTTGTGGCTATCTCCGAGTTGCCATTCATCGCCTCCTTTCGGCGATAAACAACGTATGTTGAGTTTCCACTCGTTTCCATAGGAAGTAGAGCGCCAAACTGTCGTTACGGGGACCGACCGACATACAATTCGCTGTTGTATCACTTCCCAATGGTGTTGACAGCAACGCGGAAAGAATGCAATCCTTTATATGGATGACGATGTACCTTGGAGATTGCCATGAAAACTCAGCTTGCGCATTACAGCCTCTTCGCTTAAATCACGTAAATGTCGCGACCATGTACAATACCTAAAACAGCTGTTAAAGAAAAGACGGACGAGTGTTCAAGAGGACAGCGAGAACCCACCCCCCGTGAAGCGCGTCTGGCTGCCGCCGGGAGGGGGGGCCATGACCTTGGCGGAGCGGTCTTTGTCCAGCTGCTCCTTGCGCTTCTGCTCAAAGTACTTCCGCTTCATGTCGTTCAGGTCGCGCGTGAGACGCTCGATCTCGTACTTGTACTCGTTCACCTGCGCCTGGAACATGTTCAGCTCGCTCGCCATGGCCTTCATCTGCTTGGTCTTCTCGCGCAGGTTGGCCTGGTACACGCTCAGCTGCTCCGCGACCTCGGGGCCGGGCTGCCGCGCGAGAATGTTTTTCAGCTCGACGTACAGCTTCTCCTTCTCCTGAATCAGCAGGTCCTTCTCCACCACCTCCTCCGTCTTCGCGATCAGCCGCTTCTGCAGCGTTTGGATCTTCTGGATGAGCTCGTAGGTGGAGGGGTCGGAGCCCTCCAGTTTACGCCAGCGGTGCACGTTTAGCGGGTTCTCCAGCTCCTCGCTTAGCGCCTTCACTTTGGTGCGCTCCTGCAGCAGCTCACGCCCCAAGTGGTGCACCTCGCGCTTCAGCACGTCGATGTTGGCAACGCTGTTCTTCAGAATATGCAGCTCGCGCTTGAGGTCGTTCAGCTTGATCTTCAGCACCCGAATCTCGTTTAGTCGGTCCCGGTACTGGATCTGCCCCTTGTTCAGCGTGCTCTGCTGAATTTTGATCTTCTCGTACAGCAGGGCCAGCTCGTCGTTACGCCGGATGAGCTGCGTGCCCAGGATATCACGCTCGTTGATCACAATGTCGTACTCCTTCTTCTGCCGCAGCCGCTCCGAGTCCGCCTCGTTGATGATGTGGTTCAGCTTCTCGATCTCCGCTTTCTGACTCGCGATCGCAGTGTCCGCCTCCTTGATCTGCTGCTTAGCCTTGTTTAGCTCAAACCGCAGGCTCTCCTTCTCCTTCTCCACCTTCATGTGGTCAAAGTGCTCCTTCACAAGCGCCAGGTCCTTCGCGCTGATCTCTTCCTTCAGCTGCTCGATTTGGTGGTTGATAATCTTAAACTTGCGCTTCATCTCCTGAATCTCGTCCTGCGCCTCGATCAGGTTCTTGCTGTAAAGGTTGCGGTCACTCCTCACCGCCTCGTACAAATTCTGCTGCTGCTTCAGCCGGTTGTCTCCCTCCGCTATCTTTTTCTGCAGGTCGATGATCGCCATCTCCCGCAGCTTCACCTCCTCCAGCGCCTGCATGTACTTGCTGTTTGCCTCGCTCGCTTCGCCCCCGTACTTCTCCCGCTCCTTTTCCAGCTGATAGATCAGCTTCTGCTGCTTCTGCGCCTCCACCTTGTACCCCTGGATCTCCTGCTCCAGGTTACGCTTGGTGTTTTCGTTGATCTTCATCAGGTCAACCTGCCGCTGCGTCGCATTCTCCGCCTGGCTCTTCAGCTTGGTTAAGATATCGCGCTCCCGCATGAGCTCCTCGTGCTTCTTCCTCTCCCCCTCCAGCCCCTTGCGCATACTCTCAATCTCCCGCTCTAGGCTCCCAATCTCCCCCCGCATCTCGTCCCGCGCCTTTTCCACCTCCCCCTTGGTTTTCTCCAGGTTCTTCATCTTGTTCACCGTGCTCTCCCGCACCTTGTTCACCCGCGCTGCTTCCACCTTGATCTGGTTTATCTCGTCCTCCTTCACCTTCAGCTCCACCTGCCGCTGGCTGTTCTCCGCCAGCAGCTGCGTGTTGGTATGGATCTGCTCCTCTAGGTCATGGTGCAGCTTCTGCGTCTTCTCGCTCAGTAGGTTATATTCCTTCTGAACTTTCTCCGTGTTCTGCTGCGCTTCCTTCAGCAGCCCCTGCAGCTTGGCCACCTGCTCGTCCGCCCCCGCCACCAGCGCCACCTTCTGCTTGATCTCCATCTGCCGCTCCTCCAGCGCTGACTTGACGTCCTTCATCTCCTTTTCCATGCGCTCCTTCTTCCGCACCTCCCGCTCCCCCTCCGCCTTCATTGACCCTATGTTGTCCTTCAGCCCCTGA
>JAPMLY010000150.1:292500-319503 GCA_026401115.1 Tetraselmis chui
CCGCATGCGTGGTACACCGGACAGAGACGACGGCGACAACGAACCCATGTGGTTGTTAGAACTCGCTTCGTCGTGGGCGCGCTTACATGCCGCGTGCGGCTCTCACGCTCTCACCGAGTCCGAGCCCCTCATAACCATAACCATAGCCTTAGCGATGCTTTTCCCGCAACGTCCAACGGTGGCTCGCGCAGGCTGTATAGCGGAAGCACGATCAAACAACGAGCGGATTGCTCGGTCCCTTGATGGCACGCCTTCACTCGTACCCCTTTCTACGTTTGCCACGGACATCCTTCAAAAGCTAAAAGCCGACATCAATGAGTACGTAAACTTGTATCGCTTCGCGAAGCTCGCTCCCACGCTTTCTTACCGCGCGCGGCCGGAGTCTAGGCGTTTTGCATCTCGTCTCGGCCACGGCGCCCTTGCGTTTTTGGCTTCGGATCCGCCTACTTCGGGTCGCCTTGGCGAGCTCCGCAACAAGTTCCATGAGCACTTCGGCGCCGTTTTCCGCTTCGCGGTTTGTCGCATCTTAGGTTTTACCCTCATCCAGCATCCTCTCCACTCTTGGCTCCCCCACCGCTTGTGCTTCTTGCCATCTCTCGGTTCAAGCTATGCGGGGTGCGTTCGTGTCGGCGGGTATTGGCATGTCGGATTTTGCGTCGGCCACTGCTTTTGCTGACCATTTGGCTCGATGCGGCGGAGATGCTTCGGTCCACACCACTCACTTTTGGTTAGTGACGGCCCTTGCGGAAATAATCTCCGAGGTTCGTGGCACATCACTCGGGGGTGGCGTCAAGGTTCTCACGGACCCCACGATATTCGTTCAACTCCCCAACGGCAACGACGGCCTCCCCGCAGATGTGGGTGTCTTAGACTATCACGGCATCCGAGGCTCAAAACTTGTTGTTGATGCCGTGGTTTCAGGTTTGTTCGGCGTTTCTAGCCACCCGTCTCCCGAAGTTGCTTTACGCCGTGCTGAGAAGACCAAATTCAACAAGTATTATGAGGGGAAAAGGAGTCAACCTGACATTCGCTTCGTTCCCTTTGCGGTCACGGAATTTAGTGCTCTCAGCGGCCACGCCACGGCTTTCTTGACACAGCTGGCCAAGTAGGCAGCAACCTCTAAAGGGATGCACGTGGGCAAGTTGTTGGCCTCCTTGTGCCGAAAGATTTCTCTCGCCGTCCATGTCGCTCACGCGGACAACGTCTTGCGTGGGTTGTCCTCCGCCGCAGACGGTGTGGAGGTCGCTTCTTCCTCGGTTGGGATGCCTTCACATGCCACGGCGCTCTTCACCCGCGCCATGGGCCGCAAGCGTCCTCGTGCTTCCTCGAGCGGCGCGTGCGGCGCCACTTGTCGCCTCCACGTGCTGCATTCTAAGCGTTGCCTAGGAGATTTCTTAATTTAATCTGCTAGGTTTGTTCACAATGCAGTGCTTACTTTAGCTCTGCTTTGGATTCCGTGATCCTCTTGTCACTCTTGCCTTTTTGTTCCCCCCCCCCCCCCCCCCCCCCCCCCTTTTTCCCTGTCCGTGTTCATGTTGTCCTTCTTGTAATCCAATATACGATATCGACGACCGTCACGCCTCGTACGGGTTGTTCGGTGAGCGATTGCTTGGTGCAGGCTGGTCCGAAACGCATCCTTTTTGTCCAGGTTGGGAGCAGAGACCGTTGGCGCGCATAGCCACCACCGAGGCGGGCTGGAGAGCCGAAGCTGGATAGTTCTGCGCATGTCTCCGAACCGAGATTAGGTATGAGTTCAGTGTTAGACATTGCGAATGCTGTCGGGAGCTAGGTTTGTTTGCCACTGAGTAATATGTCCGCCTGCGCGACGCTGACGACAGAGCACGTCACTTGCAACCGGGCAGGAACACCCCTTGACAAATAATAAACGATAGAAGGCCCCCGCCCGCCCGCGGAGTGTCGAGCAGCTGCTTTAACAGTCTGGAAGCGTAATTGGCGTCTTAGTCGGCGTAGCGTGTTAACGCTGAAATTCAGTGCGAGTTCCTTTTGTCGGTGCTCTCTCGTGTCTTCTTCTCGCACTCAGCTCGGCGCTTACGGTGTGCAGTCTCGCGGACACCGCGCCGTATCTGAAACGGCGAGTGGATGTGAGTACCAGGGCGGAGCTTGTTGGGTCATGCACCCCTTCCCGCACAGCGATCACGGGCACGCTATGTACGGAAGTGGCAATTGTATGGGCTATGGTTGTTTGCGTTGGGGTCGTCGTGTTCTCGTGTCGGCATGCCGTCTTTTGAAGGAAACCCTGCGAAGCTGCATCCCGTATTAACCATGTGTTTGTGCTATTCATATGACGAGCGCTTCTACAGCTGATGAAACTCAAAATTTGCAACTCCCTGTTGTCACCGTTCTTGTAGTAGCAGGAGTAGAGTAGGGCGGCAGTTAGCGCTCCATCCTCAGGGTCGGGTCGGACAGTGGCGCCGGAGCGCTCCGCCTCTATGGAGACATACTGCGACTCGGACGACGACTATTTCGACTCGGACAGCCCGACTAGTCAGGCGTCTAGCGTGGAGGATATTGATCTGCCATTTTTCGAGGCGGAGGATAGTAAATCTGTGAGGAAGGCCCCACGGAGCACATGGAAAGTCATCGATGAGGACAACTTGGAAAAGGCGCAGGTTCGAACCTGTCCGCCCTTCCCACCTCTCTCAAGCCTTTGTGATGACATCTTACTCGATACTAAGGTATCACTACAGTACTTCTTCATACTGACGGATGGTGTGCTTTATTCAGAGGAGCTGCCTAGAGGGTGTGATGGACATCCTGGGCTGCCCTATGTCTGTTGCCCGTGCCCTTTTGATTCACTACAGTTGGAACACAGAGGTTTTGTTTGGTGCACCCCCCCCCCCCCCCCCCCCCCCCCCTTCCTTTCAAAGTGTTCCCCTGCATTCGCTCACGCTTTCGGTCTCTTTCCTTTCCTGCACGTTGTTGACACTAGTTGCTGAAAGGACTTCCCCGCTTGAACGTTCAGGCCAATACGCAGACCGCGGGCCGGAGTGGATGCTGCAGTCCGCGTCTGTCACTTCAAAGCTTGACACACTCAGGGAAACAGGTAATCATCATGCAGCTCCCTTCTTCGGGTTCTATGGCTTCCACCCCCCTCTCCCTTCCTCCTTTGGGCTGCTGTCCTTGAGGAGATTAGCTGGTGTAAGACGTTGGTCAACTTTGTGTGCCTGTGGTCAGATGCTCCGGGGGTTGAGGGCTATCAGGGGACAGTCTATTGCGGGAGCTGTCTCAGTGATGTGCCCAGCGCGGACAGCACAGTGATGGACTGCGGCCACGTGTTTTGCAATGAGTGCTGGAGGCAGTACTTCACAATTAAAATCACAGAGGGCGGCAGCCGGCATCTCGCGTGCATGGCTTATCAGTGCGGCGCTGTGTGTGTGGAGGCAAAGGTGAACGCACATCTCCGGCTGTGGATTACATGAACAGCCTACCCGGGGAACTCTCGCCTTCCTGCGCGTCGTGATGCCATGTCTTAATTCATGATGTGCTTGTGAAGGTGAAGGAGTTGCTGTTCGAGCGGCCCGACATAGTGAAACGGTACGAGCGCAGTCTATTGGAGTCTTTCATCGAGGACAACAAACGAGTGAAGTGGTGCCCCAGCGTCCCACATTGCGGAAACGCAATCGAGGTCGACGGCGAGCCTCTCTGCGAGCCAGAGTGCACGTGCGGGACCAAATTCTGCTTCCTCTGTGGCCTCGAGCCGCACTCGCCATGCACGTGCTCCATGTGTGGATCCCCACCCTTACCTGTCCTGCAAGAAGTTGCAGTCCATCTTGTGTTTATTTCTGTTTTTGTTTCCCCTACTGAGTCTGCGCTACGTTCAATTGATTAAGGTGGAAGGCATGGTCAGAGAAGTCACGAGACGACAGCGAGACGTCAAATTGGATAACTGCAAACACGAAGGTGCTGCACAAGCATGTCACGTTGACATTTAGCAGCATTGGCCTGTGTATCTGCAAGTGATGTTGTGTTGAGCTATGAGTCGTCGCTGAATGTGTTCAACGGTGGTGTGTGGTTGGGCTGGCAGCCGTGCCCAAAATGTAACAAACCTGTTGAGAAGAATGGCGGCTGCAACTTGGTGCTCTGTACATGCGGGCAGGTATGGTGGTGCTATACCGATGTTGGTGTGATGGGAGAAGCATCTTGATGAGGCTTCTGTGCCTCGGTATGCTACTCATTATGTTCCTACCTCTTAGGCTTTCTGCTGGTTGTGCGGCGCTGGGACCGAGCGCGCTCATACCTGGACTACAATATATGGACACGAGTGCGGCCGTTGGAAGGTGAACCATTGGCCTACACCTTGTGTTTCTGTCCGACAAGTTCGTATCTGGCTCCCTTTTCAGCCAGTCTGGCTTTCCATGGCGAATCTGTTTGTTGGCTTCTGCAGGAGGACATGGACAAGGATATAGATGTGGCGCAGAGGCAGCTGGAGAGGTATAACCACTACCATTCGCGGTGGTCGGCCCACATGGACTCGCTCGCGATGGAGAAGCGGCAGGGGCAGTGGTTTCGAAGGATAAAGGTGAGGCCGATGGTGCGGCTCACATCACCCGCTGCGCATGCTATCCCTGCCCAGCCGTCCCCCCTGACGACCTGCACCGCTCCCCTTTCACACAGGAAAAGGTCCACTTGATGGAGCAGAAGGATAATGAGCTGAAAGACTACAGCTGGCTGCATCAGGTGGGCTTTCCAAATCTGCCTTGCCGTCATCCTTCGTCTCCTGTCAGTTGCACCGAGCAGGACCGACATGCTCCATACGGTCGAGTGTTGAGGCTGATCATGCGGTGGTGGTGGTGGTTCGGGGGTTTGGCAGGCTTTGGAGCAACTACTGGAGGCTCGACGGGTGTTGGGGTACTCGTACGTGTTTGCGTACTACATGTTCAGCGACATGTTTGCGCACATGATCTCGCGCAACCAGAATAAAGTCAACCAGAATCTGTTCGAAGACCAACAGCAGCAGCTCGAGAGTGAGGTGAGCTGCAACTGCGTGTTACAGGACATATTTGTCAATCTCTCAACAGCAGCGTGTAACAGCTGTGCGTCCGTGGCATATGACAGGTGGAGCGGCTGTCGGGGATGGTGCAGAATCTGAACGACAAGCAGATGATGGACCGCAGCTTCCGGTTGATTGTGATCAACAGTAGTGTGAACGTTGACACGCGGAGCTCAAAGCTCTACGACCTAGTGGAGAAGGACCTCCTCGGGCCATTGGACATGCCCACAGCCGCAGTGTCCCCTTACCGGTACTGCTGCTTTCCACAACACACCCCTCCCTTTCTCCCTTTGCCTAACCCGCGATTCCTTCTTTTCGAGAAGAAGCTTCGCCACTGAAATCACAGTTGTCTCATTCGCCGTGTTACTATCTCAGGGGCAGTGCCATGAGTCAGCCGGCGGCAGAGGATGACCCCTCCGCAGAGCCTTCCGGGAGTATGTCCACCTCGGCGGGCATCTGCCCGGAGCAAGCGGGTCCCAGCACCAACGGTGATGTCATGGTGGAAGACTCGACCACGAGGCCGAGTGGCCCCTCCTCCAGCAGGGACCGCGGCAAGCGGCCCATGAGCCTGCAGACTCTGGAGTCTCTCTCCAAGGACACACAGATGAAGCGCTCTCGTTCGGTCGACAAGTTTGGAACCTTAGTGGGGGATTCCCGAGAGTAGCGCGAATGGTTGAGTGACGGTCGACAGGCATCCTCCTGTCCCGCATCCGTCTGCGTCTAGCATCCGTCAGAGAGGGGCCATGGCGTCTTAGGCAATGGATGGGCATGTTGCTTGTCTGGACAGTCGTGACGACCGTCTATATCTGCAACAGTCGGGCGTATCATGCAATCGCATTCCATTCTCTCGTGGACTGACACTCAACCTGCCCAACTTTGACTATAGCAGCTGAGTATCTAGTATAGCGATGGTACGGGTATACCTCATAATATTGGTACACAAACACACGACTGTGACACGCACTCTTACATCTGTTTGTGTTGATTTCGTCTGAGCTGTTGGGTTCGTCTCAACTCGAAGCACGTATAGCTGTCTTTCCTTCTATGAATGGAAATGAAGAAATACTACCGTATTCTCATGCGGCCATAGTAGTCTCTACCTGTCGGGAACTATGAAGTGTCTGGGACGGTCTCGGCACGCGGCTGCGGAAATGGCACTTGCTATTACAGAACATAAAAATACAAGGGTTCTTGATGTTCACCGACAAGGTCAAGCATTTACGCCGGACATGTCGTGGCATACAAAGACGCCATGAGCTGCAGTAATGAGACGAGCGGATGCAGCAGCATAGCAAAATGACGTAGAAGATTGGGTTTACCAGGTGCGCTGAAGGACGACGGCATTGGCCATGGCGTAGATAATGTGTGTGCACCGTAGTAGGATAATCACTTCAAGCTAGTGGGAACTTATTAGTCGTGCCAAGTCTTGCTTGGTAGGGGCTAGGCGAGGTAAGGCGACGGCATCGATTCGCGGGATCAATAGCTATCGGGAAAGCCCATTATACAGAGGGCTATTGAAAGCAATCTCTCCCGCCCAGCATGTCCGGTATGTTTATTTTCGTGATATGATCCCCTAATATCCTCTGTCGATGAGGAGGCGAGAGCGGTATATGTCAAAAAATGGTATACTGATCGGCATATAGGGGCGTTGGAGCTTGCGGCGGGAAGAAGCGCCGAGGCATGGCGGTCGTCAAACACTTACATCGACGCTAAAGTCGAGCCGACCCAGCAATCCCAAAGCACAATAACGGAAGGAGCAGCGGTATGGTATGGCGGGAGACATCCTAAGGCCAAACCGCCGCCGGAAAGGCCATGTACGGGGGGGAGGGGGATGTCCATACCCACCTGCCACGGAGAATCAAATCTCCGAGGATGTTGGAAACAAAGTGAGGATGACGGGGAGCAAGAGTTAGAGAAAACTCAAGCTAGCGCGGAGAAGCGAGCGCCAGCCGGCTCAATATTGTATATGGTCGCCCCCCCCTACATGTCCTTTAGATGAAGAGGCAGATATAGGGCCGGTAGATCGCCGCGTGCGGAGGAGTGTTTTCATAGGTACGGGAGAACAAGACGCGGCGGCGGGCCCATCGAGGGCATGTTGAAGGGAGATCTGAGGTTGGTCTTTTCCATCCATAGAACTTGAGTAACGTATGAGGTAGGTTAGGCTTTCCCGTCTCGCACCTCGAACGCTGGCCAACATAGGTCTCACTCGGTCAGCCCCCGGACTCCCGGAGCGGTGAGTAATAGGCTGCGCATAGGGCATGATTAGTGATCGTATTGGTTTGCATCAATTTAGGTAAGTGGACTACGCGGTACACGTTTTTTTCCCAATTAACAATATTGTTTCTCTTTAATAGTTACAAGTACCGTCTTGCAGTAGTTTGTACCGGCTAGTTTTGGCCTTACCCTGCACTCAACCGCTACCATGCATCAAGTCAAGGGAGCGGCGCCCGCCGGCTGCTCCTCGGCGGTGCCGCGGTGGCCCCGAAGGGGGGTTCGCTCGCACGTCCGTCGGCACTCATCCCCATCTCCTCGTGCTCGGCGTTGGTAACACTGTTGCCGTACCCTGCTTGGCACGGCTAGGAGCTAGGAGGGATGAGCCGATAGTTGTGTTCCGATAAGTGGCTCTTAGAAAAAGCCATGTAGTAAGGAAACCTTTTTTAAGTAGTCGATGTACAATATCAGCGCAAGATCTCCCGCTTGGCATGCTGTCCGACTTGTTTTTCCGCGACAAAATAATCTCATATACTCTCCCGATGCGGAGGTGGGGGTGCATCTATGATATTGTTTTGGTGAGGAGGGTACTAGTGGATCAACGGCGGGACGGACGTGTTGGAGTTGGCGGCGCAAAAAAGGGAAGCCGCGCGAGGGAAGGGCGATCGATGCCCGTCGACTAGTGTGTTGACGCCGTGCCAACGCGACGAAGCACGGCACTATATGAGAGGAAGACATTCGCAACGGGAGCAGCGGCGAGGTGTAGTGGCGGCGATCCTCAGGATTAGCCGCCGCCAAAAAACCCTCTAATACTGCCACCGGGATAATGTCCGAACCCCGCGGTCTGTTGGGTCCGGCAACGGTGACCTTACCCTACCCTATCGCGACCCACTATCGCTAGGCACACCTAAAATTAGAGATTGCGAACCCGGGTTAACGCTGAGAGGAGGGTACGATCGCTTGATGGGTGTGTTAGCACTAGCATCCCGTTGCCTAGCGCGTATGTACAAGGTAGCTATTTGTCATCCTAGTATTTAGGGTTACGCTATTAGCGGTAATGAAATGAAATGAAATGAAATTGAAATGAAATTGTTTGCAACAATACCAGTATAAACCGGCTGCTGTCTCTCGGCCCCCCCTGCTTGTGCCTAGTGAACTTATTTAGCTAGGGGCTAGACCGTGAACCACTAATCCCAACCTCTCCATTGGTAGTGACGATACTGTCTAAAACATACACGTAACAAGGTATTTGTCATTTTTTGATCTATACGTAATTTGTTTTTGGATACAGTATGAAATAAAAAGTGCCGCTAGTCTCCACGATGTGCGACCCGCTCCAGCCGCTACGGGGATGCTAATCAGCAAGGATGTTCAGCATGAGTTGGTCGAGTCGAACCTGCCTGACCTCGGCTCCTGTGCGACTCCGGTCGTGCCGGAGCCAGGGGGGAAAGGCAAGTGAAAAACCCCCCTCGCTCAGGTCGTCGTCGGTCCCGTCTCGATCCGTGCTCAACCCCGCCCGAGGTATTAGCCGCTCCTCCCGACGCACTTCGCCACCTAGCCGAGTCTTCTCTCCTCCTTCGGGGGCTGGGAAGAGTAAATAACTAAGCTGCAAACGGTGTCCGGCTGGCTCTCCTGCCTCCGTGCCTGATTTTCTCATGTCCCATGTCCTTGTTCCGTCTTTTTTCAACACCCATTTGACCGCGCTGTGGCCGGCCGTAACCTCCCCCGGTGGTTTACGTTATCATGGGGCCGCCTTTACGAGTAGTGTGCCGTTACGATAACCCTAGGCACACAGCCTGACGCAGCCTGTCGATAACCGGGTACCGACTAGGGGAGGGGTGGGTCGGACACAGGGATCGAGTCGCCGAACCACAAAAGATGTTGTGTACGGGAATATTTTCCAAAACCCCCCGTACCGTGTCTTTCCGGCGGCAGTCGATCCTAAGGATCGCCGCCGCCAGACCGTGCCACTCCTCCGACCGCGACCCACCTCCGTCTTGATAAGCTTCAGGCCTCTCCCCCCGGGTAGACTTAAAACTCTTGCAGGGCTGGCGGCTGCTAGCGAGCGCCGTGCCCTAGCGATGCTTCCCAGCTGTCCGCCGCCAGCTCCAACACCCTCGTCCCACCGCTGATCCGTCCGTACCCTTCCTCGCCGAAAAAACAATCCGCAAACATCGTTCCCGCCGTGACGGGAGAGTATCTATGAGTATTAAGTTGCTGAAAATACATATCGGACAGGCCGAGCGGGAGATCCCTTTGCTGGTGTACGGATATTATGTTTTCCAAAACCCTCCGTACATGGGTTCATGACACCTGTTGATCCCGCGGATCGCATCTGTCGGTACCTCGTTCAGCCCCCTACCGTGCCATGCCTGGCACGGCTACGGGGTTACCAGCGCCCACCGCGTGGAGGTAGAGGTAGGTGCCGACGGGCATGCGAGCGCACCCCCTCCGGGGCCGCCGCCGCTGCGCCGCCGGCGGGCGCCCTATTAGCGGTACTCTATTCCCTATTAGTGGCGGTCGGCTGGCCCTGCCGGTGCCTTTGCCGGCCGCCATCTCTCTCCTCTCACGTCTCTAGTCACCACCGCCGGCCCCCTTGTGGGGCCGGCACGACCTCCGTGTAACAATCCGTTCCCGATTCCGACAGGTTATTGGCCCTCCACCAAGTTACACTAAAGAGCGTGTGTAAAGCGCTCGGCGCCACGCTAGTCCTACCTACTCCGACCTGAAAAAACATAGAGCGTGTGTAAAGTGCTCGGGGCCACGCTAGTAATTCATCGTCTAACAGACACCACGCTTCGCCTTCGAGCTGGTTGTCCGCGACTGTCCTACCATCTCCCACGTAAAAAGGAGAAGAGCGTGTGTAAAGCGCCCGGCGCCACACTCGCCCCACCAAGCTTTCAGTCTCACCTAGCCTTTCAGCCTACCGATGCTCTCGACCGGATTTGGCTGTTTTAAACCGACCCGCGAAAATTCTGCACGTGCGTACTTTAATTAGTATTGTTATTGTTTTTCCACGAGGCAACGCCGCAACGCTCACCGAACTTATTGAGGAGCTAGGCTTTCCCACGGCGGAAGGGGCGAGTCAGCACGAGCAACGCCCGTCTATGCTATTGCGTGCCTACACGCACCTAACAACCTTGTTGGCTTTGCTTCTTCCTCGCCGGTCGCTCTCATGCGTCGACTAATTCGCCCGTGGCCAGTTCTCCCCGCTACATGTCACAATAGTACATTACGCAGTAGTATATTTGGAACCGCTTCTTATAGGCAACTCGCCGGTGCCGGCACGTTCTTGTGAGCGCATGTCGCTACACCTACCAAGCTTGAGACACACGTTACAAGCTCTACACCTTCGACCAAGATGGCACCTTCCTCGACGCAAGCTAGGACGACGTCAAGACCTCGGCTACCTTGAGGGGGGGTGTTGATTGATGGGGGCAACTTACAGCCGTGGGGGTAGGAGCGTTAGCTTTTCCTACCTATTTGTATCGGCCCTCCCCCCACTTGCCCTCGATTTGAAGAGCGGGAGACCTCGACGGTAAGCAACGTTGCGACAAAAGAACAACATTGGGGGGGGTTTGCGGGATGCGACTGCGGGATCGACAAGCGACTACGTGACTACTTAAGGAGGTTTTTTCGCCAGCATTTCCGCTCCTATCTCCGGCAAGACCGAAGTCACGCGAGGCAAGCTATAATACGTTGGCCCGTTGCCCATGTTGAAGCCGACATGCGTACGCCGCTCGCACCCTGGTTCGATGGTATCGGGCCATACATCGTAGAGGTCTGCGAGCATCTTTCATATCGCATTCTTGACAAGTGGACTAATATTTTCTTTTTCTTTCTTACAATGCTTATTTTTCTTTCTGCTTAGGCGGGGGAATTGTGGCAGTCTATGCGGGTGCTTACAAATTGAAATTGATATTGTTTACTTTACAACATGTACCGGGTGAAACCGGCTGCTATCGTTGGGCCTCCCAACTAGGGCATAGAGGAAACTTATAAGTGATGGCTAGACCGTCAACCGCCTAAATCCAACCTCTCCAAGGGGTGTTCGGGGGTTGACTCCCCCACCGGAGATTGTGACGTGCGTGTGGATGGTAGATGTAAGTTAGAGGAATGTGTGGGGTCGGTGTGTGGATGTGCGGCGCGTGGTCGTGCGGGATTCGATACGGTATATGAGAAGAAGATGGTCCAGCCATTGGACAGTGTGCATGTAGCGATAAATTAAGATGCTAGTGGGGACGAGTCGTGTTTGTCGGGGGGGGTCAGTGCGGAGGGTGAGGAGGGAGGTGAGGCTGGCAATGGTGGATGTCTGGGGGTTACTTGTGCGGCTCATGATGATGGGGAGAATGTCGACGGTGGTGCTGGGCCAATGTTGTCGAATGGCATTGGCTAGGGGGGTGTATTTGTCTCTAATTTCATTTGAGTTGTTTGTGAGAGGTTGTGGTCTGTGCAGTACTTCCATTCCCCTATTTGAATATCTATATCTAAGAGTATCGTCGTCTACCGTTCGAGTGTTCAACAAATCTAGGTTCAAGGAAGCGGATGAAGTCGGGCTTGTGGGCGGGCGGATGCTTACAAGTTTTTACCCCCGAGGAACACCGGGACACCTTTAAGATAGTAGGTCTTTCGATAGGTGTACATGGGCGTAGAATACCCGGCCCGATAGTTACTCCTAAGTGTCCTTAATGTTAGAGCATTTTATGGCCGTTAGAGAGCATCCGGTCGATTCTGCTGATAGAGTTGGCAATCAATTTCAGTTTTAGGGGGTGCCTAAGTCAAAATCAGCTTAGTTTGTACTTCTGTAATTCTATTTCGATTTCGTACTATACGTGCCGGTGAGAGGCGGTTGACCGGCCCATTCGTTGCCTTCGGCTGTTCACTTGTCTTGGTTCTCTTAGCAATAAGCCCCCTAGTGGGCTTGCTTGACTATGTCATTTAGCTACCATGCATCCCTTCTAAAACTATTGTCTGTGGGTCAACACATATACATAATTATTGCTTGGTCTTGTTTGGCAGATCACATGCCGGCGAATCGCGAGTTTATGGAAACTATAAATTACGATTTGTTTTTACAACAGATACCGATAAATCGATTGTTGTCTCAAGGCGTATTGAAATTGAAATTGAAATTGAAATTGAAATTGTTCATAGCGAACCGGTAAACTTGACCGGCAGCCATCTATCGACCTTCCATACCAAGCCATACATGACTTACGAGCAAGTTTAACCCGGGTTCTCTTCGACCATGTACACCTATCGACACACCTAGCTTCACTGTGTGTCGACGTTCCTCGGGAGTCAATAAACTGTCAGCAACCGCAGTAATTGCCCCAGTCCCCCCGCCTAAGCAGTAACAACGTAATAATTTTATAATCAAGAAAAACAAGATCTAAAATAATCCACTTGTCAAGAATTGCAAAACTAAAATGCTGCTCGACCTTCACGATGCACGGCCCGCTCCCACCGAACCGGGGTGCCGACCGGCCTAGGCCGATCGGCGGTCGGGAAGGGCGACGGGCCAGCCTAATCTAGATCCCGCGTGACTTCGGTCTTGTCGAAGATAGGAGGGGAAAGGCTGGCAAAAAGCCCCTCCTCACGTGGGCGCTCGTCGATCCCGCCGCCGCATCCCGTAAACCCCGCCCCAAGGTCATTTCCGCGACAACCGACGCGACGGTCCTCCTTGTCGAGGTCCCCCGTCACCTGTAGGGCAGGTGGGGGGGGCCGAGACACACAGACAGAGGGAAAACTGGCGCTCTTGCCTCCTCGCCTAGACTTTCCCTACTCATTTCCTCGGGTTTTCCTCTGTATGGGAGTCCGCCTTGCGCCCGTACCCTCCCCCCTCCGATCGCGCGTCCACAGAGCAACCACTTTTGAGCGTGGGCCTCCGCGCTCGCCCGGGCCCACACTCTATGTATATATGTATGTCGTGGTAGTGGGTGTCAAAGAGGGGGGGGGGGCGGGTCACCGTAGCCGGGTCCTTCGGGCCTCGGGTGCACGGAAATTAGACGAAACCCTCCGCACGGGGTATTCCGGCGGCGCCGACCCCGAGGGTCGTCGACGCCAGATTGTGTCGCTTCCCCCGTCGCGACCAACCTCCTTGCCGCCCAATCGTACGCCTCCCCCCGGGAGATGTAGCTTGTCGACGTAGCAGTCTTCTAGTGAACGCCCTGCCGTGGTGCTGCTCCCAACTAGTTCGACGCCGGGTACGATCACTACTTTTGTATCCGAAAAAGCCATCCGTACATGGCTCTCCATCTCGTACATTTTCTCTGGTATGTTGCGAGCTCTTTCCGGCACCGGTGGATCTGTATAATACCGCCCGTACTCTCCTCTTGTGGTTTACGTTGCCAAGGACCGCCTATACGGGCGGTGAACTTTCGCGATAACTCTAGCACACCGCATGAAGCACTCATGTCGATGGTGGGTACCGAAGAGGGGAGAGGTTGGGTGGGAAAATTAGATCGGAGCTCCGACCTCAAAAGGTGCGGAGTACGGCCGTTTTGACCAAAACCCTCCGTACACGGTTTCCGGCGGCGGCCAATATAATGCTATCGCCTCCATACCTTGCTACTCCTCTCACCGCGGCTTTCCTCCCGTCTGCAAGTGTCTAGCTCCACCCCCTTGGATGGGTCTTTCGGAGTCGGTACGAGCACACCCCCTCCGGGGCCGCCGCCGTTGCGCCGCCGGCGGGCGCCGGTGGCAACCTATTGTGTGCAAACTAGTTAGGGTTGTCATCTCAACTGTTGACAAATGCGGAGATGCGTTTGCACATTCTTGCTTTACAACAAAAAGCAATATTGATAGCTACATACATGTACTCATGTGTACTAACAATCCTCCCATGTAAAAAGCATTGACTTGTGCACAAAACATGACGGCACTAAGGCCCCGGCGCCGATGAATCCACATACAAGATGGCGTGTCGGCGAACTGGCGACGACGACCCTCCACGGAGGGTTTTGACTAATTTCCGTGCCCCCGCGGCCAAAAGGATCCGACTACGGTGACCCCCCCCCCCCCCCTCTTTCGACACCCACTACCCGACATACCTACAAACAGAGAGTGTGGGCCCGGGTGAGCGCGGAGGCCCACGCTCAAAAGAGGCTTCTCGGTGGACGCGCGGTTAGAGTGGGGAGGGTACGGGCGCAGGTCGGACAACCAAACAAGTACCCGGGTACCAGACAGAGGAAAAACCGGGGAAATGAGCGGGGAAAGTCCAGGCGCGGAGGCAAGAGCGCCAGTTTTCCCAATGTATGTGCAACTCGGCCCCCCCGACATGCCCTACACGCGACGGGGGACCTCGACAAGGAGGACCGTCGCGTCGGTAGGCGCGGCAACGACCTTGGGGCGGGGTTTACGGGATGCGGCGGCGGGATCGACGAGCGACCACGTGAGGAGGGGCTTTTTGCCAGCCTTTCCCCTCTTATCTTCGGCAAGACCGAAGTCACGCGGGAGCTAGATTAGGCTAGCCCGTCGCCTTTCCCGACCGCCGATCGGCATAGGCCGGTCGGCACCCCGTTTCGGTGGGAGCGGGCCGTGCATCGTGAAGGTCAAGCGGCAGTTTAGTTTTGCATTTCTTGACAAGTGGGTTATTTTATATCTGTTTTCTATATTACAAAATCATTACGTTGTTACTGCTTAGACGGGGGGGGGCTAAGGCAATTGCTGCGATTGCTTACAGATTTTTAACTCCCGAGGGACGTCGACACACATTGCATATAGGTGAGTCGATAGGTGTACCTGGTCGACGAGACTGTTAATCCATGTACACACGGAATGGCATGAAGGGGGATAGATCCGCCGCTTCCCGGAACGGAGATGTACGCCTTATCCAAGTATCGCCAAAAGTCGGTACCCGATAGGAACATATTGTGTATATGAACCCATCGCATCGCATCGCGACTGAGCGGCGAACACCTATAGCGAACACCTATAGGTGGAGGGCCAAGACTCCCCCGGAGTCTAGCGTACATATGTGTCCATTAGTAGTCCTACGGAGGGATATGTAAACACTCCCCCTTAATGGACAAACTCCAGCCGGTGCCCTAGTAAACCCCACGTAAACGCGGAGGGCCCATAACCTGTTAATCCATATACACACGGAATGGCATGAAGGGGGATAGAACCGCCACTTCCCGGAACGGAGTTGTACGCCTTATCCAAGTACCGCCAAAAGTCGGTACCCGATAGGAACATATTGTGTATATGAACCCATCGCATCGCATCGCGACTGAGCGGCGAACACCTATAGCGAACACATATAGATGGAGGGCCAAGACTCCCCCGGAGTCTAGCGTACAAATGTGTCCATTAGTAGTCCTACGGAGGGATATGTAAACAGAGACCCGGTCTTATCTTGATCGTAAGTCATGTATGACTGAGTATGGAGGACCGAGAGATGGCTGCCGGTCCAGTTTGCCGGTTCGCTATGAACAATTTCAATATGGCGTGTCGGCGCAAAAGCTGTCACACTACGATGAGCAAGACCATTTTTATATTGTGTGTATGTGCGTGCGTATGTGGCGCATTGTCGTCGATCACTCCTTGCTCCTCGTGTGATTATGAGCTCACATGCATTGACACTTTTCAATGCAAGGTGACAAATAAAGGAGATAGAGGTTTAAGCCTCTCGCGTTTTGTAATGCTTAATATAATAAAAAAACCAAAAGAGATAATGCGTCCTCTCTCCATTACACTAGACTTAAGTAGACTAGTCCAAATCGAAATTGAAATTGAGATTGTTTACATCATGTAGCGGGTGAAACCGGCAGCTGTCTATGGGTCCTCCAAGCTCCGCCATCTAGCGAACTTATAAGCCGGGGCTAGACTGTAAACCTCATGTTCCTACCTCTCCAAGAATGAGTTGGGGGACTGTTACTTCCTCCCCCCCGCCGCCCGGGGAGTTTGCAGCTCGTGGTGCTGGTAGGGCAGTAGTGGGGTTAGGTGAGGTTGTAGAGTGTGAGGAGTGGTGTGTAGTCGTGCGGGATTTAAGGCGGTAGAAGAGGAGGAGGTGGTGTAGCTATTGAACAGTGTGCAAGTGGAGTTACGATAAGATGCGTGTGGTGTCGAGACGTGTTTTAGAGATGAGTTTATCGGGAGGGTCTGCGCGGAGTGTGAGTGGGGAGGTGAGGCTAGTGATGGTGAATGTGTGGGGACTGTCGGTGCGACTCATGACGATGGGGAGGATGTCAGTTTTAGTGCCATGCCGGTGGTTGCGGAGAGCGTTGGCCAGAAGGGTGTATTTTCGGGGACAAGTTATGCGGTGTGAGAGAGGTTAGTGTGTATGCATAATTTTCACTCGCCGATTTGAATCTTCCTAATTGAGGAGTAACGTCGTTTAGCGTTCGAGTGGCCTACAAATCTGGGTTCGAGGAGGCGGATGAAGGCGGGCTTGTGGGCGGAGGGTCGGAGCGAGGGAGGCCGCAGTTCGTCGGGGGGGAGACCGGGGCATGATGTGAGGAAGTCGGGGATATGCCTTCGGCAGATACAACTAGGCGCGTGAGTATGTTAGTGCAAGGAAGGGGCGGCAATCAAGGGGGGTGGTGAGAAGTAGAGAAAAAAATTTGGGTGGGGGGCGAAGGATTTGTTGGGTTTGTTACATAAGTCTGCAATGCTAGTCGTCTCCCGTTGTGCGAGAGACTGTCATTGCACAACGGGAGACTATCATAGTCTCTTATAGTCTCCCGTTGTTGAGACTATCAGAGACTATGTTGTGTCGTTATAGCACAAAGAGGAGCAGTTATACGGCGGTATTGTGCCGGTCTTGTCGGAGGCTCTACATCGAGGGGCAGTTATCCACCATGTAGCCGTTGCTGGTGAATTGTCCACACATGGGGCAGCGAAGAGTGGGTTGTTGTGCGAGAGGAGACGGGTGTTGTGGACTTCCCACATGAATTCATGTTTGTGTGTGAATTGAATGTGGGTGAGGGAGGCGTGTTTTTTGTGGGACGAGAAGTCCGCACCGTCTGAGGCGGCGCGGGGAAGGAGGGCGCCGTGCTTGGTGGTTTGTGAAAGGGGTGTGTGAGTGTGTTTGATATTGTATTTATGTACGTATGTATTGAGGTATGTGTACATGTAGGGTGTGGGTTCGCCCAGTGTTGGGGGGAGAGTTTGTAGGGCCATGTCCATGTGCCTAGGGGTCTACAAGAGCATGTGTCGTAATTCCTATCGGGCGGGTGTCCATCGGCTATTTTATTGGCCAACGCGTCGGCGTGCTGGTCGTTCTCGAGAGAATGATTATGGGCTTTGATTTTGCCGAGGTGAGTGCGGGTGCCTCATGTGCAGCGGGTGTAGAAGTGTATGTGTTGGATTCCATGGTTTCACGGTGGATGTGGTGTCGGTAGGCGGAGGGGGAGGGGGAGCGCATGAAACCCTAGGTATGGCGTAGCGAACATTGTGGCGGTTAGCCTTCTAAAGCTAACTGCTAGCACAAATCCGTTTTGTTATGATCAATTGTGTCGCTGCTTGATGTCATAGTGATGGTGTAGATGGGAGATGATGAGAGGATCTCTCACTGCTTGTACTTTAGCACCATATGTTGTAAGTGAACAAAGGAATTGTCAAATGGTTCTGTCACCTTCCTCTACTGCATTGGGCTTAAATAGTTTTCCGCCCAAATAGCTTACGCATGCTCACACTCGCTTACGTGTCATGCATTAGGGCTTTCCAACCGTCGTCAACAGTCTAGCGACGCGGCTCGACTAGCATGGAGAATCACGACGCGGCTCATTCTGCATCGGAGACCTCGCTTAGGCGCGTCATCCGGCTAGTTAGATTAAGTATGCGTACATGTACGTACCGAGAGGTACTGGTCGTACAATACGCATCGGAACCCTTGCTAACATTGCAGTAGCGACGTACCCACATTGTACTTCCGTCCGATGGAAAAGCACGAATTGGAATTAGTAACGAGTACATGTACAATGTCCTGCAATGTGCTGTTGCAGGACTGTACTCGTCACACTCGTACCCTCCCCCTCTTGACAGATCTTTGAGGCCGACGCGAGGCAAATTGAAATTGAAATTGAAATATTTTACTCCAATACCGGTAAACCGGCTGGAGTCTCTGGGCCCCCCCTTTTGCTATGCCATACAGGACTTAGTAGCGTGAGGTAGACCGTGAACCACTAATCCCAACCTCTCCAATGGCAGTAACGATATCGTCTAAAACATACCCGTACCAGTATCCAAGTATTTACTATTTTCTGACCTATACTATTTTTTTTTCCTGGATACAGTATGAAATAAAAAATGTCGCTATTCTCCACGATACGCGGCCTGCTCCAGCCGCGGCGGGGTTGCCGATCAGCAAGGCTAGTAAGCTTGAGCTGGTCGAGTCGAACCTGCCTGACCTCGGCTCTTGTGCGACTCCGGTCGTGCCGGAGGTAGGGGGAAAGGCAGGTGGAAAACCCCCCTCGCGCAGGTCGTCGTCGGACTCGTCTCGATCCTTGCTCGACCCCGTCCGAGATATCGGAGATAGTGGTCACTCTTCTCGGCGCGACCCTCCACCTAGTCTAGCCTTCTCCCCCCCCGCGGGGGCTGGGAGGAGAAAAAGCGAGGCTGCAGACGGTGTTCGGCTGGCTCTCCTGCCTCCGAGCCAGATGTCTCATGTCCCCTGTCCGTTTGCCGTCTGGTTCCACCACCCATCTGATCGCGCTGTGCTGGCCGCACTTGTCTCCCCCGGTGATTTACGTTGTTAAGGGGCCGCCTGTACGAGCAGTGTGCTGTTGCGATAACCCGGGGCACACTGCCTGAGGCAGCCTGTCGATAACCGGGTACCGACTAGGGGAGGGGGAACGGATAATGCCCAAGGATCGGCTATCCTCAAAAGATGGTGGGTACGGGAATATTTAACCAAAAACCCCCCGTACCGGGTTTTTCCGGCGGCGGATGATCCTCCCGACCTCCGCCGCCAGACCGTGCCGCTCCTCCGGCGGCGACTCGCCTCCGTCCTGCGTGTCTTCGGGCCTCTCCCCCAAGGGAAACCATAAGGTTTCGCAGGGCTGGTGGCTGCTAGCGAGCGCCGTGCCCTAGCGCTGCTTCCCAGCTGTCCGCCGCCAGCTCCAACACCCTCGTCCCACCGCTGATCCGTCCGTACCCCTCTTCGCCAAAAAATATTTCGCAAACGCCGCCCCCGCCCCATCGTCGGGAGAGTATCTGTGAGTATTTAGTCGCGGAAAAAACATATCGGACTGGCCGAGCGGGAGATCCCTGTGCCGGTGTACGGATATTATGTTTTCCAAAACCCTCCGTACAGGGCTTCCCGACAGCTGCTGATCCCGCGGATCGCAGCTGTCGGTACCTCGTTCAGCCCCCTACCGTGCCATGCCTGGCACGGCTATGGGGTTACCGGCGCCCACCGCGTGGAGGTAGAGGTAGGTGCCGACGGGCCTGCGAGCGCACCCCTTTCCGGGGCCGCCGCCGCTGCGCCGCCGGCGGGCGCCCCGACGCGAGGCAGACCTCCGTGGTCTAAGCTCCTTTACTGTAGCATTTAAAGGGACTCAGGAATGCGCGATGGGTGAGCGTGCATGAAATCCATGTACGCTTGAGTCTTGGCAAACTTATGCCATTGGGGCGTCTCCAAGAATTCTTGTAACGCCGTTGTTCGGTGTACTTCGCTCAACCGGATCCAGACAGGTGGAATGTTGTCATCACGGAAGTGCGTCATAAAGAGCAAATATTCGCTTCGTCGTCCAGGTAACGACTTTATGCACACATCAGAGATGTGTGAGACGTCAAACTCCTCGTCGTCTCCTTCAAGAACGGTCACCGGGACAGCTGGTCGTAGTGGAGCGGTAGAGCAGGGTCGTAAGTTGTTCACATGGAACACAAGATGTAAGCGTACTATCGTTGGAAGTTTTAATATGTAAATGTGTTTCCCAATTTGCTCCTCCACGGTAAAGGGTCCAAGCTGTTTGTGTCATAGTTTCCTATTAGGTTGTCCGCGCAGAAAAAGGTTAGATGTAACGACTGACACCTTGTCTTCTTTGACGAAGTGTGGCGTTGTAGACGGTTATGTGCGCGCTTGCATCTCGTCCTTGTGTAGCTGTAACACATAGCGTACCAGGGTATATATTTTCCTCTAACAATCGTAATCGCTATGTTGCGTCTTGCGAAACCGGAATTGGCGGTCGCATGCTAAACAACAGGTCGGGAGGCTCAGGAGAGAATCCAAAATTAGCCTCGAACGGGGTGTGTTCAATTCCGAGTGCACGAAAGGCGTTGTACGCAAATTCCACTTGCGGGAGCAAAGC
Organism: Tetraselmis chui; assembly: GCA_026401115.1. Lineage (NCBI taxonomy): Eukaryota > Viridiplantae > Chlorophyta > Chlorodendrophyceae > Chlorodendrales > Chlorodendraceae > Tetraselmis > Tetraselmis chui. The sequence goes on from JAPMLY010000150.1 coordinate 312,979, forward strand.
TGTCCAGTCATAGCCGTCATAGTAGTAGAAGCAACGAAGAAGCTGCTAAAGTGTGATGTTCACTAGCTATGTCAGTCCGTTTGTCTCTAGGTGTCGATTGGAAGACATGTTCAAGCGTGTTTCGAGGCGTCGCCAAAGTGTTTGCCAGAAGCCACTAACAAATTTAGGGTCGCGGTCATTGATCAGCACACGGGGTAGTCCATGTAATCGGTAGACTCCATGTAAAAACAAAATTGCAGTTCTTCGGCAGTAACAATCTATGTACATGGCAGAAAATGGGCCATTCGAGTTAGATGGTCTGCTACAATCATCACAATGTTAAAGTCATTGCTCTCAGGTAAGTGTGTCAAGTAGTCAAGACCAACTGTGTGCCACGGTCTGGGTGGAACAGGTAATGGGTAAAGAGTCGCATCTATCTGCGGCTAAATCTTTGCTCGTCGACATACGACGCAGCGCTCACAAAAATATTTCACATCTTGGCGAATTCGTTTCCACTAGAATCTGTCGAGCGCTCTAGCAAGAGTGCTAGCAACTCCTCTGTGACCAATCCACGAAATTTCGTGCAACTCTGTGATCAGTCTCAGTCGGAGCTCAGAGTTCCGCGGAATACAAAGGCGATCGAGACGCCAAAATTATCATGCTATGGCTTCTATCCGGCTCTCTTTTGTCCACTCACCCTCGTCCCCATAAAACGAGTCTTGGGAGTACCCCTTGCGAATGAGATCGGCGAACTGAGGGCTCAGCCGCAACGCGTTAATTGTTAGTAAGCTTAAATGTGCGTCTTCAAACAGCAGTTGGGGCTTTCGTCGTAATTCTCGATATGACGGAACCTCGCCGTCCCAAAATAATGGAACTGTGGCCTGAGGTACGAAGTCTTGACGCCGGCTTAACGGGTCAGCTTCGTTCAGAGCTTCCTTGCGATATGCAAGTGTCATCGAGCCAACAAGCGGTTGCAAATCCCGCAGGTATCTTGCTTGCCGCTTGTTCAACATGTTGTTCGGTTGCCTGAGCAGATGTCGCAGTGTGTCGTGATTTGTTACGACACGGAACTTATAGCATCCTTCAAGATAGCACCTCCAATGCTTAACACCTTTGCATGCGGCCAAAGCTTCTAAGTCGTGCGCAGAGTAAGTGTTACCACGCTCAGCTGGATTCAGCTTACGCGCCTAGTAAGAGACTGGTTGAAGGCCTCCTCCTTGGTCTTGCAACATGACTGATGCAATCCCCACTGTTGAAGCATATGTAGCCACGGTGAACGTTGCGTCCGAGCCGACCTCCGGAAGGATCAGGCATGGCGCGGAAATGAGCCGTAACTTGAGAGTATAAAAGGCTTCAAAATATGCAGACGTTAGCGTAACCTTCTGTGGATGGGACTCCCGCATTAAGTCCGTCAATGGAGCCGTCAACCGTAAATAGCAGCCGTTAACTCGGTATTATTATAAGCAATTTCATTTCATTTCATTTCCCCCCATTGCCATCAGCACGAAAGCAACAGTCGACTGCTCTGAGCTGCCGGGAAGGTCTAAAAGGATGCAGCAGCACAAGTAGTGCGCAGTATTTGCATTAATAATGATGAAAGTCAGGGAAGCGTGAATCGAAAATCACGATGATGACAAATTAGGATAATCACATCTCGGGCTACCAGTAGTAATTGGTTACAATAAAAACTAGATGACTACATGGCTACCAGCAGTCGGCGCAATCTTAAAAATAAAATAAAAAGTGCTTCGACGAACTTCCCGACTTGCGCTGCTTGCGACCATGTGCTGCGCAAATCAGACTGAGCCCACGCAGTCCCACTTGTGTCCTGCATGCTGATCACAAGATGCAGTGGGAGCCCAATCTCGTGAATTGGACTCTTACATATCCACCAACTGTAGTACGATATCCCATCGAGGCCAGTCGCAGGGCTGCGGCTCAACATCTGTACCTCGCAAGTGACAATAATTCCACTTCCTCTTCCCGAGTTGTCCTTGCTCCACCCATCGCCAGCACAATACGTCTTTCAGTAGCTTCTCGAGTGACGACCTCCACCCTAGAATGAGCAGCGCGTGAGTGATTACTCCCTCAGAAGGCAGCCTTTCTTTAATTTCTGAAAACTCAACAACAGGTTCCGTCTCCGGCGACTGGCAAGTGACGGGAATTGGATAGAAATAGGGTGCTTGTTCGTTGTTTCGTTACACAAATGAAGACATATTCTGCTGCTGTGGGCTCTGGGTAAGCTAGGTGGTCAGCGAAACTCGAGTCGCAGCCTCGATCAGTTGGTAATCTAGACTGGCGGGCGGGTGAATCCTGGCGGTGGGTGAGGGGGTAGCGGTGTTCTCTCGACATACAATCGCAGACAGAGCCGCACTCCGCCCCCTTCGCGATCAACCGCCCGCAACTACTATATCATCTATATATATGACTGACGGGAAGAATATTTCGGGGTCCGGAGGAGTGCTCCCTTGTCACGGACCCTCTTGATGCGGTTACGCTCTATGCTCGAGTGGTCTTGAGGCGCAGTCGGTTATCTCCGAGTTAGACTGACGTCATGTCGGCGGATGGCAGCGGGTAGGTTATCCTCCGGCCGTCTTGGGAGGGAGTTTGGCGGGTAGGGGGCTCCGGGTCAGCGTGACAGTCCACCGTTTGCGCTCGAGAGGTTGGACTTTTCAGCGGAATGTCGCTGAGCACGCCGATCTGGTGGCTCAGGTTTGTAAACTCGTCGCCGCCCCCTCCCGCGGGATGGCCCTCGTAGTTTCCTCCGCTGCGCTGCCGACGTTTGTAAATCAAGAAGCCAAGCATTGCGATTCCTAGCAAAGCTGCTATTGCAACAGAGATACCCACAACCACGGCGCTAGAAACGGGTGTCCCGGTGGAGGAGGAGGCGGCCCACGCTGCGTCGGTTGCTGCGGCCACGCCAAGAAGGCATACGCCATTGCTTGCGAAGAAGCCAGGCATGCACCGGCCACAGTCCGAGCCGGTGTAGCCCTCGTCGCATTCGCAGCTTCGTTTGGACGCGTCGCAGGTGCCACGGTTTCCGCACGGTGCGAGGGGATCGCCGGCGATGAGGGAGGAAATCTCCGGTGTGTGCGGGCAGGCAGACTTGCACTCCCCGGCAGTCGACAACAGGAAACCCTCTTCGCACTGGCTGCACGCCTCGCCACGGTAGCCAGAGTCACAGGCACACTGCCCCGTGGTCTCGTCGCAGGTTCCACGACCTGCACAGGGTGTCATGGGCACCCCCACGAGCGGACGGATCGGCATAGGGCACTGCAAAGTAACCGGGCAGTCCCGTGGGCAGGTGCCTTCGCCGGACGACGGCTGCAGTGGGTCGCTCATCTCGCCCACCTCGCAGAAGCCGTTGTAGCAGACACCTGCACGGCGCGCCTCGAGTACGGCCAGAAACTGCAGGTCTTCGTACCTTGCCTTCTGATCAGCGGCTTGTTGGAGCAACCGTAGCGTGGTTGTCAAGCTGGGTAGGGTCAGTCCCGCTCGCGGTTCCACCACGGTCGCTATGTCCACCGTCTGCACGGCAATTGTCTGCAGCTCTCGCCCACGGGTGCTATCCTCTACGTAGTCAGCAGTCGATAGAAGCTGCCGGTGCGAAGTGGCACTTTGTACCGATACTGCCTCAGTGACAACCTCTACGTCCGCAGCTGTAACACCATACTCGGAAAACAGCAAAGCAATGCCCTGTTGGTACTTTTGGATGACGGCATTGTATGCGCTGCTCGTTACGTCACTTAGCTGAGCGCTCGCGGGAGCGGAAACGCGGGCGGCGAAGCGCAGCGCACATGTCTGGTTGCTCCCTCCGCAAACACCGCACTCGTCCACGCCGCTCGCCTCCTTGCAACACTCGTACTTCGCGTCGAGCTGAAAGGGATGATAACAGCAGCTGGGCGATCCATTGAGACTAAAGCGGTCCAATGCGCAGCCACCCGGTGCGTCCTCCTCTTTTATCCCCTTCGACGCCCTGTCGCTTTGGTTGTCTTGTCCGATCTGCCCCGCGTAAGGTCCCCCTGGAACCACTCCTGTGGGCGGCTGTCCTGCACTAGCCGCCGCGACGCGGACCGAAGACACCTGAGCCCCCGCGTACTCCGACAGCGGAAACACATAAATCGCGTTCTCCCGCAACATCTGCGCGAACTGGTAAATGCCATTCGTGTTGTCGCTGAAGAGTATCTCCACGTCCATGCTCACCGTGGTGGGGGAGACGTCAGTAACGGGAGTGATGGTGACGCCGGTAAGGTGCCGCGAAATACCCAGCCGACTGGTGGCATCCTGAAGCGAGCGATTGATTTCTGACGCGAGTAGGGACTTTGACTCCGGCGTCGCGTAGTCGCCAGCAATTGCCAGAGTAAACGACACAGACAGAGTGTTGTGCGACTTACTGGGGGCTTTGTTCGCGCCACGATAGGCGCTGCTGCTACTGCTGCTCTCACTGTCGCGCGAGGTCGCCGGCGCATAGCCGTAGAAAGATACAGTGTGACCGTAAAACTCGCTCGACTTGGCGTCCTTGTGTTGATGTTCAGAGCTGCCGTCCCGAAGCCGCTTGAGGATGGCTCGCAGGCGCGGGTCGCTCACTTTCTCAAGGTCGGGATATGCGTCCAGGAGAGAGTTGTAGTCACTATCCGCAACGGAAGAGCCGTAAAACCCTGATGATGAGGACGACGAGCCGTAAAAGCCGTAAAAACTCGTTGTGACGCTGTTGATCGAGTCTCCTGTGGCTGAAGCTTCCACAGAGTCCTCGGAGCTGTCTACACCAGGCCGAAAGGGGGGCTCGCTGTCTGTGAATGAGAGAATACTGTGGACGTTGTTAACGCCGTAGTACTGGGAAGACTTGTCAGCCGTGGATGACTTGTCGGAGTGAATAGCGTCGTGAGCGTAACTCAGCCCGTACAACGCGACGTGGCTATGATCCGATGAGGGAGCACCATAAAAGTTGGAAGGCGAAGTCGCGGGTGCAAAGTGCTTTTCAAGCGCCCGTCGCGCTGTTCTGTCGTCCACGATACCTTCCTCCTCTAAGAGCTTCAAGAGTTTCTCAAATGTTTCGAAGTTGTCATGGCTAATAGCTACCACCGGCGGTAAAGACGCAGCAAGTAGCACCGTCAGAAACATCAAGGCCACCACAGGGTAGACCTGCTTCCCGCGTGTCATGATCTAGTAACTCGGCCAGGGGCCGAGAACCCTTTGGCGGTGTCGCTAGCTGCAGGACGCGAAGAAGCACTTCAAGGAAAATCGCAGGTTCGGTGACGCCCCGCTGATCAGTATCCCCACGACGCTTTCCAGGTCGCTGTACGCGGTCAAGGAACGCTCGTCCTGGAGCGCGTCCAGCAGCGCCACTAAATGTTCCACTCCTCTTCCACTTATTCGGTGTCGGTCGTTTAGATCTACGGATACGCGCAGCTGCGACACGTCAGGCCAAACTCTACGACACAGTTTAACGAGCGCAAGCGCTGGCGAATGTTACATGCGCACATCAAGCGACTGCCTGCCCACCTGAAAGCACGACCACCGCCTAGCGACCCTGACGCAATTCAGACGCACTGCGTTCCCACCGCTCCTACTTCTCTGCTGTCGCCTTGCTTTCACAGCAAGATAGTCGCTGCAACTCGTTTGTCACGCGTGTGAGTGTGTGCAAGCGAGGGACGTCAGGTGGATGGAGAGGTAGTGCGGTTTCCCGTCCTCCCGTGCAAAGTTAGTTTCACCCTTCAACGACTTGTACGGGGTATGTAAAATTTCGAAGTACGGGTTACTCTTCCAGCGAACCCTCAATCGTCTTTATGTATATTTGTTTTTTAACGCTAGAAAAATCATGCTCTATAGAAGAAATTATGTAAATAGCGATAACAGCGATGATATCATGTTTTATTCTTCCATTGCAATCGAGATAGATCTTCCGTCCTGCGTCGGTATTTTCCTGGGAGTTGCGGTACGGGTACACTGTAATATACTCGTACTAGCAGCACTACCCGTGCTTGTACATCTACTGGTACCAGTACCACCTGATTAGTACCACATCGACATAAAAATCAGCACACCTATATATATAAAAACCCTAAACTTCGCTATATGTGGATCACTACTTACAGAATTTGGTACTGGTGGCCCTCTGCAAGTAAGCTGAGCAGAGGGAATCGGGTGGGTGGGTTTGCGTGAGCGATAGCTCTCGCAAAAGGCAGAAGGTGGACCCACAGTCGCTGCTTGTGTGTCATATAATGTGCAGACATTTAACTATACGTGCGCGTGTGCGCGCCTGAACCGCGCTAGGGGAGATGTACCGTCGGAGGTAACGCAAGTTTTTACGACTGCGTCATTCTAGGCCTGTAATTCAAGCCCCTCTGTGTTATGACCAATATGACCAAAAAAGGAATCCTAAAAATATGATAAAAAAACGTACAAGAGGACGTTCATTTACGGGCTACGGGTACTCAATCTCATAGGGGTCAGCTCTTACGTCGCTGGCGAGTTTCGTAAATCGTAGCGACAGTACGGGTCCTGACAGCTACCCTCACTACCCTCCCCCTCACCTGACGTCCCTCG